>CM038142.1:211207499-211596311 GCA_021437245.1 Aegilops speltoides
TGGAATGATTTACAAAACCCATTGTGTCATTTTTGGGGACCTGGTTGGTTTTCTCCCCTTCCCTAAAGGGTTCCCTTGGGAAGGTTTAGAGGGGGCTGCTTTTGCCGTGGTAAAATTCGTTTTTAAAATCTTTAATGGTAATTACCCTTTTAACCGAAAATTTTAGGCAAACCATATTTGCCATTTTGGATCTTTGGCGTCAAAGTCTCCATTTACTTGGGATATTGCGAGATTGAGTCGCGACCTCTAGGCGTTGAATGCCCATGGAGATTGCCATCCGGAGGCCATGTAAGAAGGGCCTCATATTAACTGCTTGTTGGAGTCGTGTACATTATCTGAAAGTCATATTGTGTCCCCGGTTGGGAGCGTCAATATGCCTTGACCCCAATCCGCCAACATTTTGGAGCCGTCAAGTGCATAATCAATTGGAGTATCGCTAGTACTCTTTAGGGAGTTGCTGATCCCTCGACGACAAAGTCAGCCAAAACTTGCAACTTTATAGCTCGCCGAGGATTATAAATTATTGTAGGATCGGAAGTATGTCTAGAGGGGGGGTGATTAGACTACTTGACAATTTAAAAGTTTAGCCTTTTGATTAGGACAAGTTTTATGCAAGTTCACAATGATGACCAAGTCAAGTATCACCCTACACATGCAATTCTAGAGTAATGGCAGCGGAAAGTAAATTGCACATGTAGTAAATAGAGGTGGAGAAGAGCAAGCGCAATTTGGAGACACGGAGATTTTTCTCGTGGTTCCGATAGGTGATGCTATCGTCAATCACGTTGATGGAGACTTCAACCCACGAGTAGATGGCGAGAGTCCACGGAGGCTCCACCCACGAAGGGTCCACGAAGAAGCAACCTTGTCTATGCCATCATGGCCTCGTCCACGGAGGACTAGCCTTACTCGGGGTAGATCTTCACGAAGTAGGCGATCTCCTTGCCCTTACAAACTTCTTGGTTCAACTCCACATCTTGTGGAGGCTCCCAGCGACACCTAACCAATCTAGGAGGCACCACCCTCCAAAAGGTAATAGATGGTGTTGGTGATGATGAACTCCTTGCTCTTGTGCTTCAAATGATAATCTCCCCAACACTCAACTCTCCTCACTGATTTGGCTGTGGTGGAAGAAAGGATTGAGTGGAAAGCAACTTGGAAGGCTAGAAATCAAGTTTCATATGGTGGGAGTGGAGCAACTTGATCTCAACACAAGGGTAGGTAGTTTTCTTCTCGAAATGTAAGGTAGGAGTGGTAGTTCTTTCGATGGCTCTCTCCACGAATGAAGAGGAGGTGGAGGGTATTTATAGCCTCCACACAAATCCAACCGTTACACACATTTGACCAATCTCGGTCGGGCCAAGTTGACAACTCGGTGAGACCGAAAGTTCAAATCTTGTGAGCGTTGGGATTTTCGGTGGGACCGAAAATACAATCTCGGTTAGTCCGATTCTTCCAAAGTCTAGGGTTTGCCATTCTCGGTGGGACCGACTTTCTCATCTCGGTGACACCGATTTGAGTCTGAAGGTTCTGAAGGTTAGCAACACCAATTCGTAAGACCGAGTTTGGAATCGAAAAATCCGAAATTTCTAGGGTTTGGGTATATGGTGAGGTGGTTCATCTCGGTGTGGTGAGTTTATGGAATCGGTGGGACCGAGATTACTTATGAGAATATGTTGGAATGAAAGATTGCGATAGTTTGAGAGATAAATCACTAAGCACTTTTGAGCAACGATCATCATCATAACCTCATCCCTTTTAATAGTATTGGCTTTCCTATGGACTCAATGTGATCTTGGATCACTAAAACAAAAATGGAGTCTTGAGCTTTTGCCAATGTTTTCCTTAGCATTTTGAGGGGTCCATCATCGGTCATTGCCATACCCATATCAACTGAACTTTACGAAATATTCTCAAGAAACAATTAGTTCAATGATATATATGTTGTTATTAATTACCAAAATCACGGGGATTAGTTGCACTTTCAATCTCCTTTTTGGTAATTGATGACAATATATAGATCAAACAAGAGATATAATCAATGAATAATATCGTTGCTTTGAGAAGTATGTGATAAGCAAGCTCCCCTAAATTTGTGCATTATTTAAGATTTGCGTTTGAATGCAAATGCCTGATCGATTAGGATCATGGTCACTCTTCCATGTCACATACATCTTGGTGGAAGCGCACAAAATGATAAGAATGAATAGTATGCACCCAATCACCAAGACATGAGTAAATGATCATACAAGATATGGATAGAATATGATAAGCATTAAGCACACATTAAGCATAGTATGATCAAGCACTCATCAAAGATAGAAACAAGCGTAGTATCAAACACCGAAATGTCTGGAAAACTCAAAAGTATCTCAAGGAAAACATAAGCGAAAGAGCAAAAGCAGCACTCTCTCTCTCGAAGTCCTATGATCTATACAATTTCTCCCCTTTGGCAACAAGTTACCAAAAAGTTAGAAAGGTATAGAGCTAAGCGTCACTAGGGACTCTGCTGGTGGCTCCTTTACTGCGTTGATGGAGTGGAGATAGCTGCATCTGCAAAACCTGCTTTGAAGTGCGTGGAGCTGGAGGAGTGGACCTTTGGGCTGGAGCTGGCCCAGTGGAGGCTGTGGGAGGTGCGATCTTGTAGCCACAGGGTCATCCTTGGAATAGCAGTGATCACGGGCTTTGTGAGCCTTTGGGCGGGCTGCTCGTAGTCATCTGGACTAGATCATCTTCCATCTCCTTCATGAGCTCTGCCTTCTCCTCTTCGCTTCCTCGATGTCGCCTCAAGCTTGTTGGCGGTGACACACTTGATCGACTTGACATCGAGCATGGAACTTGTCTTCAACTATCCTCTCAAGACTCTCCACGAGGCGCACTATCTGTGAGCGTGGTTCAATTCTGGGTAGCTTCAAGTTGTTCTCCAACGCTCTTGGGCTTTCTCTTTCTTCTTCTTGCTTCCTTCTCGGCTTTAGCTTGTTTGGCACCGGACTTAGCGTGTCCTTCAGAGATGTGGGAGCATCCTCGGTCATCACAACTTCATTATCTTCATGTTGAACTCGGTGGCAGTGGTCTATCCAACAAGTAGGTGCACATGCCAAACTTGGCATTGATGAGCATCTGAATGTCGGGGCAAACCCACATGACCTCTTCAGTCTGCTTTGTCCTCTTGATAGTCTCAACTATCAGGTCCATCACCTTAAAGGTGTCTTGATCCAGAATATGCAGCATGTTGATAGAATAGCCTCTTATCATGCGATGGTCTCTGACTTGGGCATCAATGTTGCCTCGGAATAGTGTTAGTGGTTGGGAGACCCCGAAGATGATACCGATCAAGCTTCCATATCTCAACATCCTTTCGGTACCTCATTGTACATGTTCTTCATTGATTCATGATTCTTTTGGGGATTCCATAGACATCTACATCATCATCTCTTGATCTTTGGAGCATTAGTTACCCTCTTGCGTTGAAGAATCTCGCCTTGGGTCATCCACAAATTCCCATCTGGATAGAAATGTGTTGTGGCATAAACGCATGATCATCTCATCATTCAGCGATCGACCCGACCAGGAACTCTGCAACTCCATGCGGTGAAGCTCTCATGCACATGTGGGAAGTAGTCTCTGTGCTCTTCCTTTGTCGATGTATTTCGTCCATATCTAGTGTCGGCAACAATTGGCTTCTTGTCCATGAAACTCCATAGAAATCTTGTTCTCTGGTGTGGAACCTTGGTCAAGTTTTCTTCTCTGGTGGCATATGGATCAACTTGCCTCCATAAAGGAGACCTTTGTCCTTCCTTTCCTTCATATTTTCAGCCGAGGATGAGCATCATTGTGGTGGCGGTTTACTGCGAGCCAAACATGTGCCTCTTCATCATTCTTTGGTGGCACATTGTCCTTCTTCTTCTACAGGCGAATGTTTCTCCTTTGTTTTCTTTGGCTTGGCGGGGTTTGGCTTGGCTGCCTTTCTTTGGTGATGGCTTAGATTTGGTAGGTGCTCCCTTACGGGCATCTCCATCAACTTGGGCACG
This sequence comes from Aegilops speltoides, assembly GCA_021437245.1. Classification (NCBI taxonomy): domain Eukaryota; kingdom Viridiplantae; phylum Streptophyta; class Magnoliopsida; order Poales; family Poaceae; genus Aegilops; species Aegilops speltoides. Next base: position 211,211,531 of record CM038142.1, read on the forward strand.
AGGAGGTGGTGCTTCCTCATGAATCATCATCGGCTTCATCATGTACCAACCTCTTCCTCTTGGAAGTTTTCTTTATCTTGTTGGAGGTTTCTTCTTCCATGCTCGCTTCTTTGCCTGTGGACTTCTTCACCTTCTTTGGTGCCTTTCTTGGTATGTTGCCCTTGATAGTCTTTGGCAACCACTTTCCTCTTAGGCTTGGATGTAATCTCCTCCTCGGCAACAAATGAATCCTCCTCATGAATTCCTCTTCTTCACCCAGGTGGGGCAAACCCACTTGGGGTGCTCCTCTCCCATCATCGGAAAAAGCTTGGGGACTTTGCGCCTCTGGAATTGCAAGTGGGATTGGACCTGGTTTTATTGCATCGGACATGTGACAACTTGTGAATAGAATAGGATAAGGGAATAGAAGAGTTATCCGCTGGGAAAGTTTTGCAAAATGAATGAGTTCAAACTTAGTTTAGGTTTTCGAGAATGCATTTGATCGGGGTCTAAAATTGGTGAATCCGAAGTTTAAGAACCATTCACACCACTTCGGTTGGACGAAATGGGTTTGATCTGCAAACTAGGGTTTCACTAAATCCTCATTTGGTCTTGATTTTTTCGGTTGGACGAAAGTCGTCAATGGCGGACCTCGGTCGATCAGGAATGTAAATCGGTCCAAAGATGTGTTGGGAAACCTAACCTAAAATTTTTACTCGAATTTGTTCTAAGAACTAATCTGCTGGATAGGAAGATTTCAAACTTGGCAAGGAAAACCTATGTGCGTTGAATCGGAGGTTGAAGGAGAGGTTGAAACTCACCCAACTTGGTAAAGTTTCACTCGGTGGAGGAGGATTAGAATAGATTGGGGATGGAGACGCGGCGCCTGGCGCGGAGGCGATCCGGAGACCCGGCGGCAAAAGGGTTTGGGGGCGGGGTATGAAGAAAAAGAATCAGCGGCCCTCGGTATATATACCCTTTTCGGTGGGACGAGTTGGAAAACTTCGGTGGGACGAGATGTTAGCCTGGATTACTCACTTGATCCCGGAAATTTCCTTCGGTTTCAAGGTGAAAACCCTAGATCAATCAAGTGATTTTTCGATTTGGTATTTGGTTTGCCGAAAGGAATTTTGGAATTTAAGCTTTTGACGGTCGGTGGCTCGGTGCTCCTCCTGGTATGTCAAAAAAACTTGATCAAAGTTTGTGATATAAGCATGGTAAATTTGAGACAAAGCAAGATAGCTGGGGGGAACTTAGGCATTCTTGTTCATCCATTTGGTGAAAAAATCCAAAAGACCAAAGCAACAAATGGATGTCCTCGAATGGATAAAATCATGCATCAACATGCTCACACAATAAGATAGCAAATGAAATATGTGTCCATGCCAAAAAAACACTAGTAGCACACAATTTGGCGATGACTAGGTCATCTATATAAGTATATTGACTTAGGAGTCAAATGAGAACATTTGATCATAGGTCATACTCATCGTTTAAGCACAAGTGGGGTTACCACTTTTCCATAAAACATTAATTGTTCACATCATTTGAAGATGCTTTAGCTCAATTCTTAAAACAAAGCTCCCCTTGATGTGAGAACCCTTTTAAAGGGTCAAACTAACCTTGGGTTGTCGTTGAAGACTTCATGTAGATGTTGAAGATGTGGATGCTCAATGTTGATGAAGATCACCAAGAGTTGGGAGCAATCCTTTGGATTGGGCACTTTCAATACCTACATGGGTTAGTCCACAAGGAACAAACAAGGATATCCATGGACATAGATTGAAGTACACAATAGATGATGTCCATGAAAGCAATGATTACCTTGTCCCTTGACTTACCAACATGAGGGTTTGTGACTCCATGAACTAGTGCAAGATGTGGAAGTTGATTGCACAAGTTCTTGCCAAAATGAATGTGAGTGAAGTATGTTGGCGAGTCACCCTCAAGAACTCTCTAGTTCTTCTTCTTGGGATCCACATCATCTTGATGGGAATCCTTGGGGTAGTAGTTGAGCTTGGAGTAGAACTTGAAGTTTCCTTGGGAACCCACTTGACCATGGCCTTGGGTGCTTCAATGAATGCATCAATCTCCTCTTGAAGCTTGTCCTTGCCTTTTAGCTTGTGGTCTTGTGGTGGAAGGTCATCTTGAGCTTGTTCCACATTGGAAGAAGTAGGATCATACTTCTCCTTTTGAGAAACAAACTTTGGAGTGGGATATTGACCTTCTTCCCATTCAACACCCTCGGCGTTGAACTTTCGCTCAAAACCAATTCCTTGATTCTTCGGTGTCTTCCTTGCTTGCGAACAATTTCCTCAAAATTCTTGCTTCGGCAAGGCTCTTGTAGACACCTTTCTCTATAATCCTTTCAATAAACTAGTTTCTTGCTCAAGTGAAACTTGGCTTGAAACATTGTTAGTGGAATCAAGAGAATTACTAGAAGTAACAACATTTGATTTAGCATGATTATTGTTACTACTAGATGAAGAATTTTTCTTATGCTTGTCATGCTTAGTTTTAATAGGTGGCAAGAAATTAGACAAGAGAAGTCGTTTGGCAAGATATGAAGAACTCTCCTTTGAAGATCGTCATTGATAGCTTTTAGAAACTCATGTTCTTGCTCTAGATTGAGCTTCTCGAGCGTAGCTTCTCATGAGATCTTAGGAGCTTTCTATGATCTTCTTGAGTTGTTTCATGAGCTAACTTAAGAGTGTTTAGTTCTTTAGTTAGGCGCTCAATTCCTTCATAGCATTGTCATTCGACTCTTCTCGACTATAAAGACTACTAGCATGTTCATCATTACTAGGCTCACTAGATTTGTCATGTAAAAGCTCATCTTCACCAAGCAAGTCATCCTCATCACTATCAAAGTCAATAAATTCAGGGTGTGATACCTTGGGGCCTTTAGCCATGAAGCATCTTCAATTCCCTCATTTGGTGAATCAAACAAGTCATAGAGTTGGAGTTGGAGGATACGAGAGCAAGACAAGCAACACCTTCATCTTGTGTATTGGATTGGATGATAGCTTCTTTGGAGTGATTGGGTCGGGCGGAGACCCATTCCAAATGAGCTTGATGTTTTCTTCTTGTGTAGCTCCTTGATGACTTGTCTTTCCTTTCGAATCCTTGCTTCTCGAGAGGATCTTCGTTCATCGATCATCTCTACTCCTTCTCTCTTTCGAGGTGACTCTTCTCTTGAGCTTCTTCTTCTTGGAATTCTTCTCTTCTCTTGTGGGGAGTCGAACACTCATTTGAGTAGTGCGGGTCTTCCACAATTTAGCGATTCGATCCGACTAGAAGATCTCTTTTCATCATATGATCTAGACTTTGAGCTTCTTTCCTTGCTTCTACTCTTGTAGAATTTGTTGAAGTTCTTCACCATTAGGCTTATCTCTTCATTGGAAACTAGCTTGTCACTTGAGGTTGTGGGAGCTTCATGTAGCTTTGTAAGCACCACTTGACTTGTTGTGAAGCTCTTCTTTATCTTTAAGTGTCATCTCATGACAACAATTCTTCCATGACTTGGTAGGCTTGAGATTCTTGTAGTTTGGCATCATTTGGATCAAAGTGCACGGTGTCATACTTTCCATCCAAAGCTCGAGAATCTTCTTGATGATGAATCGATTCGGTCATTTCCTCGCTTCCTAAGCGGCAATCTCATTGGTGATGGAGCAAGCCTAGAGTACATTTTGGACTCCTTCACCTTCCTTCATCTTGAACTTGTCAAGTTGACCTTGAAGAACATCTAGCTTTGATTCCTTCACGGACTCGGTACCTTCGTGCATTTGACCAAAGTATCCCAAATCTCTTTTGCATTCTCAAGGCGGCTGATCTTGTTGAACTCCTCGGGACACAAAGCATTGAAGAAATGTCACAAGCTTGAGCATTGTACTTAACATCCAAACTCATCGCTGTAACCGCGATCGGAACTTTTCCTTCCTCGAAGAACTCACCTTGCAAGCAACAAAATAATGCCCCATGCGGCGGGTTATTCCAGAATATGCATTTTCATTTTGTGCTTCCAACTAGCAAAATTTGAACCATCAAAGTAAGGACCTCTCGAAAATTACCCTCACTAGGCCATACTCTCCTAGGTTGTGAAACCAAGCTTATGGGTCAATGCAATGAAACCAATCAATGGAGACCAAGGCTCGATACCACTTGTAGGATCGGAAGTATGTCTAGAGGGGGTGATTAGACTACTTGACAATTTAAAAGTTTAGCCTTTTGATTAGGACAAGTTTTAGCAAGTTCACAATGATGACCAAGTTGGTATGTTGCCCTTGATAGTCTTTGGCAACCACTTTCCTCTTAGGCTTGGATGTAATCTCCTCCTCAAGAACAAAGTCGAATCCTCCTCATCGTATTCCTCTTCTTCCTGCCCCGTGGCGGCAGGAGGCAAACCACTTGGGGTGCTCCTCTCTCCATCATCGAAAAACCGCTTGCTTCAGACTTGTAATCGCCTCTGAATTGCAACGGTGATTCAGACTGCTCGCTGTCACTTGCATCGGATATGACCGACAACCCGTGAATAGAATAGGTATAGGCGTAATAGAAGAGTTATCACAAACTGCAGAAGATTTTGCAAAATGAATGAGTTCAAACTTCAGTTTTAGGTTTTCCTGAGAATGCATTTCGGTCCGACCGAGTCTAAAATTCGTGAATCCAAGTGTCTAAACAGAACCATTCACACCACTTTCGGTTGGACCGAAATGGGTTTCGCCCTAGCCGAGAGCACTAGGGTTTCACTAAATCCTCATTTCGGTCTTACCGATTTGCACAACTCGGTTGGACCGAAAAGTGCGAGGCAATGGCCAGAGGCCAAATCGGTCATCCGAGAATGTAGAATCGGTCACACCGAGATGTGTTCAAGGAAACCTAACCTAAAATTTTTACTCAATTTCGTTCTAAGAACTAATCTGCTGGATAGGAAGATTTCAAACTTGGCAAGAAGTTAGGCAAAACCTATCGTGCATTGAATCGAGGTTGAAGCACGAGAGGATTGAAACTCACCCAACTTGGTAAAGTTTCACTACGGCGGCAACGGCGCGATGAGATAGACCGCTGACGGCGATGGAGACCATGGCGAGGGCGCACAGCGACGGCGGAGACGATCCGGAGACCACGGCGACGCAAAGAAAGGGTTTGGGGCGAGGCGGTATGAAGAAAGAATCAACGCGCGCCTCGTATATATATACCCTTCACTATCGGTGGGACCGAGTTGGAAAACTTCGGTGGGACCGAGATGGTTAATCGCAAGATTACTCACTTGATCACGCCGAATTTGTAACTTCGGTTTCACCGAGGTGAAAACCTAGATCAATCCAAGTGATTTGGTCCGTCCGATTTGAGTATATTGGTTTGACCGAAAGTACTTAGAAGGTTTTGGAATTTAAGCTTTTGACAGATCGGTGGCTCAGAGTGCTCCTCACTCGGTATGTCCGAAAAAGACTTGATCAAAGTTTGTGATATAAGCATGAGTAGAATTTGAGACAAGAAAGCATAGATAGCTAGGGGAGGAACTTAGGCATTCTTGTTCATCCATTTGGTCAAAAAGAAAAAATCCAAAAGACCAAAGCAACAAATGGATGTCCTCGAATGGATAAAATCATGCATCCAACATGCTCACACAATAAGATAGCAAATGAAATATGTGTCAAACATGCACAAACAAAACACTAGCAACTAGCACACAATTTGGCGATGACTAGGTCATCTATATATGAGTATATTGACTTAGGAGTCAAATGAGAACATTTGATCATAGGTCATACTCATCGTTTAAGCACAAGTGGGGTTACCACTTTTCCATAAAGCATTAATGTGTTCACATCATTTGAAGATGCTTTAGCTCAATTCTTAAGAGCAAAGCTCCCCCTTGATGTGAGAACCCCTTTTAAAGGGTCAAACTAACCTTGGGTTGTCGTTGAAGACTTCATGTAGATGTTGAAGATGTGGATGCTCAATGTTGATGAAGATCACCAAGAGTTGGGAGCAATCCTTTGGATTCGGGCACTTTCAATACCTACATGGGTTAGTCCCACAAGGAACAAACAAGGATATCCATGGACATAGATTGAAGTACACAATAGATGATGTCCATGAAAGCAATGATTACCTTGTCCCTTGACTTACCAACATGAGGGTTTGTGACTCCATGAACTAGTGCAAGATGTGGAAGTTGATTGCACAAGTTCTTGCCAAAATGAATGTGAGTGAAGTATGTTGGCGAGTCACCCTCAAGAACTCTCTAGTTCTTCTTCTTCGGATCCACATCATCTTGATGGGAATCCTTGGGGTAGTAGTTGAGCTTGACGAAGTAGAACTTGAAGTTTCCTTGGGAACCCACTTGACCATGGCCTTGGGTGCTTCAATGAATGCATCAATCTCCTCTTGAAGCTTGTCCTTGCCTTTTAGCTTGTGGTCTTGTGGTGGAAGGTCATCTTGAGCTTGTTCCACATTGGAAGAAGTAGGATCATACTTCTCCTTTTGAGAAACAAACTTTGGAGTGGGATATTGACCTTCTTCCCATTCAACACCCTCGGCGTTGAACTTTCGCTCAAAACCAATTCCTTGATTCTTCCTGTCTTCCTTGCTTGCGAACAATTTCCTCAAAATTCTTGCTTCCTAAAGGCTCTTGTAGACACCTTTCTCTATAATCCTTTTCAATAAACTAGTTTCTTGCTCAAGTGAAACTTGGCTTGAAACATTGTTAGTGGAATCAAGAGAATTACTAGAAGTAACAACATTTGATTTAGCATGATTATTGTTACTACTAGATGAAGAATTTTTCTTATGCTTGTCATGCTTAGTTTTAATAGGTGGCAAGAAATTAGACAAGAGAAGTCGTTTGGCAAGATATGAAGAACTCTCCTTTCGAAGATCGTCATTGATAGCTTTTAGAAACTCATGTTCTTGCTCTAGATTGAGCTTCTCGAAGCGTAGCTTCTCATGAGATCTTAGGAGCTTTCTATGATCTTCTTGAGTTGTTTCATGAGCTAACTTAAGAGTGTTTAGTTCTTTAGTTAGACGCTCAATTACCTTCATAGCATTGTCATTCGACTCTTCTCGACTATAAAGACTACTAGCATGTTCATCATTACTAGGCTCACTAGATTTGTCATGTAAAAGCTCATCTTCACCAAGCAAGTCATCCTCATCACTATCAAAGTCAATAAATTCAGGGTGTGATACCTTGGGGCGTTTAGCCATGAAGCATCTTCCAATTCCCTCATTTGGTGAATCAAACAAGTCATAAGAGTTGGAGTTGGAGGATACGAGAGCAAGACCGCAACACCTTCATCTTGATCAGATTCGGAGTTGGAGTGATAGCTTCTTTGGAGTGATTGTCGAGTCGGAGCCGAGACCCATTCACCAATATGAGCTTGATGTTTTCTTCTTGTGTAGCTCCTTGATGACTTGTCTTTCCTTTCCGAATCCTTGCTTCTCCGAGAGGATCTTCGCTCATAACGATCATCTCTACTCCTTCTCTCTTTCGAGGTGACTCTTCTCTTGAGCTTCTTCTTCTTGGAGATTCTTCTCTTCTCTTGTGGGGAGTCGAACACTCATTTGAGTAGTGCCCGGTCTTCCACAATTGTAGCAGCTTCGATCACGACTAGAAGATCTCTTTTCATCATATGATCTAGACTTTGAGCTTCTTTCCTTGCTTCTACTCTTGTAGAATTTGTTGAAGTTCTTCACCATTAGGCTTATCTCTTCATTGGAAACTAGCTTGTCACTTGAGGTTGTGGGAGCTTCAACTGTAGCTTTGTAAGCACCACTTGACTTGTTGTGAAGCTCTTCTTTATCTTTAAGTGTCATCTCATGAGCAACAATTCTTCCAATGACTTTGGTAGGCTTGAGATTCTTGTAGTTTGGCATCATTTGGATCAAAGTGCACACGGTGTCATACTTTCCATCCAAAGCTCTGAGAATCTTCTTGATGATGAATCGGTCGGTCATTTCCTCGCTTCCTAAGCCGCAATCTCATTGGTGATGAGAGCAAGCCTAGAGTACATTTCAATGACTCCTTCACCTTCCTTCATCTTGAACTTGTCAAGTCGACCTTGAAGAACATCTAGCTTTGATTCCTTCACGGACTCTGACCTTCGTGCATTTCGACCAAAGTATCCCAAATCTCTTTGCATTCTCAAGACGGCTGATCTTGTTGAACTCCTCGGGACACAAAGCATTGAAGAGAATGTCACAAGCTTGAGCATTGTTCTCAGAACATCCGCAACTCATCCGCAGTAGCTTCGCGATCCGGAACTTTTCCTTCCTCAAGAACTCACCTTGCAAGCCAACACAAATAATGCCCCATGCGGCGGTTATGTCCAAGAATATGCATTTTCATTTTGTGCTTCCAACTAGCAAAATTTGAACCATCAAAGTAAGGACCTCTCGAAAATTACCCTCACTAGACGCCATACTCTCCTAGGTTGTGAAACCAAGCTTATGGAGTCCAATGCAATGGAAACCAATCCAATGGAGACCAAGGCTCTGATACCACTTGTAGGATCGGAAGTATGTCTAGAGGGGGGGTGATTAGACTACTTGACAATTTAAAAGTTTAGCCTTTTGATTAGGACAAGTTTTTAGCAAGTTCACAATGATGACCAAGTCAAGTATCACCCTACACATGCAATTCTAGAGTAATGGCAGCGGAAAGTAAATTGCACATGTAGTAAATAGAGGTGGAGAAGAGCAAACGCAATTTGAGACACGGAGATTTTTCTCGTGGTTCCGATAGGTGGTGCTATCGTCAATCCACGCTGATGGAGACTTCAACCCACGGAGGGTAACGGCTGCGAGAGTCCACGGAGGGCTCCACCCACGAAGGGTCCACGAAGAAGCAACCTTGTCTATGCCATCATGGCCTACGCCCACGGAGGACTAGCCTTACTCGGGTAGATCTTCACGAAGTAGGCGATCTCCTTGCCCTTACAAACTTCTTGGTTCAACTCCACATCTTGACGGAGGCTCCCAAGCGACACCTAACCAATCTAGGAGGCACCACCCTCCAAAAGGTAATAGATGGTGTTGGTGATGATGAACTCCTTGCTCTTATGCTTCAAATGATAATCTCCCCAACACTCAACTCTCCTCACTGATTTGGCTGTGGTGGAAGAAAGGATTGAGTGGAAAGCAACTTGGGAAGGCTAGAAATGAAGTTTCATATGGTGGGAGTGGAGCAACTTGATCTCAACACAAGGGTAGGTAGTTTTCTTCTCAGAAATGTAAGGTAGGAGTGGTAGTTCTTTCTGATGGCTCTCTCCACGAATGAAGAGGAGGTGGAGGGGTATTTATAGCCTCCACACAAAATCCAACTGTTACACACATTTGACCAATCTCGGTCGGACCGAAGTTGACAACTCGGTGAGACCGAAAGTTCAAATCTTGTGAACGTTGGGATTTTCGTGGGACCGAAAATACAATCTCGGTTAGTCCGATTCTTCCAAAGTCTAGGGTTTGCCATTCTCGGTGGGACCGACTTTCTCATCTCGGTGACACCGATTTGAGTACGTATGGTTCTGTAAGGTTGGCAACACCAATTTCGTAAGACCGAGTTTGGAATCGGAAAATCCGAAATTTCTAGGGTTTGGGTATATGGTGAGGTGGTTCATCTCGGTGTGGTGAGTTTATGGAATCGGTGGGACCGAGATTACTTATGAGAATATGTTGGAATGAAAGATTGTCGATAGTTTGAGAGATAAATCACTAAGCACTTTTGAGCAACCAGATCATCATCATAACCTCATCCCTTTTAATAGTATTGGCTTTCCTATGGACTCAATGTGATCTTGGATCACTAAAACAAAAATGGAGTCTTGAGCTTTTGCCAATGTTTTCCTTAGCATTTTGAGGGGTCCACATCATCGGTCATTGCCATACCCATATCACTGAACTTTCTGAAATATTCTCAAGAAACAATTAGTTCAATGATATATATGTTGTTATTAATTACCAAAACCACCCGGGGATTAGTTGCACTTTCAGTTATATCAAATGGTAAGAGCTCAATGGCCCATTTTGCTATCCTGCCCGTCGCGTCGCGGTTGTTTATAATGTCGTTGAGGGGCACTTGAGGCCATCGTTATCGAACACTCTTGAAAGTAGTGTCGAGCTTCCGGATGCCATGAACACCGTGACACGCTATCTTTTGGTAGTGCGGTAACGGACTTGCAGGGAGTTAAGACAAGGGATACGTAGTACACCGGTTTTGAAGAGGGAATTTATGCCCTTCGCCTCTCGTTCGACGACGAGTACCGCGCTTACAACTTGATGTGTTGCCGTGATGTATAACAACATTGGTTCGCCCAAAGTTAGGCGTAGCCAGACCGGATTTGTTGCCAATATGGATTTTATTTCTTCAAGTCCGGCAAGAAGGCGGCATCCGCCCACTCGGTGTTCATCTTACCGAGGAGGCGATAGAGGGCAATGCCTTTTCTCCCAAGCGGAGATAAAGCGGCTTAGAGCCGCCACGCATCCAATCATTTTTGTATTTGTTTGAGGTCCTTTGGAATATCCACCGTGATGTGAGCTCGGATCTTGGCTGGGTTCGCTTCAATTCCTCTAATGGATACAATGAAGCCTGGGGCTTTCCTACTGGCACGCCAAAACGCATTTTTCCGGATTCAGCTTGATGTCATATGCTCGAAGGTTGTCGAATGTGAGCCTCAAATTGTCTGCTAAAGTTTTGACGTGTTTGGTTTTGACGACTATGTCGTCTACGTATGCCTCTACTGTTTTGCCGATCTGGGTAGCCAGACATGTCTGAATCATGCGTTGATATGTTGCACCGGCGTTTTTGAGTCCGAAGGCACTACAACAGGACCCCGCCTATAGCAACGCATTTTTTCGTATCTAAAAGTCCATATATGCATTGCCAGGGACTTTACCAATGGTTTGGGATGCGTTGCCTTATCCAGTGTTGCTAGAGCATAATGCAACGCTTATACTTCCGTTGGTAAAAGGAACCGTTGCAGGAGTGTAACACATAAAACAGACTTTTACAACACTCATATACGTTGGTGGTTAATGTACAGGAATCGAAATCTCATTGCTTCGCAACAAAGAATTTGCAACGCTTCAGGTGTTTTACGTATAAAATGTGAATAATATTTTATATATTGCTAACAATTAAATTAATGCTTCACATAATGGTACTAAGTATGTATATCAAGTCAGAAGACAAAATATACGCACGAGAGGAAGAAATCATATATTGAGAAAAATTGTGGGATTACAATAGTTGATATTACAGGAGGAATAACATCCAAATGTGATGCATAATCTAAACATTCTCTTGACAACGAAAGTTAAACTGACAGCATCCATCAACAACCCTACAACTTAACTAAAACCTAACCAAGGAACATCATCCAATAGGAACAGCATCCCTACAACTTAACTAAAACTGAAAATAACCATCATAACTAAAACTGAAAACAGACATCATCTTCATCATCGTGAACCGGAACATCATCATCATCATCATCATTGTAGTATACTTGCCACGCACCCATAAAATCATCCATGTATATCTACAAAGAAAATAACCAAATGAACCGTTAATACACAATGCATTGACATGATGCAAATAGTGATGGGTTGCCCTATAAATAAGAAACATTACTTCTTACAAAGGGTCATTACTTCCGATACATTGGTTGCCCTGCTAGATTACGACTAATACAAAGAAAAGTTCTGACCTGAAAGTATTCCCTTAGAACTCAATATACTACTTCAGGTCACATAACAAACATAAACAGACTTAGAGAAAAATAAACAGATGTGGTTGTGGCCTAAAAGCAAGGCACTAATAACATAGTACCTACTTAGTTGACGGGTTAAAAGCACAATAGACATTGCTCATATGGAACAGTGCAAGCGACATAATGAGAAATTCAGCAATTTACGGACTGTGACAGCAAGAGTTCATGTGGGTAATTCAGCAATTTATGAATACAAGTAGTGAGAACTCAGTTGTCAGTTTAGCAATTTACGAATCAAAAGGGCAAGAGCATCTAAGAAGAATATTACTTGCATTTCCGTCTTCACAAATATATAAGATATGGAGATCATAGACAGTTACCAGAACCATGACTACGAGCACTGCCATATCTTGGACAAATATACTCGCAGCTCCAGCCGTCCATGGTGTTGGCCTCCATCTCGATATTGCCGGAACGGATGAGTGCGGTGCCTCACATTAAATTACATACAACAATAGGTAAATCATTGGCATGATAGGAGTACATAAATAATTAAATAAGAGCAGAAAAGGAGACTGGCACATTGAAAACCACCGAATGGCATTGAGTATTTATTTCTTTGGAAACCTGCGCACAAACAAACAGTGAGCCTCTACTTAATGAATGACTAACATGATGATTAACAGTGAGCCGCTGCTGGTGTACATGTGTGTGTGCTTGCTGCAAGCTTTAGTATATGCATAGTTTGCACATGAACATGCATAAAGCTCAGGTGTAGGTTGCATCTAAGTGGGGTATTGGGATTCAGTTTTATTTTCACTATGATGTACAACGGTAGTAGATAAGTACCTTTTTTTAGTTTTGTAGATAAGTACTTGATATAGACGAATCCTTTGCATTGACCTGACCCAAGTCCATATATAATAACTGCATGTTATGACAGGACAATCACATAACCAAATGACAAAGAAAATGTGTACAGTAACATAGAATATTCGGTGTATATGTGGTGTGTTTTAGAGGAACAGGCTAGCAAGACATAGGAATTTAACTAGGGAGTTGCATACTAGTTTTTCAAACCGAAGGAAGAGAAGGACGTCAGTGTATGGAAATACAATTGGAAAGTAACAGTCAGTGGCGGTGCTACAAAGGAAAACCTGGACAGGCAAAATTTAAAGAAACACAAATATTTCAACTCAAGCGATGGATGAAGAGCTGCTGCTGATAAATCTTTCTCAACATTATAAATCTTTTTTCTCTTGAAAACCAAATCAATTCCGCGTTGATTAGCCCTGCTGTCGATGACAAATATCTAGTACCAAATTAAGATATTTATTATCAATTGATTGAATTTCAGAGTGTTATAACCTACATTTTATACGAAAATTAGTTCTGTCCGAGAGACAGTTTTGGGGCTGCACATGTGCTTGTGCACCAGCGCTCGTCGTCTAGGTTGCTACTCGCCCGGCTGGCCACCGCTGCATCGGTCGCCCTTGGGCCTCCACACCACACGGCGCTGCTACTTGCTGCGGCGGTGCGACCGGCGACTCGACGGCGGCTCCGCGCCACGTCACTCTGGCCCTCCATGCGGCTGTACGCGTTGCTCGTGCCCATACTACTCTGCTGGATAGGAAGAGGAATCGAGCAATAGAGCCCAGAGGACCGTGAAGAGGCGACACTACAGGCAAGCAAGGCAGCTGTGAGCTGGGCTACTCCTATATATGTACTACTACATGTATTTTTACCCCACGGGCTAGGCAGGCCATGGCATGCTTTTGCCCTCACGAAGCACCACCGGTGGTAACAATGTATCACATACTACAAAAAACAGTGTATCACATTTGACATGTTCATGAAATTTAATGTTTGTTATCCATAGCAACACACGGGTATTTAGCTAGTAGTCCAAATTGTTTAGAATAATAAGAGCATACAACAATCAGTACATTAACAGGCGTGGAGAGAAGTATTTATCAGTGTTCTGAATCATATCAATAATGTCAAAGAAACATCATATAGAAGAAACAATGTGGATTGTTAATTCACCTGCTCACTAAAACAAAAGAGTACGTGCTTCCCCCAACAGGTCCACGTTCTCTAGTATTTGAGATGGACGTCAAAGCCACCATTAGCAAGCTACACCGCCACCTAAATAGCCTGACCATCAGACTCCAGAAGACTGAAATTTCAACAAAAACATTGATTAGTAACTCATCAAAACTGTCGTACAGAGACCTATTAAGACTGCATCCCTCCTTAAATAACTCTTGCAATAGACTATTTAAGATGGGGTCCGCATATATGAAGTAGTTCTTATCTACATAAATAAAATTTGAAAGGATTACCGACTTATGTATCAAGGATTGATGACTAATAAGAATTTTTAAAAAATTTGATGCTCCATTGATATCTAATAATTACTAATTTAATAGAATAGCAATCAGTGCATGAATGTAAATAAACGGAGATCGGAACTCAGTCTGCAGGCTTGTCAAGTGTTCATCGCACAAAAGTGTTCATCGCACAAGGGCCAAACTTTTTTGACAGCGATTTGCTCCAATAGAATCGGGGGTGCAAACCTAGACGTCTACAGGAGAAGAGAAGAGAAGAACAGAGGTTAGAGAAAGGGGAAGAGAGAGAGGACAAAGCCAGGGGAGGGGATTCACTCACCGGACGAGAAGGACGTCATGGCCACCGGCGGCGGAGCCGACTCCCGAAACCCTAGCCATCGAGGGAAGGTCGCGGCTGGGCTTTCGTAGCCGCGAGCGCCGGATCTAGCCATATGGAAGGGCGTCGTGGTGTGAGGGGATGAAAGTGCAACTAATCCCCGGGTGGTTTTGGTAATTAATAACAACATATATATCATTGAACTAATAACTTCTTGAGTAACATTTCAGAAAGTTCAGTGATGTGGGTATGGCAATGATCAAGATATGGACCCTCAAAATGCTAAGGAAAACATTGGCAAAAGCTCAAGACTCTATTTTTGGTTTAGTGATCCAAGATCACATTGAGTCCATAGGAAAGCCAATACTATTAAAAGGGGATGAGGTTATGATGATGATCTGGTTGCTCAAAGTGCTTAGTGATTTATCTCCCAAACTATCGACAATCTTTCATTCCAACATATACTCATAAGTAATCTCGGTCCCACCGATTCCATAAACTCACCACACCGAGATGAACCACCTCACCATATACCCAAACCCTAGAAATTTCGGATTTTCCGATTCCAAATTCGGTCTCACCAAACTAGTGTTGCCAACCTTCAGAACCTTCAGAATCAAATCGGTGTCACCGAGATGATAAAGTCGGTCCCACCGAGAATGGCAAACCCTAGTCTTTGGAAGAATCGACTAACCGAGATTGTATTTTCGGTCCCACTAAAATCCCAACGCTCACAAGATTTGAACTTTCGGTCTCACCGAGTTGTCAACTTCGGTCCGACCGAGATTGGTCAAATGTGTGTAACGGTTGGATTTTGTGTGGAGGCTATAAATACCCTCCACCTCCTCTTCATTCGTGGAGAGAGCCATCGAAAGAACTACCACTCCTACCTTACATTTCGAGAAGAAAACTACCTACCCTTGTGTTGAGATCAAGTTGCTCCACTCCCACCATATGAAACTTGATTTCTAGCCTTCCCAAGTTGCTTTCCACTCAATCCTTTCTTCCACCACAGCCAAATCAGTGAGGAGAGTTGAGTGTTGGGGAGATTATCATTTGAAGCACAAGAGCAAGGAGTTCATCATCACCAACACCATCTATTACCTTTTGGAGAGTGGTGCCTCCTAGATTGGTTAGGTGTCGCTTGGGAGCCTCCACAAGATGTGGAGTTGAACCAAGAAGTTTGTAAGGGCAAGGAGATCGCCTACTTCGTGAAGATCTACCCCGAGTAAGGCTAGTCCTCCGTGGGCGTGAGCCATGATGGCATAGACAAGGTTGCTTCTTCGTGGACCCTTCGTGGGTGGAGCCCTCCGTGGACTCTCGCAGCTGTTACCCTCCGTGGGTTGAAGTCTCCATCAACGTGGATTGACGATAGCACCACCTATCGGAACCACGAGAAAAATCTCCGTGTTCCAAATTGCGTTTGCTCTTCTCCACCTCTATTTACTACATGTGCAATTTACTTTCCGCTGCCATTACTCTAGAATTGCATGTGTAGGGTGATACTTGACTTGATCATCATTGTGAACTTGCTAAAAACTTGTCCTAATCAAAAGGCTAAACTTTTAAATTGTCAAGTAGTCTAATCACCCCCTCTAGACATACTTTCGATCCTACAAGTGGTATCGAGCCTTGGTCTCCATTGGATTGGTTTCATTGCATTGGACTCCATAAGCTTGGTTTCACAACCTAGGAGAGTATGGCGTCTAGTGAGGGTAATTTTCAGAGAGGTCCTTACTTTGATGGTTCAAATTTTGCTAGTTGGAAGCATAAAATGAAAATGCATATTCTTGGACATAACCCCGTCAGATGGGGCATTATTTGTGTTGGCTTGCAAGGTGAGTTCTTCGAGGAAGGAAAAGTTCCGGATCGCGAAGCTACTGATGGATGAATTGCGGATGTTACGAACAATGCTCAAGCTTGTGACATTCTCTTCAATGCTTTGTGTCCCGAGGAGTTCAACAAGATCAGCCGTCTTGAGAATGCAAAAGAGATTTGGGATACTTTGGTCGAAATGCACGAAGGTACCGAGTCCGTGAAGGAATCAAAGCTAGATGTTCTTCAAGGTCAACTTGACAAGTTCAAGATGAAGGAAGGTGAAGGAGTCGCTGAAATGTACTCTAGGCTTGCTCTCATCACCAATGAGATTGCCGGCTTAGGAAGCGAAGAAATGACCGACCGATTCATCATCAAGAAGATTCTCAGAGCTTTGGATGGAAAGTATGACACCGTGCACTTTGATCCAAATGATGCCAAACTACAAGAATCTCAAGCCTACCAAGTCATTGGAAGAATTGTTGCTCATGAGATGACACTTAAAGATAAAGAAGAGCTTCACAACAAGTCAAGTGGTGCTTACAAAGCTACAGTTGAAGCTCCCACAACCTCAAGTGACAAGCTGGTTTCCAATGAAGAGATAAGCCTAATGGTGAAGAATTTCAACAAATTCTACAAGAGTAGAAGCAAGGAAAGAAGCTCAAAGTCTAGATCATATGATGAAAAGAGATCTTCTAGTCGTGATCGAAATGCTACAATTGTGGAAGACCCGACACTACTCAAATGAGTGTTCGACTCCCATAAGAGAAGAGAAGAATCTCCAAGAAGAAGAAGCTCAAGAGAAGAGTCACCTCGAAAAGAGAGAAGGAGTAGAGATGATCGGTATGAACGAAGATCCTCTCGGAGAAGCAAGGATTCGGAAAGGAAAGACAAGTCATCAAGGAGCTACACAAGAAGAAAACATCAAGCTCATGTTGGTGAATGGGTCTCCGCTCCGACTCAAACAATCACTCCGAAAGAAGCTATCACTCCAACTCCGAATACAGATCAAGATGAAGGTGTTGCGGTCTTGCTCTCGTATCCTCCAACTCCAACTCCTATGACTTATTTGATTCACCAAATGAGGGAATTGGAAGATGCTTCATGGCAAAAGGCCCCAAGGTATCACACCCTGAATTTATTGACTTTGATAGTGATGAAGATGACTTGCTTGGTGAAGATGAGCTTTACATGACAAATCTAGTGAGCTTAGTAATGATGAACATGCTAGTAGTCTTTATAGTCGAGAAGAGTCGAATGACAATGCTATGAAGGAGATTGAGCGTCTAACTAAAGAACTAAACACTCTTAAGTTAGCTCATGAAACAACTCAAGAAGATCATAGAGAGCTCCTAAGATCTCATGAGAAGCTACGCTTTGAGAAGCTCAATCTAGAGCAAGAACATGAGTTTCTAAAAGCTATCAATGACGATCTTCGAAAGAAGAGTTCTTCATATCTTGCCAAACGACTTCTCTTGTCTAATTTCTTGCCACCTATTAAAACTAAGCATGACAAGCATAAGAAAAATTCTTCATCTAGTAGTAACAATAATCATGCTAAATCAAATATTGTTACTTCTAGTAGTTCTCTTGATTCCACTAACAATGTTTTAAGCCAAGTTTCATTTGAGCAAGAAAATAGTTTATTGAAAGGGATTATAGAGAAAGGTGTCTACAAGAGCCTTGCCGGAAGCAAGAACTTTGAGGAAATTGTTCGCAAGCAAGGAAGGCACCGGAAGAATCAAGGAATTGGTTTTGAGCGAAAGTTCAACGCCGAGGGTGTTGAATGGGAAAAAGGTCAATATCCCACTCCAAAGTTTGTTTCTCAAAAGGAGAAGTATGATCCTACTTCTTCCAATGTGGAACAAGCTCAAGATGACCTTCCACCACAAGACCACAAGCTAAAAGGCAAGGACAAGCTTCAAGAGGAGATTGATGCATTCATTGAAGCACCCAAGGCCATGGTCAAGTGGGTTCCCAAGGAAACTTCAAGTTCTACTTGACAAGCTCAACTACTACCCCAAGGATTCCCATCAAGATGATGTGGATCCCAAGAAGAAGAACTAGAGAGTTCTTGAGGGTGACTCACCACATACTTCACTCATATTCATTTTGGCAAGAACTTGTGCAATCAACTTCCACATCTTGCACTAGTTCATGGAGTCACAAACCCTCATGTTGGTAAGTCAAGGGACAAGGTAATCATTGCTTTCATGGATATCATCTATTGTGTACTTCAATCTATGTCCATGGATATCCTTGTTTGTTCCTTGTGGGACTAACC
Source organism: Aegilops speltoides (assembly GCA_021437245.1). Taxonomy (NCBI): domain Eukaryota; kingdom Viridiplantae; phylum Streptophyta; class Magnoliopsida; order Poales; family Poaceae; genus Aegilops; species Aegilops speltoides. The sequence continues at coordinate 211,229,990 of CM038142.1, forward strand.
CATGTAGGTATTGAAAGTGCCCAATCCAAAGGATTGCTCCCAACTCTTGATGATCTTCATCAACATTGAGCATCCACATCTTCAACATCTACATGAAGTCTTCTACGACAACCCAAGGTTAGTTTGACCCTTTAAAAGGGGTTCTCACATCAAGGGGGAGCTTTGCTCTAAAGAATTGAGCTAAAGCATCTTCAAATGATGTGAACACATTAATGCTTTATGTAAAAGTGGTAACCCCACTTGTGCTTAAACGATGAGTATGACCTATGATCAAATGCTCTCATTTGACTCCTAAGTCAATATACTCATATATAGATGACCTAGTCATCGCCAAATTGTGTGATAGTAGCTAGTGTTTTGTTTGTGCATGTTTGACACATATTTCATTTGCTATCTTATTGTGTGAGCATGTTGGTTGCATAATTTTATCCATTCGAGGACATCCATTTGTTGCTTTGGTCTTTTGGATTTTTTTTCTTTTTGACCAAATGGATGGACAAGAATGCCTAAGTTCCTCCCCTAGCTATCTATGCTCTCTTGTCTCAAACTCTATTCATGCTTATATCACAAACTTTGATCAAGTCTTTTTCGGACATACCGAGTGAGGAGCACTCGGAGCCGCCGATCCGTCAAAAACTTAACTTCCAAAACCTTCTAAGTACTTTCGGTCAAACCAATATACTCAAATCGGACAGACCGAAATCACTTGGATTGATCTAGGTTTTCACCTCGGTGAAACCGAGTTGCAAATTTCGGCGTGACCGAAGTGAGTAACTGCTTGCAGTTAATCATCTCGGTGCCACCGAGTTCTCCAACTCGGTCCCACCGACAGCTGAAGGGTATATATACCTGAGGGCAGCGTTGATTCTTTCTTCAAACCGCCTCGCCCCAAACCCTTTCTTTGCCGTCGCCGTGGTCTCCGGATCGTCTCCGCCGTCGCTTGGCGCCCTCGCCATGGTCTCCGTCGCCGTCAATCGGTCAATCTCACCGCCGCCGTTGCCCCGTAGTGAAACTCCACCAAGTTGGGTGAGTTTCAATCCTCTCGTGCTTCAACCTCGATTCAATGCACGATAGGTTTGCCTAGCTTCTTGACACGTTTGAAATCTTCCTATCCATCGATTAGTTCTTAGAACGAAATTGAGTAAAAGTTTTAGGGTTAGGTTTCACGAACACATCTCGGTGTGACTGATTCTACATTCTCGGATCGACCGATTTGGCCTCTGGCCATTAGATTTGCACTTTTCGGTCCAACCGAAGTTGTGCAAATCGGTAAGACCGAAATGAGGATTTAGTGAAACCCTAGTGTTCTCGGCTAGACGAAACCCATTTCGTCCAACCGAAAGTGGTGTGAATGGTTCTGTTTAGACACTTGGATTCACCGAATTTTAGACTCGGTCGACCAAATGCATTCTGTGAAAACCTAAAACTGAAATTTGAACTCATTTTTTTGCAAAAACTTCGCAGTTTGTGATAACTCTTCTATTCGCTTATACCTATTCTATTCACAGGTTGTCAGCCATGTCAGATGCAAGTGACAGCCAGAACAGGTCTGAATCTCCTATTGCAATTCCAGAGGCAGGCACAAGTCCCAAGCCAACAGCTTTTTCGATGATGGTGAGAGGAGCACACCAAGTGGTTTGCCTCCACCGCCACCGGGCCGGGAAGAAGAGAAATTCGATGAAGAGGACTCGACTTTGTTCTTGAGGAAGAGATCACATCCAAGCCTAAGAGGAAAGTGGTTGCCAAAGAGCATCAAGGGCAACAAACCAAGAAAGGCACCAGCAAAGTGAAGAAGTCCACAGTTGCCAAGAAGTTGAGCATGGAAGAAGAAACCTCCGGCAAGGTGAAGAAAACTTCCAAGAGGAAGAGGATTGTACATGATGAAGCAAATGATGATGACTCGATGAGGAAGCACCCCACCTCCTCGAAGCCTAAGTTGATGGGAGATGCCATCGAGGGGGAGCACCTACAAAGACTAAGCCATCGGCTCCAAAGAAAGGCAGCTCAAGCCAAGCCTCACGCCAAGCCCAAGAAAACAAAGGAGAAACATTCCCGCTTCAGAGAAGAAGAAGGACAATGTGCCACCAATGAGTCGATGAAGAGGCACATGTGTTCTTGAAACTTCGATGTAAACCGCCATCCATAATGATGCTCATCCTCGAGCTGAAAATATGAAGGAAAGGAAGGACAAGGGTCTCAGGCTATGGAGGCAAGCTGATCCATATGCCACCAGGAGAAGGACTGCTGTTGACCCAAGGTTCCACACCAGAGAGCAACAAGATTTCTATGAGACAGTGCTTATGGACAAGAAGCCCATTGTTGCTGACACTAGATATGTTGACTGGGCATACATTGACAGTGAAGAGCACAGAGACTACTTCCCACATGTGCATGAGAGCTTCACTGCATGTGGAGTTCCAGAGTTCGTTGGTCGGCCAAACCGACAAAGATGGAATGATGAGATGATCATGCGCTTCTATGCCACAAAGACACTTCTATCCGATGGCGTAATTGTATGGATGATGAAGGCCAGAGATTCTCTTCAACTGTTGAAGGGTGGGCTGCACTACTGAATGCTCCAGTATCAAGAGATGATGATGTAGATGTCTATGGAATTCCCAAGAAGAATCATGAGTCAATGAAGAACATGTACAATGAGGTACCAGCCAAGGATGTAGAGCTATGGAAGCTCGGTTCAGTGTATCATCTTCAGGCAGGTCTCCCAACCACAAACACAATTCTGAGGCATACCTTGATGCCCAAGTCTGGAGACCATCGCATGATAAGAGGCTATTCTATCAACATGCTGCATATTCTAGATCAGAAGGCACCTTTCAAGGTGATGGACACGATAGTTGAGACTATCAAGAGGACAAAGACAGCAGACGAGAAAGAGGTCATGTGGGTTTGCTCCGCACATTCAGATGCTCATCAATGCCAAGTTTGGCACGGACACCTACTTGTTGGATAGACCCCACTTGCCACTGCAGCTTGAACATGAGGATAATGAAGTTGTGATGACCGAGGATGATCCCACATCTGTTGAAGGACAAGCTAAGTCCGAAGTCGCCAAACAAGCTAAAGCCGAGAAGGAAGCAAAGAAGAAAAACCCAAGAGCGTTGGAGAACAGCTTCTTGAAGCTACCCAGAGGATTGAACTACGCTTTGCCAAAGATAGTGCGCCTCGGAGAGTCTTGAGAGGATAGTTGAAGACAAGTTCCATGCTCTGATGTCAAGTCGATCAAGTGCAGTCACCGTCAACAAGCTTGAGGCGGATATCGAGGAAGCCAAGAGAGAGAAGGCAGAGCTCATGAAGGAGATGCAGGATGACCTTGTCGAGGATGACTATGAGCAGCTGCTCCGGTTCCCACAAAGCCCAGATCACCGCTATTCCAAAGGATGACCCGAGGCTATCAGATCAAGACCTCCCACAGCTCCATCGGTTCAGCTCCGGCTCCAAAGTGTCCACTCCTCCACTCCACGACTTCGCCAAGCCTTTGCAGATGCAGCTATCTCCACTCCATCGACCTGCACAGAGCCGCCAACAGAGTCCCTAGTGACGTTTAGCTCTATACCTTTCGAACTTTTTGGTAACTTGTTGCCAAAGGGGGAGAATGTATAGATCATAGGACTTCGAGAGAGAGAGTGCTCGCTTTTGCTCTTTCGTTTGCGGTTGTCTTTGAGATACTTTTGAGTTTTCCGAGACATTTCGTGTGTTTGATACTACGTTTGCTCCACTTTGATGAGTGCTTGATCATACTATGCCTTAATGTGTGCTTAATGCTTATCATATGCTATTCATATCTTGTATGATCATTTACTCATGTCTTGGTGATTGGGTGCATGTTATTCATTCTTATCATTTTGTGCGCTCCACCAAGATGTATGTGACATGGAAGAGTGACCCATGATCCTAATCGATTGTGCATTTGCATTCAAACGCAAATCTCAAATAATGCACAAATTTAGGGGGAGCTCTTGCTTATCACATACTTCTCAAAGCGACGATATTATTCATTGATTATATCATTTGTCGAAGTTTGATCTATATGTTGTCATCAATTACCAAAAGGGGAGATTGAAAGTGCAACTAATCCCGGGTGGTTTTGGTAATTAATAACAACATATATATCATTGAACTAATAACTTCTTGAGTAACATTTCGAAAGTTCAAGATGTGGGTATGGCAATGATCAAGATATGGACCCTCAAAATGCTAAGGAAAACATTGGCAAAAGCTCAAGACTCTATTTTTGGTTTAGTGATCCAAGATCACATTGAGTCCATAGGAAAGCCAATACTATTAAAAGGGATGAGGTTATGATGATGATCTGTCGCTCAAAGTGCTTAGTGATTTATCTCCCAAACTATCGCAATCTTTCATTCCAACATATACTCATAAGTAATCTCGGTCCCACCGATTCCATAAACTCACCACACCGAGATGAACCACCTCACCATATACCCAAACCCTAGAAATTTCGGATTTTCCGATTCCAAATTCGGTCTCACCAAACTAGTGTTGCCAACCTTCAGAACCTTCAGAATCAAATCGGTGTCACCGAGATGATAAAGTCGGTCCCACCGAGAATGGCAAACCCTAGTCTTTGGAAGAATCGGACTAACCGAGATTGTATTTTCGGTCCCACCGAAAATCCCAACGCTCACAAGATTTGAACTTTCGGTCTCACCGAGTTGTCAACTTCGGTCCGACCGAGATTGGTCAAATGTGTGTAACGGTTGGATTTTGTGTGGAGGCTATAAATACCCTCCACCTCCTCTTCATTCGTGGAGAGAGCCATCGAAAGAACTACCACTCCTACCTTACATTTCGAGAAGAAAACTACCTACCCTTGTGTTGAGATCAAGTTGCTCCACTCCCACCATATGAAACTTGATTTCTAGCCTTCCCAAGTTGCTTTCCACTCAATCCTTTCTTCCACCACAGCCAAATCGGTGAGGAGAGTTGAGTGTTGGGGAGATTATCATTTGAAGCACAAGAGCAAGGAGTTCATCATCACCAACACCATCTATTACCTTTTGGAGGGTGGTGCCTCCTAGATTGGTTAGGTGTCGCTTGGGAGCCTCCGTCAAGATGTGGAGTTGAACCAAGAAGTTTGTAAGGGCAAGGAGATCGCCTACTTCGTGAAGATCTACCCCGAGTAAGGCTAGTCCTCCGTGGGCGTGAGCCATGATGGCATAGACAAGGTTGCTTCTTCGTGGACCCTTCGTGGGTGGAGCCTCCGTGGACTCTCGCAGCTTACCCTCCGTGGGTTGAAGTCTCCATCAACGTGGATTGACGATAGCACCACCTATCGGAACCACGAGAAAAATCTCCGTGTCTCCAAATTGCGTTTGCTCTTCTCCACCTCTATTTACTACATGTGCAATTTACTTTCCGCTGCCATTACTCTAGAATTGCATGTGTAGGGTGATACTTGACTTGATCATCATTGTGAACTTGCTAAAAACTTGTCCTGATCAAAAGGCTAAACTTTTAAATTGTCAAGTAGTCTAATCACCCCCCCTCTAGACATACTTTCGATCCTACAGGGGACCTCGGGTTGTGCTTCGTGATGGCGGGATTCGCCGGACGTCGCCTGAATCAGCCCGCCGCAGGTGGCGCAATGAGGAGCTGCATCCAGAGAGAGGTGGGATGTGAGAGGGATGGGTGGGTGGGGGATGAGGCGGATCCGGTAGCCTCCATAGCTGCGATGTGGGAGGAGCGGAGGGGAGGGCCGGCGGCGAGGTGGGAGGAAGGTGGCGAGGCGATTGGTGCCGGCGATTTGGGAGCATCGGGGGCTCTGTTTCTGGCGCATCCCTCTCTCCTTTTTTGTTTTCTTTTTTTTTTCTTTTTTTTTCATATATGTCCGACGGTAGGATCAAGAGCTAGAATTCTGCAACGCATATCTGCAACCTATAATATGCGTATCTATTATGAATTTTACAACGTTTAGCCAAAATGTTGTAGAAGCTGTGTTGCTTTATAAGGGGTATCCTTGTAGTGAGGGCATCGTGTTGAAGCAGAATGGTCCATATGGAGTAATGAATGCCGTTGCGGCTTGGTCTGCTTCCGCCATCTTGATTTGATGGTAGCCGGAATATGCGCCAAGGAAGCACAATGAATCGTGCCTACGCGTAGCGCCGATTATCTGGTTGATGCGGGGGGAAGGGATCCTTTGGGCGTGCCTTGTTGAGGTCTTTAAAATCGACACATAGGCGCCGTGATTTGTCCTTCTTTGGTATCATTAATGTGTTTGCTAGCCAATCCGGATGTTTGATGTCTCGATGAATCCGACTTCCATGAGTTTGGCTAGCTCTTCTCCCATTGCTGTCTTTTGGGTTCGGAAAATCGCCAAGAGCCTGTTTGATCGCTTGAATCCTTTAGGATGTTTAGGCTGCGTTAAGCCAATCTGCGTGGGATTCTGGCATGTCCGAAGGGTGTCGAGCAAAGATGTCCCAATTTTCCCAAGAATTTCTTGAAGTCGCGGCGTCTACATCGGTTCAACTGTGCCCGATGGAGGCCGTCTTTGTTGGGTCCGTTGGATGGACCTCGAATTTTACTATTTCGTCCATTGGTTTAAAGGAGGTGGACTTGGATCTCTTATCGAGTATCACATCGTCCCTATTCACCGTAGAGCGCAGCTGCGATGAGTTCTTCTTTGCTAGGGCTTTGGATAGTGCCTCCGTGGCTAATCTTGCTGTCTTGTTTTCGGTAGCGAGTGCTATGTCCGGATCACTAACGAGTGATTATTCCGCGGCCCGCATTTTAAGCTTCATGTACCCGTAATGGGGTATGGCTTGAAAAATTGTGAATGCCTCTTGTCCTAATATAGCGTGATATCCGCTGCTGAACGGGCCACTTGGAACGTGACTTCTTCGGACTGAATTGTCCGTGAGCGAACACCACATCGAGTGTGATTTTTCCTGCAGCAAGCTTCCGGCTAGGGATTATTCCTCTGAAGGTTGTCTTTGCTTCGCCAATGCGGCTCCATCTATTTCCATTTTTGAAGAGTTTCCTCGAAATGAGGTTTAGTCATTGCCGCCGTCCATGAGTACCTTGGTAAGACGAAGCCGCCCACTATCGGACCGAGGACCAATGCGGTGGTGCTCGGGCTGTTCGAATTTAGGTTCGTCGCCGGCATTGAAGGTGATGGCCGTGTCGCTCCATGGATTAGTTGTTGCTACTTGGTAGACTTCGGCGAGGTCATGGATTGTTCGCTCGCATATTATTTGATGTGAAAGTCTCAAAGACTGCTGATACTGCATCTTGGTATTGTTGGAGTGGTTTTCCGGGCTAGAAGCTCTCGCCACTTTTGTCCACCGCCGCAGATCCAACATGCTCAAGGCTATGTGTTGGGGTGGCGCTCAGACAGAATTTTACAGGTCTGCTAAGCCATCCCTCCAAGACGGTTCCGTGCCCTTTATGGGGTTTTTGCTTTTTGGTTTTTGTACCGCGCCCGAGTGTAATGCACCCTTTTGTTGCGGACTGGGTTGTATCCAGGCGGATTGTCCCAAAACTTAGTTTCGTTTTCCCGAAACTCTCCATCGCACAATACTTTCAGACTATGGACGCCAGTCGGCGAAGTGTGTAATTTCACGACGGTGGACGGCGCTCAAGATTCCTCGTCCGTGCAATTATTGCGAAAAATTGAAATTGCGTTTTCCTCTCGAGTCCTTTATCCCGTCCATGACCAGAGGAATCGCCCAAGAATGATGTAATGTTTCACGGGCTCTTGCCGGATTAGAGATAGATCGCATATGTCTGGGTGGGTGGGTGGAATTAAGTCCGGAACCCTACCCATCTCGAGGCTCAAGGGCCGGAAAGTTTCCAAATTCGGAAGCTTGGATTGCTGGATGTTGTCCAACGGGTCCGGTCCGATGCCTGACTTTAGGTTCAGTGCTTGATCGAAGTCCGTCCCTCCGCGGGAATCCGGCATGGAGGGTTCGGGAGCCCGGACATGACCAGTTTTCAATACAGGAGAAGAGTCGCAGCGTTGTTCCTCTACCACTGCAACGTGGTGGGTAACCTGGGAGAGTTAATCTCTCTCAGATCGGTTTTAAGCCCAATCTGATTGTAGTCTATAGCGACTCCCAGGGCGGCGATGCGATCCAAGAGCTCGTTTACGGATGAGAGCTCTATTGGATCCAGCCGCTCGGCGAATTCCGAGCTGACGTGAAGATTGCTTTTGACGACCTGAGAGGCCATTGTCGAAGCGGTGGCCGAACAGCGGTCATGAGAAACCACCTAGCGGATAGTTTGGCCGTGACCAAGGCTCCTTTGGCGAAGATACCGCCCTTGAAGACGGAAGAGGCATCCTTCCTATCGGTGACGCACGCAGGTACTCTCAATGAAAGCACCAATGTCGGTGTCAAAACCAAGGATCTCGGGTAGGGGTCCCGAACTGTGCGCCTAGGCGGATGGTAACAGAGACAAGGGACACGATGTTTTTACCTGTGTTCGGCCTTCTCGATGGAGGTAAAACCCTACTCCTGCTTGATTGATATTGATGATATGGGTAGTACAAGAGTGGATCTACCACGAGATCAAGGAGGCTAAACCCTAGAAGCTAGCCTATGGTATGATTGTTGTAATGGTTGTTGTCCTACGGACTAAAACCCTCCGGTTTATATAGACACCGTGGAGGGCTAGGGTTACACAGAGTCGGTTACAATGGTAGGAGATCTACATATCCGTATTGCCAAGCTTGCCTTCCACACCAAGGAAAGTCCCATCCGGACACGGGACGAAGTCTTCAATCTTGTATCTTCATAGTCTTGGAGTCCGGCTGTCCGGACACCCCCTAGTCCAGGACTCCCTCACACACCGTATGCAAGCATCCGGACGGCTGCAGTGCATTTCTGATAAGAGGAGAAGCTAATCTTTCCAAGGGCATCATCTTTGCACTCCAAATAGTCATCGTATCCGCCCCCCTCTCTAATATGGTTGAAAAGATGCCTACTCATACGAAATGACGCCGAAATTTCTGATGTTTGAACATCGGGTTCGTTGTGTCAAAGTAGTCATTCCAAAGAAGGAAATGCCCGCTCTCTCGGTTGCGATTCAACGCCGGAAGATGCCCCGGAATGGAGCCACGGAACAACGGCCGCTGGCTATTAAGGTGGTGTTGGACCAACACGACAACCAAGATCTCTTCCTCCTCACCGGACGAGGAATCATCGCAGTCGCGAAAGAAATTATGGAAAAAAAACTCGTCGGCGGAGTCCATTTTGTACCTTGGCAAACTGTCGAACAACTTGCGGTTGTCGACGAAGAACCAAATGGCGAAGGAGGCGCTACCGCTTTGGACCACCGGTCAGATCGGCGGCGTCCGACGAGCGTGCCGGTGTCAGGAGAAGGAGCTGGCGTGGCGGCGATGCGGTTTCCTGGTCGTGACTGTGTCGGGGAGGTGGGGGTGGGAAGCTTTTGGAGCCCCGACGACGAGATGGCGATGGCGGCGAGGTGGGAGGTGGCTGCGTTGGAGGGGGGTGGGGTGGGATGTTGCGGCACCGACTACTGGCAGAGGCATCGAAAAATGGGCGGCGGCGGCGTCGACGAAGGAGGCGGGCGAGGGTTGCTGTTGGAATGGGAGAGGATGGCCAATGTGCCATCGACTAGCGGGCCAGGGGAGGAGTAGGCAGGCGCCGCGTGCATCCGTTTTATGTCCGCGCCGACGCATATGAAGCTCAAATTGGGCCGGAAATGAGTCGGCACGCGAACGAAAAATGGACGCGTGTCCATTTGGATCGGCACATTGGGCCGACTTTTCGGTCTGCCCCGATCCAAAGGGACACGCACGGACGAAAATGGATCGCCGCGTTGGAGTTGCTCTAGTACATTGCACTTGAGATGGGCTAAAACGCATACATCTTCTGTCAAACAAAGCGCAAATTAATCTAATCCGAGCTAATCTATTCATTGCTTCCAACCTACCAATAATTTTGCTCCTCCCCCCGCCCCTCGCCTTCTCATCGCCTTCCCGTCACGGCCTCGCGTCGCTCTGGTCTGGCGGTCGTCTCCCCTCCCCTCCTCCGTCCCCGCGCGAATAAAGCCGGCGTCAGATTCTCCCCAGCCCCAAGCAAGCTCCGATTCCGCGCGCCAAACCAAGTAGGCTCTCGCCCAGGTTAGGATTTGGCTCCACACGCCGATGCGCCAGCGCGACGCATGGCCGTGAACTGCCTATACGTCGCCGCCGCATCCACGGCGGCCAGCGCCGCCGCGCTGCAGTGGTGGGCGGCGTCCTTCCTCGACGCCCCGCTGAACCGGGATGTCGGCGGCGGGGACTGGCTCGAGACCTCGCTGCGGTCGCACGTGACCGTCGCGCTCTTAGCGAATCTGGTGGCGCACGTGCTCCTCGTCCTCCTCCTAGCTCTCAAGGTGATTGGTTAATCGGCTCAGCGTAGGATTGTTTATCAATTCGGGGATGGTTTTCCGGACTCGATTAATGCCGCCACGGATATTGGGTTCCATCGCTGCGTTGTAGGCAATCGACCAAGCTTATATGGTAGGTTGCGTTTTTGGTGGCTAATTGCGTTAGCAACCTGCATCATATTCCTGATGTTATGGTCCTCGAGCTGCAATTTTGTTGGGCGTGCATTTTGTTTAGAAAGGCTTGTCACTCGTCCTCATTTCATTTATCAATGGATTAATGTTGATAGTTGGGACTGGGAAATGTGTGGTAAGTTTTTTCTCTAGTTTAAGTGCTGGTCTTGCAAGAGCTGGGTTGATGTTGTGATATGCTTAGTTGAGCCTGTCATCAAGGTTCATTTGTTTGTGAGTTGTTTAGTTGTCATGTAAGCTGACGATACTAAATGCATTTCACTTTGTGCTATGCTCATAATACTAGGGAAATCGTTCTATTAAAATATACGGTCTTAGATGCCTAGCCCATACGTATTTTGCATCTGCTGAGTTTTAGTTATTTACATCGCTAGGTTTCTTGGCTAAACGAACAGTAGTGGCGGGCCTATGACGGTGGAATCCCAATGAAACTACTGAATAACCCAATCTTAATGATATTATGAATTATTTTTCTACGAAGTTATCCACTTGGAATTTATGTCTGCCTGACTGAGTTGTAACTGAGTTTCTTCATGTTCACACTGTGCAATATGAGACATTAAAACAGGGTTATAATCTGCCTGACTGAGTTGTAACTGAGTTTCTTCATATTCACACTGCAATATGAGACATCTTAAACAGGGTTATAATCTTGAATCTCAACCAAGGCATGTTCTATGCTGGGAAACTCGTGTACAACGTAAACAACTTGGCTATTTTCCTTAAAGTTCAGTTTTAAAGGAGAAATCAAGTTTAGATCTATTACAGAACAAAATAAAATGAATGTACGTACTATGGCGATGGCCACCCAGTGTTCCAAAAAGCAGGAAAGATTAATGAACAGACCATCATCATTCTTTGAAAGTAGCAACTGTTGCTATCTGGCCATATCTACCTTCTCTTGGCGCCTTTAATTAATTAAGCTGAAATCACATTAGATCTTTGTACTAAATCAGCGGCAATTAATATGGATCGGAGGGAGTAGTAATCTCCAGTAATATAAAATATCCTCGGGTGCTGTAGCTCGGTTGTAAACTCAACATACTCATCTTTCTTATTTCTCTAATACAACAGTCTGAGACTTACATATCTTTTCTGCTATGCAGACATTATTTTTTGTTCGGTTAACTTCTACAGAGACTAGAAAAGTGTTGGAACACATCATTAACTATGTAATCTACAAGGTAATACTCTCTCTCTCTCATTCTCTCTCTCTCTCTCTCGTTATTATATGTCCTTCCATTGAACTATTCATGTGTTTTTACTGCTCCCAAATATTGCCGACAAATTTGGTCTGCTTAAACCTCTAGTCCTCTGAACAAGTCTATGGTTGATAAGATGAATCTTCAATCTAATGCTCCAGTGAGCTTCAAGCATCTGGATAATGAGCTTAATTTTTTGAAATGAATTAAATGCATATCTCACATGTTTATGACTTGCAGCTGACATATAATGCTCTTGTGCCCTCATGCATTTTCAATAATAATACACATACATCATAGGAAAGCCTTGTCCTTTCAATTTGTTGAAGTGATTTACTTATAAACTCGGCAGCAAGAGAATTGACATAGATTAACAGCAATGCGAAAGGATACCACATAAATCCTATAGAAAAACAACTAGGACCAGAAAGGCCACAAAGATTGTATAAAAAGGACCAGGACCAGAAAGGCTTTGTCGGGGCACTGCTAGACAAGGAGGGCTCGAGCGAGAGGTTCCCACGGGGGTCTTAATCTGGACGTCGCCCAAGCGAGACGACATTCGCCCAAGCGAGACGACATGCAGGCGGTTGGTGAGAGGTGGCAGCCTAAATGTGGCCGCATTTGAAATGTCGCCACAGGATGGATCTTGGCTACGAGATTGGAAGTGAGACCAAATGAATCAATCGGGAAGTGAGACCAGATCGATTTATCAAGGAGGAATGACGGGAAAAATCAATTAGAGTTTTCGATAAAAGTGGAGACTGATATTCGATAAGATGGAGACCGAGAGGGAGAGGACTCGATCAGGAGAGATATGGACCAGTTGCGGTGTCCAGCCCATAAACCTGGGCTCATGATACCATGCTAGAGGAGTAACTTATCTGTATTGCGTAGCCCGACGGGCGAATATATATTACAATGAACTTGGAGTACAGGTAAGAAAATCTAGACTAATACTAACACGTAAGGAGACCTAGACCAATACTTATGCTCCTTAATAGTTGTGACCTCTAAGAACCTGCATTTGGGTCCTATATGTCAGTGAGGCTGGAAGGATACTAGTGGGTGTGTGGTTTGTCTTCTAGGTCTCCTGTCCCTTCTCTCATGCCCTGTCCTTTCAGATTGGCTCACTGCAGGTGGATACTCCCTTCTTAATGCCGCCAAGTAGCTGTTACAGCCATGACTACTAGCAAAATACTAATTCAGTGCCGCCTAGTAGCTAATACAACCATGGCTACTTCTAGCGATACTAATGCAGTTCTGATTCAAGATGTCAAAAAAGTAAAAGTCAGAAAATTTACTTGCTACACATTGTTCAGTTTTACAACTGGAACATCAATGAAGAGAAGGCCAGAGCCCTAGCTGCTGCTAAGTTGTGCGCACACACAAAGCCAAATTATGTATGTGCATGAACCAACACATGAGGTAGAAGTAGAATTATCAGTTGGCTGTTTTTCTAGTAAGACAAAAGGAAATGTTTGCAAGGCCTGTACTTGAGTAATCACACGGTTGATTTAGATTGGAGGGAAGTGTATGGGATGGTGTCCAGTTTGCGGGCAACAAAAAAATCTTTTCTGATTTGTCCCAGGAAGTCAAGAGCCACTTGAATTGTCAACTGAGTACAAGATGGACGCCATGTTGGAAGAGTCTAAAGTGAGCTAAGCTCACTTGGATGGGGGAGTGGATGTATAACCCAGCTACCCAGGTTCAAGTCCTCACGGACAGGAGTTTGGGTTTTTATTATTTAAAAACCCGTTGTAGGGGACTCCCTTATGACTTCCCTTTCCAAAAAGAAAGTTGGAAGAGTCTGATGAGTTCTGTTCAGTTACAATCAGAGGATAATCAATTGGCAAGTCTTATGAGTTCTGTTCAGTTACAGTCAGAGGATAATCAATCGGCGAGTCTAAGGAGTTCTGTTCAGTTACAATCAGAGGATAATCAATTGACTATTGCTTTGGTAGTCCATGACCACCAGGATTTATGGAGGTTTTGCTCATGAGGATCTCTAGAGTTTTGTAGCGCGCGAAGGCTTGCACGGGGATCACCAACCAGATGTAACAAAATATAACACAGCACAACAAGTGATTTCGTGCATCCGTTTGCTATTTTGGGAAATAAAAGAAGTTCCAAGATGTGAAAGACTCGTCTATCAAAGAGAGATCGTTTTCCAGATTGAGGGTATGTTTGGTTTGATTCCCAACTAGCCCCCTCAAAGTTTTGGCAGTTGTTGTTGTTTGGATTGTGACCGTTATATCCTCCACAATTTTGGCAAATGAGACCATTGTTTTGTTTGGTTTGTGACCAACCAACATGATTATTATACTAGTTCCAAAAATATTTAATTTATCTATTATCTAAAATTGAGAAGAAATACATATCAATACTTAGATGCAGTTTTTCTAAAGACTTAGATGCAGTCAGTGTGAAGAAAATCGCCAAAAGAATGACACGGCATGCTGTGTGTACTTCATGTTGGTATATCTTTGGATGGAATTCCTGTTTGTGTGCGGTTGCTAATCACGCACAGGCCTGCATATCTTTGCTAATCACGCACAGGCCTGCATATCTTTGAATTAAAAGCGCTGCTGATTGGTTACAGCCAAAAATTTGACTTATCCTAACTGCATGCACGGAGCAGGCCCACATAACAACCAGAGTCACAGCGCCAAATTTTTGGTGCAGCTTTTTCACTCTCTCGTCTCGCCCACACGTTGGCGAGAATTACACGGATGGGCGCAGGGCATGCTGGGCGAGCTAAGTTTTTGGCGCAGATCCAAACAGCTACCAAATTACACGTGCAAGCCAATTTTTTTTATAGGGTGGACTTTGGTAGTAATCCAAACAGGCCCTGAGTCTTTCTTTCCTTTTTATTCTAGGCATGAGAAATTTGTCGGTTGATTGTACTATATAACAGCTACATATACCATTGTAACGATAAGTTGCAAGTTGATGAATTAGATTCAAGGTGTGCTTTAGGGTGGATGGCCATTATCATTTTTTCAGAGAATCTTGAAAAAAAATCTGCTTTTGGAGAAAGCTTTATTAAACCTTAGTGCCATCTGTGTGGAATTGTCCTGATACGAAGTTGCCATCTACAGGATTGGTCTTGTATGCTGAATTGCTAGGTTCAAACCCTCTAGGCGTCTACTTTGTGTACATTGTGCGCGTGAGCGAGAGGCCTTCCCGTGTGTTGCTGCTGTTTGGACTAGTTTGCAGGACCATGGAGAATTTGGAGCTGGGGTGCAGCGATTTTTCAGAGAAGGGCATATAGAGGTGATGGGGCAAAGTGACTGGAGGAGGAGAATGTGGAGGGTAGAAAATGTTTGCGCAGTGCCACAAGGATTTGGTGGTGAGGTGGTGTGCTGATGGGTTATGTATGGATTTGGGGTGCGATGTGGAGATGATGAAAGGAGGTAGAAGGGACAAGTGCGATGCGGGGTCTTTAGAACGCATTACACTGCCTTGTGGGACCCTCATGCAGTGAAATGGACGTGGCAACAGAGGGTAATGGAACCTAGTGCAAAGTGTAATATCGTTTGTCCCAAAATGCTGTCAAGTGTTTATTCTTCCGAAGCCTGGTATAAAGAATGGGACACAAGTGGTATCTACTTTGTGTTATGTGCAATTTACCCCGTCCTTTATTTATTTATGTGCATGTGGCAGTCTACAATGTGAATAAAATTACAAGGACTTATCTTGTGTTGCAGGGAACTTTTCTCCCATTGGTTGTGCCTCCTAATTCTCAACAAATAATCCTTTGGTCAACTTGGCTAGTCCTTCTTTGTTCACTGAAGGTACTGTGTGCAATTACATCTACTTGTTGAGATTCTACCCATCATATTAACTGAAATAAATGTCATATCCAGATGTTTCAATCATTGGCCAGAGAACGTCTTGAGTGCCTCAATGCGTCACCCTCAGCAACTCCATTGAAATATCTCCGTGTATATTCTGCACTGTTGCTGGTTCTTTCGACTGATCTACTATGGTAATATTCCCTGGTTAGTCAGCATGGATCAAGCTTCATAGCAATTTATCTAAGTATCTTATGGAGATGAATTTACCCAATTTGTTAAGGTATTATGGTGTTGCTCTGTCGGTCTAGGGCTGTCCTTGAGTCCTTGTACCCTTTGGCTGTGCAATACAGCAAACCCACTTCGTGACAATGTATTAGAGCTAAACCTAGAGTGCCATTTGTCGCCACTGCAGCTCATCGTCTTCAATGAGCTGTCCCTGGAGAGCGAGCTCCACTCCAGGGGGCGTACTTGACACCCCAAACCCACTGCCATACCGATTGTAGTTGTGTAGTAGCAACTGGCTGATGTCCCCATGCCACATCCTCCTCACCGGTTTCCTTATCCCTGAGATCCCTCAGTTGAATAAATTGCAAAAGCCAGGACTTGAACTCAAAACCTGGCTCTGATACCATGTTAAGCTTCATGCACTAGCCAACGCAACCAAAAGTCCGAGCTGATGAAAAGGGCTAGGCAATCCACTTACACTTCAACATTAGGTACCCAAATCCTGGAGGTGCAGAACGATTTCCAATTCTGACTGGAGGCAAATATGCCGTCAGAAATCCAATTTGCCAAGTGCCCTCTTGTTCATTGGATAATTTCTGACGAAGAGCTTCAGTCCTTTGATTCACTAAAGGCATTTGTTATTGCTATTGCTCAGCTGATGGTTGCAGTACAGGTTGTGTTTGGGATCCTGACAGCTGATCTGATGGTTCAGGTATCATTGCTTTGAGCACCTCAGACATGATCTGCAGTTGTTGAGAAAGGTCTTGAACTGCGGATTGCATTCCTCTGACAACTTCTGTGAGATATACTTGTTGCATCTGTATAGCTCCAACATCTGTCTTGATTTTATCTAACTCAGATTGGATCTTCATTGTTGCTTGATGATTATCTGTGATCTCTGCATACAACTCTGCCAATTCATCCCTATCCGCAGCTTGCTTCATACACCACGTACCGATCTTAGATGAGCCGAAGAGGAATTTTACACTAGAACTCGTCTAGAAACCCGACGGACCCCGGATCCTACCGCCGCCGTAAGATTCGCCACCAAATCAACGCACAGAACAGGATAGAGCATGGGATTTTACCTTTGACGAAGGATTCGTCAGCAACCGTCTCCAGCCGCCTGTTCTGTGATCGAATGAATCACTGCCGCCGCAATGCCACCACAGCAACAGAAACGCCACCACCGCGAGAAGGGAGTGGAGGGTGGGATTTTACCAAGAAGCAAACCACTGCGCCTCCCCGCTCGAAATGCCTCCAAGGATTAACCTAGCTCTGAATACCATTTTTGATCAAAAGGGGTTCCCCCCCTCCCCATTTTCATTGAAAAAATGGGGAACAACATCCAGGTGAAGCTAGGAGCTCTCGGGCCTAGCCAGAGTAGCAGGCCAGATTACATGAACTAAGGAACAGTAGTGGGAAGGCCGCACAGGGCAACTAAAAGTTATCATAGATCTTGTATTCCACTCTGAAATTATAGCCCAAGAGTTTGAGAAGTAATTTATGTTGTATGCCTTCAGTCAATTTCTGCTCCTGGATGTATTTGAGGCTTTCTTGGTCTGTTCTAATCACCAGAGTGGTTGCTAGGAAGTAGTGTTTCCATTTCTTTACTGCTTCAATAATTGCTAAAGCCTCCTTGTCATATGTGGACATAGCGGCTGCTTTGGGTCCAATAGTTTTGCTGAAATATGAGATAGGCCTCCCCTCCTGCATTAAGACAGCCCCTAGGCCATACCCACAAGCATCTGCCTCCAAAACAAAGGGTTTAGTGAAGTCAGGTAGGGCCAGGACAGGTGCATTTGTTAACTTGTCCTTGAGTGTGAGGAATGCTTGCTCTTGTGGTTCCTGCCAGGAAAATGCATCCTTTTTCAAGCAGTCAAACAGTGGCCTGCAGATGAGGCCATACCCCTGGATAAATCTTCTGTAATACCCACTTAGTCCAAGGAAACTTCTGAGCTCAGTGACATTTGTGGGTGCTGGCCATTCCTGAATTGCTGTGATTTTTGCAGGGTCCGTAGCCACTCCCTCCTTACTGATAACATGGCCCAAATACTCCACTTCAGACTGACCAAAAGAGCACTTGTCCAGTTTTGCATACAACTGGTTTTCTTGGAGAGTAGCAAATACTTTGGACAAGTGGATCTTGTGTTCCTCTAAGGACTTGCTGAACACTAGGATGTCATCAAAGAAAACTACCACAAACGTGAAGGGGCCGAACAGGAAGTTCATGAGGGCCTGAAATGTGGGCGGGCCATTGGTGAGGCCAAAAGACAGAACCAGGAATTCAAAGTGTCCCTGAAGTGTAGAAAATGCAGTTTCGTGGATATCCTCTTCTGCCATTCTGATCTGGTGGTAGCCACTTCTGAGATCAATTTTGGAGAAGATCCGAGCTCCCTTTAGCTGGTCTAGGAGGTCTTCAATCATTGGTATTGAATACTTGTTCTTAATGGTGATGGAGTTCAACTTCCTGTAGTCAAGGCATAACCTCCATGTACCATCCTTTTTTTTACTATAAGAGAACAGGAGAAGAAAATGGGCTAGTACTGGGTCTAATAAGTCCAGCTTTTAGCAGGTCCAGGATGATTTTCGCTAGTGCCTCTTTTTGGTGATGTGGGACTCTGTAAGGTCTCTGGTTTACCACTTTTGCCCCTTCAACTAGTGGGATTCTGTGATCACAAGGCCTACTAGGAGGTAATCCAGTAGGGGTGGAGAAAACTTTCTCATATTCTTGGAGGACTGGCTGGAGTTCTGGAGGTACTTGCTGATCTGCTGCAACTAATTCCGAACAGGCAGCAGTAAACAAGAAGAAACCACAAACAGCTTGCTCCATGAGCTTATCAGCAGTGTCTACAATCTCAGGTGGCTGCTCCCAGGGCACAGTTTCATCCACGAAAGTCACTAGTGTCTTATGTGGTGTTGTCACACTCATTTTCATTAAGATGAAATCCATCTGTATAGGACTATATTTCTTCAGCCAATCCACTCCTAAGATCATGTCATATCCTTTAAGTTTCAGAACCCTGAAGCTAGGAGGCCGCGCGCAGCAGCCTGCAGCCTCACCGCCGCCGACACGTGGTGGGTAGTGATCCAAGCCGGAAGTGATCACGGCGACGGCGGGAACTTGATCTGCTGGATGATGACGCCCTGGGGAAGCGGTGATGGCGACGGCGGGAACTTGATCTGGTGGATCGGGACTCCCGCCGGCGCGGTCGATGCGGGGCCGGAGCTGACTGACGGTGGCTGCTGCAGCGAGCGCGCGGCGGCGCGCGAGTCCGCCAGAGCGGTAAGCTGCCGCCATCGCAGCATGGCGGGCGGTGGTGGCGGTGGATGGCAGCTGCGATGGGCGCGAGGGTGCCGCGAGGGTCGGCCGACGGCCATCGCGGGTGGCAGCAGGCGGCGGCTGCAGCTGCAGCTGGGCTGCAGCGGCCCGCGATGCGCCCGCAGGTTGCCGCGGTGGCGGGTACCATGGCGGGCAGCGGGCGGTGGTGGCGGCCGGCGGCGGGGGTGGCGGCGGCCCGTAGGGACTAGCTACAGCCGGATCCCTTGGACCGCTGTGACCAGGTCGTTGAGGACCCCGGTGACCTGCTCCGGATTGAAGACGGCGGCAGGGGGCGCGGTGGAGGGAGGCATCTGGCCGGTGGAGGTGCCGGCGGTGGAGTCCAGCGGCGCGGAGGTGATGGGCAGCGGCGCGGTGGTGGAGGTCGGCAGCGGGAGGGAGGGGGTTGGCGGCGGTGAAGACATGATCGAACCGAAGCTAGCTGATACCAGACTGTTATGGCGCTGCTAGAAGGAGGGCGCGAGAGGGCCGGCCGGGGGCCTTTTGCCCACGGCCGGGCAAGAGGGAAGGGATTTCCTTCTTAATTCTTGCTTGATTCGATTGATGCATCTCCTCTCTTTATATAGAGAGGCTTACTTGACTCCCAAGCAAGGCTTACTTGACCCCTAAGCAAGCGACCCTTATCTCTAATTAACCCTAAGACTAACGGGCTATACCGCCAGCCCAGGCCATTAGGCCCATTACGTACTCTAACATAAGATCTTAGCGGTTGCCTCATCCAAATTTGTAGGGACCAACTCACATTTATCATAATTAATTTTCATACCAGAAAGGTTTTCAAAACAAGCCAACAACCATTTAAGGTTTTTCGCGTGGTTAATATCTGGGTCCAAGAAAAGAATTGTGTCATCAGTGTACTGCAAACTAACCAAGCTATTGGGAATAATATGGGAATAATCCCCGAAATGATATTTCCCCTGACAGCCTTAGCTAGCATTCAAGAAAAGACATCTGCAACTAGATTAAAAAGGATGGGAGAACTGGGATCTCCTTGTTTTAATCCTTTACCACCCACAAAATAAGGACCAATAAGACCATTAATTTTAGCAGAGAAAGAACTATCTCGAAGGATGGATAAAATCCATCTTATCCATTTAGACCCAAAACCTCTAGAAGTTAACATCTCTACTAGGAAGTCCCAGTTAACCCTATCATACGCTTTCTCATCATCCAATTTGAGGACAACCCCAGATTTGCCAGATTTATGAACTTCATGAATAGCCTCGTGGGCTGTAACTACGCTTTCTAAAATAAACCTCCCCCTCACAAAAGCAGATTGGCAAGGGGAAAGCAGCCTGTGCCCAACCGGTGAAACCCTGTTACACATAGTTTTGCTGAAGATTTTTACCGAACAATTACTCAAGCAGATTGGTCTAAACTTCTTCATATGTCTAGCATCCGGTTCTTTTGGAATAAGAATAACAGTAGATTAGTTAAGTCTTTGGATATCCAAAGTTCCGCGATCAAAATCCCTCACCAAGGCCATAAAGTCTGCTTTAATCACCTCCCAAAAGTTTTGGTAAAACAAGAAAGATAAGCCATCTGGACCTGTAACTCCACTGGCATACGATCCCATAATGGCTTCTTTAATTTCTTCCTCCGTAAAAGGTCTTTCAAGAAGTTCATTTTCAGCCTCAGTAACAAGTTCTTCAGCAGACCAAAATTGGTCACTCAAGTGAATATTAGGTTTTGGCTCAAAACCAAAAAGGTTTTTGTAGAAGTCAGTGGCTATTTCCAACATATCTTTGGTAGAGTAAACAGGACCATCAGGGCCCTCTAAAACCGACAATTGTTTTTTCCTCCTATGTTGATTAGCCACAGCATGAAAGTAAGCTGTGTTTTTGCCCCCCTCTAAGATTTTTCGATCCCTAGCCCTCTGCCACATGGCAGTTTCTTCTTTTTTCCAAATACTCTCCAACTCCTCTTTGATCTCTTTCATTCTAAGGATATCCTCCTCAGAAATTCTATTTTGCTCAGAAAAAACATCAAGAATATCAAATTCTTGCAGAAGAGCTTTCTTCTTATTTTTCATCGCAGCCTCCCAACCTTTTGCTTTTTGTCTAAACATTTTGGTCTTAAACTGCCATGTCTCAATGGCAGAACTGAATGGGGAGGGGGTAGCCCAATTTTTTTCCACTAGTTCAGAGAAACCAGGTTGCCCCAACCACCATTTCTCAAACTTAAAAGGCTTGTTAACTTTATTCTCCCTCATCCCAGTATCAAGGAGGAGGGGTGCATGGTCGCTACCAACCCTAGGAAGGGCACATAGGGTAGATAGAGGGAAGTGACTATCCCACTCAGTGGAAGAAAACACTCTGTCTATAGTTGCAAACACATGATTCTCTTGATTATTACCCCAGTTATAAACCCTATTAGCAAGCTTTATTTCCATGAGCCCCCATTTGTTGATCCAATCATTAAGTAGGCAGGCCCAGGAATTATTAACATTTCCCGAGGATTTCTCCTTAGCCTCTCTTATCAAGTTAAAGAAGGGGAGCCTTGGCGCAGTGGTAAAGCTGCTGCCTTGTGACCATGAGGTCACGGGTTCAAGTCCTGGAAACAGCCTCTTACAGAAATGTAGGGAAAGGCTGCGTACTATAGACCCAAAGTGGTCGGACCCTTCCCCGACCCTGCGCAAGCGGGAGCTACATGCACCGGGCTGCTCTCTTATCAAGTTAAAATCCCCACCAAAAAGTACAGGATGGGACAACCCTTCCATCACTTCATGCAGTTCAGCAATGAAGTCAATTTTATCCACAGCATAAGCTGTACCATACACTACCACTAGCTGCCAGCAAAAACCATCAGATTTATTTTTCAGAGTAACAATCATGCAGTATTTTTTGCACACAAAGTCAAAGCACTCAAAAGAGCAAGAATTAACTCCTACAAGGATGCTCCCAGCAGAGCCAGCAGCAGGCAACAAGTGCCAAATATACTGAGTAGGGCCAGCTAATGTATTTAAGAAAGAATCAGAGATTTGCTCTTTTTTTGTTTCTTGAAACCCTATGAAATCTGGCTTATACTTGTTATTAATATCAGACAGGCACTGTAATTTTCCTTTTTGGCTCACACCTCTAATAATCCAAAGGAGACCTATTATGGGATCTTAAAAGGATGGGATAGGCTATAAAGCCCTTGTTTTGGAGCAGGTTCAAGACTGCCAACAGAACCAGCAGTGCCCCCTGGTCTGTTGGAGTCGGATCTGCAATTTTCAGGAGTACATACCCCACTCTCATCATAAAAAGCATCATCTATATCATCAGGTAAGGATATCTCAGGGTGTTGAGAAGCAAATTCAAGACAATTCTCACTTTCACTTCTAATTATGTCACTAATGATATTAGATCTATCTTCATCAGACATACCAATTTTTAAATCAACAGCAGAGGCATAAGCCTCCAAAGCATCGACAGATTCATTATTAAAGGACTTACTTTTGAAAGTGGCAGGGACCTCCAGATTCTTCCTCATCTTGTAAGCTGCAGCTTTTTCAATTATGTTCTGGCGCCTCTGCATCCTGGTACTTGGCCTTTGAGAGAGGACTGGGCCCCATTGCCCCTCTGAATACCATTTGGCAGATCCCTATTTTACTCAGATCGGTGAAATCATGAGAAATGGAAAACGAAAGTGAAATTGTATCTAGGGTTCGCCTCGGAAGAGAGAGACCCCGACTTGTATTGCTATACTGTATTTTTGTCCTTACAGGATAATGATCATTGAATGGCTAACACAGTGCACGCCCCACGCTTATATACTGCTGAGCTAGTTACTCGACAAGTGAAACGGTAACAATAACTAGTGACAACAGGTGAAACTGAATAGTTTCAGGTAAATGGGCCTTGCGATCATCTTGGCCGTCCAATAACTGACGAAACGGAAGGCAACGTTGACTCTAGTTTCAGGTTCAGGCGAGCTCTGGATCTGACATGCTGATCTTCTCTGCAGTGCAAGTCTTCATTCAGCGCCGCTGACCTCCTCTATTATTGCCTGAATACCTCTGCCGTTCCATGAATGGATATGCAGCTGCAGATTCCTCGCCGCAGACTTCTGCTCCGTTCAGCTTCATTCATGATGGCTTTGTGGGCGGGTGCCGCATTACTTACTCCATGGGCTGCTAGTTTGGTGCTGGTTCGCTGTTGTTGTTGGACTGGTGGTGTTAGGCCGAGTACTATTGTGCTGGCCGATGGTGTGCTGTTCTTGCTGTTTTGGCTGAGTGCTTGCTGGCTGCTGCTACTTCTAGCTAGTATCCCTTCTCGAGTCAGTCTCTTCAGTGTATTGCTTATGTTACATCCATCCATGTCCATCACTCTGTCGTGTTGGTCCATGCCATACGAGTATACAAAAGCCTTGGTCATTCAGCCTCCGTTTTACTTATATGTAATATGTATTAGGCGCTTCGGGTTGTGCAATACAATAAGCTCTGTTCATAACAAAAGTATGGTGCTGTTTCTGTTCAGAGAACTCACTAGTTATTTTTTATCTAACTTCTCCAGGATGAAGCTTTGTGTAGGGTTCTGCAGTTCATGCAATTCTAAGTTATTTTGGCTTATGTTATTTGAGCCACTTAGTATTGCCTTTGAGTCACTGCAGGTAATTTGAACCAATATTGTGAGGGGTATTTGTGACTCATTGACTTCCAATTTACTTATATATTTTGCTGCACTGCCATTTATGAATATTAAGTTGTTAACTATTAAAAAAACATAATGAATGTTTACCTGTCATAGTAGTCATTACTTCTGAATCTCTTGATGACTTTTCTGAAATAGCCCACCTTCTTGGCAGTCTATCATGGTGCATGGATTTCAGTTGTTTGACATTTGGCAGCGACATCTGATGGACAGTGGTGTGGACTATCTTGATTTCCAAAAAACTTATAAACAAGCAGCAGGTGATAAGCTCCTCAGCTAAACTCATTGTTGATATATAACTCTTATGTTGTGCATGTACAGTTTTTGTGTTTACCATCTCAATGATAGTAATATTGAGGCACACAAGCAGGACATCTGGTTACAAAAGTGATATCCATGCTTACAGTCAAATTATTTAACTTTGACCAGTAACATCTTTGTGAATATTTATCTTGGCCATCAAAATAGTGTGTGTACATTTGTCTAAGAAATTAGTTCATAAACATTATAATTCCATTAGATTGCACTCCCTCCATCTAGAAACACTTGTCGGAGAAATGGATAAAAATGGATGTATCTAGAACTAGAATACGTCTAGATACATCCATTTCTCCAACAAGTATTTCCGGACGGAGGGAGTACAAATATATGGCCAGAACGACTCTTCTTGACCAGGGAGTTACACAAACAGCAGTTTCAGTCACACATGTCACTACTTATTGCTTTGGTGTATCTGTAGGCTGCGCCTTATCTTCTGTTGGAACAATGTTTCAGGAGCAAGACTTACTTGCAAACTTTTCTTGAACTCTTTTGACTTTGCTACCAGGATGTAATCATGCTTCCCATCTGCAGGTTCATTTTCTGAATGGAGAGGCCAACTTATAAGGAATTTTGGTTTTGTCATTGACCTGATAAGCTTGTTGATGTCACTTGGTCATTATTCGATGATCTTTTGGCTCCGTGGTATGGCGTTTCACCTGGTCGACGCAGTCCTCCTGTTTAACTTGCGTGTAAGGCAGACATCACCTATTGGCAACTGTTGATAAACTGTGTTACTTTCATGGAAGTTATTTAATATGTACTGATGTGTCTTTTATCATATGCAGGCTCTTGTAGTTTCATTTTTGAAGAGGATTAGGACCTACATTAAGTTAAGAAAGGCACTCCGTTCGCTCGACGGAGCACTCCCAGATGCTAAATACGATGAGATCTGCACATATGATGATGAGTGTGCCATCTGCCGGGTAAACTGTTTTCTAGATCTTCAGAAACTCTGTAGTCCTTGACTACTTGTGTATCTGAATTTTTTGTTGCTTCTGCTGCAACTCACAGGGACCAATGGCTCGAGCTAAAAAGTTGCCTTGCAACCATCTATTTCATCTACCTTGCTTGCGATCTTGGTATGCCCTTAGTTGCTTTTAATGTGTTGCCAATTGATGCTTGATTGCTAGTAAAAAATCTTTTGAGTTAAAGGCTGTAGTTATCAGTGTACTCTTCCATATGTCCATGTCATTTAGTTACTTGAATTCCGAATTAAACTACGAGACTAGTGTCTTGAACTCCTGATTTTGCTGTCAACTGGAACTTTCTATAATGGAATCCGTAAAGGAGTTTATTTCATACTTCATCAGCAGCAACAACAAAACCTTTAGTCCCAAACAAGTTGGGGTAGGCTAGAGCTGAAACCTGTAAGATCTCGCAACCCACTCATGGTTCTGGCACATGGATAGCTAGCTTCCACGTGTTAGGAAATATGCAACTTGTATTCCCTGAGGGCCAATGGCCAATATGTATACATGTAGAGGTGGTAAACATGCAGGAAACGTTGGCGCACGAAATCCTTTTGACAGGACTCTGCCTCCCTCTCCCGACTCCGCCTCGCGCCCGCCTCACGGGCGCGCCGGGCGGCCCTCCAAGATCCTCTCTCGCCCCACCCTCCGTTCTCCTCACCGCTGCCGGACGGCACAGACCCGGATTCGCCGGTGGCTCGTGATGTCGGGTTTTCTCTCACATGGCGCTTTTCCCGCGAGGCTCGGCGGCGGGTGCAGCTCACCGGCGGTGGTCCGGCGTCTGGAGGCGGGGGGCGGGCGGCAGGCGCGGTGGCGGCGCCGCTTGGCGGCGGGTGGCTCAGTGGCGCCAGTGGCCGGCGCGCGCCCGCCCAGATCTGGGCCCTTAGGGCCCCATCTCGGTCCTAGCGGGCTGGTCTTGCGTGGCCTTCTTGTCTGCTCTCGGTGTGGAGGAGGAGCGGCTCGAGATGTGGCGGCGGCGTCGATGGCGTCTTGGCGGAACGCGAGGGCGGGGCGTTACGGGCCCACGAGGGCTCGGCAGCCTATGGGCCTACGGTTACGTGTGCTCTCGCTATTGCGTCCGGACGGCTATCGTCGCCGACGGTGGAGGTGGGGCCCTCCGCGCGCCGACGGTCTTCTTGCCTAGTCCCGCTCGATTCTTCGCCGTGTTGTCCTCACTTTGCGGTGTCGTGGTGAGACGGCGTGGGGGCCTCTTGACCGCGTGGGGGCCTCTTGACCGTGTTGGCGCTGGGTGGTGGTTGGTTTGGTGGTCGGCCGGAGCGCCCGAGGCGCGGGTTGGGATCGAAACCCTTGTCGGCTTGGCGACACCGTATGATGGCGCTGTGGGTGCCACCGACCTTCCGGAGGCGTCGGGCTACCCTTCCTCTCGCCTCGTCGTGTATCGGAAACCCTTGGCGCAGCTGCTCGTCATCGTCGCGATCCTTCTTGGAGGTGTTGATAGGTGCCAGTACTTGAGTCTTGGAGCCTAGTGGAAGATACTGGGGGGCAGCGGCGTCATGAGGCTTCTTTGTTTTCGTTGATCCGCCGTTGTCGGCATTTGTTTCTTTGCTCTTTCTCTGTCGTTTCTTTTGGGCGTGGTCGTCTTTCGCCCAAAGACCTATCCTTGTACGGCTTGGTTGGTTGCTTTGTATACAAAGCGGGGGGAAACCCTTTTTCAGTAACATGCAGGAAACCCCTCATACAACGGGGAAAATATATAGGCTAGAATATAACTTGAACACCCCCCTCAAACTCATGGTGGATAAACAACACTCAGTTTGGAGAGATAGAAGCCATGTTGTGCTCTAGTCTGGGCCTTCGTAAAGAAATCTGTCAACTGTAACTCGGAGGGCGCATACTCAAGAGCAATAACTTGATCCTGCACAGCAGCGCGCACATAGATAGCATCAACACCAATATGCTTGGTGAGCTCATGCTAATAGCACATGTACTATCAGACAAGAGCAGAGTAGGTGGTGACAGAAACACCGAAGTCCTGAAGTAACCACTGTAACCAAGTCACCTCTGCTGTCGAAAGAGCCATAGCTTGTAACTCAGCCTCTACACAACGCGAAACTGCAGTCTACTTCGTCTTCCAGGCAATGAGAGAACCACCAAGAAAACACAGTAAGCAAAAAGTGAACGGCGATCCGAGGGATCACTAGCCCACGTAGCATTCGAATAGGCCCGAAGCTGTAAGGAACCGGAGCGAGGAAAGAACAGTCGGTGACAGATCGTGCCCTGAAGATATGGAAGAACACGAAGGAAGTGACTATAGCGAACCGAAGTGGGAGCAGAGACAAGCTGACTCAGAATATGGACCGGATAGGAGATATTCGGATGAGTGACAACTAGATAGACAAGACTCCCAACAAGATGACAATAATGCGACAGATCAGGCAAGGGGTCACCATTAGTATCACAGAGGTGAACATTGAGCTCTATGGGAGTCAACAGTTCGCTCATCAGTAAGAGCAGCACAAGCAAGAAGATCCTGGATATACTTTTCTTGGGAAATAGAAAAGCCATCGGAGTAGAAGAGACCTTGATCCCAAGAAAGTAGCAAAGAGGGCCAAGATCAGCCATAAGAAACTGCTCACTAAGACGAGCCTTCACAAAGGCAATATACTCGGGGTCGTCGCCAGTGATAATCATGTCATCAACGTATAGAAGAAGAGTCCGACCACGAGCAAAAAAGCGGACAAATAGCGTTGGATCATGAGTGTTAGGAATATGCAACTTGTATTTCCAGGTGGCCATAGGCCAACATATATACATGTACAGGCGTGGAATATATGCAGGAAACCCCTTATACAATAGGGTAAATACGAAAGGTTACATGGATATATATATAAAATAACTCTAACACTTCTCAAACTCATGGTGGATTAACAACACCGAAGTTTGGAGAGATAGAAGCCATGTTTGCGCTCTAGTCTGGGCCTTCGTCGGAAAATCCGCCAATCAGTAACTTCGGAAGGCACATATCAAGAGCAATAACTCGATCTCAGCACACCAAATAGCACATAGAAAGCATCAACACCAATATGCTTGGTGAGCTCATGCTTCATAGGATCGTCGCGCAATGCTAATAGCACATGTACCGCCGACAAGAGCGGAGTAGGTAGTAATGTAAACACCAAAATCTCAAGTAACCACCGTAACCAAGTCACCTCTGCCAAAAGAGCCATAGCTCAGAACTCGACCTCTGACTCGAACGGAAATCGCAATCTGCTTTTCATCTTCTAGGCAATGAGAGAACCACCAAGAAAAACACAAGAAGCGAGAAAGTGAACGGCGATCGGAGGATCACTAGCCCACGAGCATCCGAATAGGCCTCAAGTCAGAAAGAATCGAGCGAGGAAAGAATAGACGGTGAGAGATCGTGCCCTAAAGATATCGGAGAACACGAAGGAGGTGACTATAGTGAACCGAAGTGGGAGCGGAGACAAACTGACTCAGAATATGAACCAGATAAGAGATATCCGGACGAGTGACAGCTAGATAGACAAGACTCCCAACAGGATGACGATAACACGTCGGATCAGGCAAGGGGTCACCATTAGTATCACGGAGGTGAACATTGAGCTCCATTGGAGTCTCAACAATGCGCTCATCGGTAAGAGCAGCACGAACACGAAGATCCTGTATATACTTTTCCTGGGATATAAAAAAGCCATCAGAGCTAGAAGAGACTTCAATCCCAAGAAAGTAGCGCAGAGGTCCAAGATCGGACATAAGAAACTGCTCACTAAGACGGGCCTTTACAAGGGCAATATACTCAGGGTCGTCGCCAGTGATGATCATGTCATCAACACAGAGAAGAAGAGTCCGACCACGAGGAGAAAGGTGGACAAACAATGCTGGATCATGAGCATTCGCTGAAAAACCAACAGCAGTCACCACAGAGGCAAAACGCTCAAACCAGGCACGGGGGGCTTGCTTAAGGCCATAGAGAGAGCGACAAAGACGACATACCATGCCATCAGGAACAGAATACCCAGGTGGTGGCTGCATGTATACCTCCTCACGCAGCTCATCGTTAAGAAAGGCATTCTTAACATCAAGCTGAGAAACAGACCAATGGCGAATAGAGGCCACAACGAGAAGTGTGCAGATAGTGGTCATATGGGCCACAGGAGCAAATGTCTCATCGTAATCACGACCATGCTCCTGTTGAAAACCACAAGTCACAAGATGAGCTTTGTAACGTTCAAGAGAACCATCAGAGCGAGTCTTAACCTTGTAGACCCACTTACAAGTGATGGGACGAACACCGGGAGGAAGAGAAACAAGATCCCATGTGCCAGTGCGCTCAAGAGTAGCAAGCTCCTCTGCCATCGCAAACTGCCATTCAGGATGAACAACAGCATCGCGATCAGACGTAGGCTCAAGTATAGCCGAAAGAGCATATCGACTAGGAGAATAGCGGTCAGGGGGAGGGCGAGGCCGAGCCCGAAGACCATAAGTCGGCTAGGATGAGGAGGACGACGCACCAGAAGTAGATGGCACGTCAGTGGATTTATCCACAACACGTGGACGACGAGTATAATGAAAAGGGAAGGAGGGAAGAGGTGGAATCACTGGAGGTGGAGATGGGGAATGTAGCGATGATGAAGGTGGAGAAGAGGAAGGTATCGGTGATGAAGGTGGTGATGGGAAATGTGTCGGTGATGAACGTGGAGAGTCATGCAATGAGGGAGGGGAAGAATCCGTAGGAGAGGATGGCGTCGGATCTGCAACAGCAGGACGAGGAATAGGAATACTGGGCACAGAGGTAGGCGTGTCAGGAAAAGTGAGGAAAGCGATATCCTCCACTGAAAAGGTTGAGGAAGATGGACGCGGGTAGAAAGGACGAGACTCATCAAAGTTACATCCCGAGAAATACGCATCCGACGACAGATAGGATCCCAACAACGATAGCCCTTATGCTCGTCACTATAGCCTAAGAAGACACACTCAACAGACTGAGCGGTCAGTTTGGTGCGTTCACGGGGGGCAAGAAGAACATAGCAAACACAACCAAACAAGCGAAGCGTCGAATAATTAGGAGAACGATCAAAGAGACGCTTGAAAGGAACACCACCCTGGAGAGCAGCGGACGACTGAAGGTTGATGACATAGGTGGAGGTGAATATAGCCTCGGCCCAAAAATGAGGTGGAAGAGAAGCGGCGATCATCAACGCACGAGCCGTCTCAAGAAGGTGGCGATGCTTTCGCTCAGCCACGCCATTCTGAGCATGAGCACCAGGCCAAGTGAATTGAGGAAGAGTGCCCTGCTCAGCAAGAACACCACGCAACATCTTGGAAATATACTGCCAATGAGTCGGCCGAACACACGAATAGGCGAAGAGAACTGAGTGTGAACCATGGCAGCAAAACGCTTATAGATGGAAAGAACCTCACCGCCAGAAGTCATAAAATAAAGTCAAGTGTAACGAGAGAAATCATCTATGAAAATAATATAGTATCAATGGCCCCCTTTCGAAGCGAAGGGAGCCGGACCCCATACATCAGAATGGACCAAATCAAAAGGACGCTGAGACACCGACTCACTAGTAGGGTAAGGTAACTGAATCGTCTTTCCTAGTCTACAACCCTTGACACTCTAAAGAGACATCTCCTGAGACAGACCCCAGAAGACCTCGACGAACTAATGACGACAAGCGAGACCCACAAAGATGACC
Source organism: Aegilops speltoides (assembly GCA_021437245.1). NCBI lineage: Eukaryota > Viridiplantae > Streptophyta > Magnoliopsida > Poales > Poaceae > Aegilops > Aegilops speltoides. The sequence continues at coordinate 211,260,721 of CM038142.1, forward strand.
AAGTCGATGATGCCATTGCTGGAAGGAGCCGGTAGTCGGCGGCGTAAGCGGATGGATCAAGGCGATAGTGGTGGCAGTGGAAGGAACATGAAGCCAGTCTAGCTCCCAAAGACCCTGAGAGTCACGGTGGCGAGGGCCAGCCCCAACCAAAGTGTGTGTTCGACGATCCTGAACAGAACAAGAGTCAACGTCAAGGATCCGCTGCATGGCTAGAATATTAACTAACACCACACACCCGTGTGCATGGCTAGTTCTTTGGTGGTACACCAGTCCTTCAGATCTCCTCCCATGTCAAGTTTGGTCTACCCCGATCTCTCTTGACATTATGAGCACGCTTTAGCCGCCCGCTATGCACTAGAGCTTCCGGAGGCCTATGCTGAAAATGCTCAAACCATCTCTGACGATGTTGGACAAGCTTCTCTTCAATCGGTGCTACCCCAACTCTATCCCGTATATCATCATTCCGGACCTGATCCTGCCTTGTGTGGCCACACATCCATCTACATGCGCATCTCTGGCTAAACCTAAGTGTTGAACATGTCGCCTTTTAGTCCGCCAACACTCAGTGCCATACAACATTGCGGGTCGAATCTCCTATAGAACCCGCCTTTTAGCTTTTGTGGCACTCTCTTGTCACAGAGAACTCCAGAAGCTTGGCGCCACTTCATCCATCCGGTTTTGATTCGATGATTCACATCTTCATCGATATCCCCATAGCCCCAAATATCGAAAGGTGTTCTTCTGAGGTACCACCTGCCCATCAAGGCTAACCTCCTCCTCGTGCCTAGTAGTACTAGTACTACTGAAACCGCACCTTATGTACTCTATTTTAGTTTTACTAAGCATAAAACCTTTCGATTCCAAGGTTTGTCTCCATAGCTCTAACTTTCTGTTAACCCCGTCTGACTATCATCGACTAGCACCACATCATCCGCAAAAAGTATGCACCATGGGGTATCTCCTTGTATATCCCTTGTGACCTCATCCATCACCAAAGCAAAAGGATAAGGGCTCAAGCTGACCACCGGTGTAGTCCTATTTTAATCGGGAAGTCATCAGTGTCGCCATCACTTGTTCAAACACTTGTCACAACATTATCGTACATGTCCTTGATGAGGGTAATGTATTTGGGACTATGTGTTTCTCCAATGCCCACCACATAGACATTCCGCGGTATCTTATTGTAGGCGTTCTCCAAGTCAATGAACACCATATGCAGGTCCTTATTTGATACTTCATCCGTTCATAAATATAAGATGTTTTTGATATTTCAATATGGACTACATGCGGACTGAAATGAGTGGACGAACACACTAAAATGGGTCTATACATCTGATTCACAAAAAAGTTAGAACATGTTATATTTGTTAATGGAAGGAGTATTACTTACCAGTGCATAGCGAACAAATCAATGGAAATTTCTCACCTTCAAGGATCAATTACTGAAGTCATGTTTGAGTGCCCCTCTGTTGATCTGCTTAGTAAATTATATTAAAGGCTTAAGTGTCTTTACCATCAAATGTATGTAAGAAATTTGATCCTCGTTTTATTTTACTCATATTGTTGCTATGGGTAGGTTGGATCAAGGATTAATGGAGGGTTACTCTTGTCCAACTTGTCGAAGGCCACTCTTTCTTTCAGCTCAAGGACATTCTAGGTCAACAACAGCAGAGGTAGCAAATGTTCAGCTAATTTCGGAACAGCTAAATATGGGATTAAATCAGCAAAGGGTTCCTGAACAGCAGGATCCTTCAGATGGTGTTTGGAGGTATGCATAAAAACTTACAATGTTCTATATCTGTGGCACTTCACCAGACTATAATCCAGATTGCTTCTCTATTTTTCGTAACTATTAGATAGTTTTCTGATATAATAACGTCATTTTGAAATTAGCCCTCAAAACTCAGTAAAGTAGTGCAATTTGTGGTTCTTTAATTCCCTGCGTCGACCCTCTTCAAAGTGCATGCAGTCAAGAGTAATGGTGTTCTAGTTTCAAAACCTCAGTTTCTTAGAAACTGGCCAGTTGACACTGGTTATGGGAATTCTGCTGGAATCTGGTTGCTTAAAGACTTCTGATTTAGCATATGTGCAGTTGAATATAGATGTACTTCAAAAATTAGAACACTAGCAGTAAACTAACATAAGTTTTGTGCCTAATCATGTACTCCCTCAGATCCAAAATAAGGCCCCGTTTGATAACAAAGCATTAAAAAAACTAAAGTATTGAAAACTACAATAATTTAGCCTGTAGGTACACAATACCACGGTTTTGCCATAATAGAGTATTTTGAAGTATTTAGAATACAGTGGACCTGTTTGGCAAGAGCCTTTGGAAGCAGTTTTGAATTGTGCGTTGAGCTAGCTAGACATCTGCAAACTGATGAACTGCCATGCACGGCACCGACGTACGATCATGCACTAACTGAATGGCCAAGCTAAACGCGCCGTGCACAATCTCGCTGTTACGCTTACCAAAGTAACAAATAGGGGGAGGCGGTCAACGGCGGAGCTGCACGTTGCCGGAGCTGCTTGGTTTTCTTTCGCGTCTGGGATAATCAGGAGCTGCGCGTGGAGGCAGTGGACCATACGGCGAAGCTGCTCGTGAACTAAAACAGCTTGGCCTTCATCCGTGTTGCCGTCGGCGTGGAAAGAGACAGGTCTACCAGCTTGCTCCGCCCCATAGACCATGGCAGTTCACAGTGCACTGTACTTGTACTGCCGTTCCTTGAGCTGTCCATGGCTGCCCGATCAAGACGAGCTCCACAGACAATAGGGCGGCGGCTTGGGAGCGAGCGAAGATAACGATGAGCTCTCGTTCTTTTCGCGTGCTCGGTTTTAAAAAAAAAGGTCCGAGGCTCTTTTTCTAAAACAGAGAAAATACCATAGTATTGGAAAAACTGTAGTATTAATAGCATAGTTTTTAGTGATTGTCAAACAGCTCAAAGTAATTAAAACCATGGTAATCCTAAAAACTGTAGTATTTCCAGAATACTTCGAAGATACAGAGCACACTTAGGCCCTGTTTGATAGCTCTGTATCTTCGAAGTATTCTGGAAATACTACAGTTTTTAGGATTACCATGGTTTCCAATTTGAACTAAAACCACGACACTTATTTTGGATCAGAGGAAGTAAATACAATGCTCAGGCGTAGAACTGTTACCTGTTTTATTAACATGTTAACTCAAAACCCAGAAGATATGGTTCATCAATGATGGCAGCAGTGCAGTTTTCCATTCAATTTATGTGACTACAGAGTTGTTGATATTTGATTCCTTAATGTGTTTGTGTTGGTTGTCGCAGAGGTGCGGGTCTTGATTCTCGCTGGGCACCACCGTGGTCGAGCCCTGGGGTCGATGACCCCAGTTCCTCTAGTGCAGTGAGATCCGTGGGGCTTAGCGGAGTTCAGATGATGATGAGGCAGTTCGCTTCTGTGACTGATAATTATGGGCATGCAGATGCCACCTGGAATCTGTGGCCTGAGTCAATGGCAGGCCCTTCAATTGTTCCATCATCTTCCTCGAGGCCTGATGTGTCTTCTGCTAGCTTGCGGTTCCGAGGCACGGCAGGAACAATTAACGGAAGCATGTCGCGGGTTAATACCATGGTAGATAGAGTACGAGAAGTTTTACCCCATATGCCTGACGAGCTAATTATTGAAGTACGTTTCTGTTTTTGCTAGCATCTTGTTGTAATTTCTCTAGACGCTAGTATGCACTAATGTTTTACCTTTTCAACCTTGTTGCAGGACCTGATGAGAACGAATAATGTGAATGCCACTGTGAATAATCTTCTGCTGATGCAATGATAGAGCAATACAACATTTAACGATGATATTTACTGGCTATAAGTTTATATATGAAAAGTTTGTATAGTTAAAGACGAGCCTGGGTGTTAAAGCACTGGGTTCTTGTAATAAGTGTTTTGGTCTATTTTGTTCCATATGGATAAAATGCGCGAAAAGTGGCTGCAGCTACCGGGCTCCAGGGCTCCTGGTATTTGAAATTTTAAAAAAACACATTTTCGTTGCTTAAAAAAAATCTTATATCAAATACGTGAATACATACACACATTCCTAAGGCCTGGTAAAAAGCTGAAAACAAAATACTTCGTATTTTGGGAAATATAAAAAAGAGAAATTTCTGACAGAAAATGGCACACCTTTTCTCCTATATAGTGTCAGAAATTTGGTTTTTTTTCTATAGCCCAAAACAAAACGAGATTTCTACCAAAACTTGCCACGGGTATTCGGAATGTTTATATGTATCCCCGTGAAAAATTTCATATTTTTTTGAAACTTCAAAAATACAAATTTCAAAATGTTTAAATATAGGGAGCAGTGGAGCTCGGGTGCTGCAATCCCTCTCTCTAAAATGCGCCAGCTTTGTATAGTAGTCATAGCTGTACAACATTATGCTCAATATCCTGTAGGTTAGTGTATGTAAAAAGATGCAAGTGCTACCACCCAAATAAAATTACCATAGGCGGGCAAGGCCGGGGCACGTCCAGAGGCGGGCAAGGCTGGGGCGACCGCATCCGCCGGAGCCTCTCCCGTGCTCCGCGTGACGAGCAGCGCGACACCGGCAGAGAACGCCGGGATGGGCGTCAGGGAAGCCGCGATGGTCGCCGCCGCGACAACTCTGACTTCTGCCGCCTGTATGCTGCTTCGGCGCCTCCGGCTCTGGCTCCCTGTGCGCTCCTCCCATGCGTGTTGGGGAGCTTGGGCTGCCGGATCTTGTCGGCGCTCGGGTCGTGCTTGGTTAAGCAACCGCGTCGGCCTCTGCCAGCGCATATCCAGGACGACGCACTTCTCGGCCACCACCTCGTCTCCTACAACGGTGCTCCGAACCCCGCCGGCCTCCAAGCGTGACGAAGCTCATGCTGCTGCGGCGGCCTCCCAAAACCTAAGTCCGGCGCTCATCGAGCTTTGTTCGCCGACCATGATGCAGCGACCTCTTCTGGACATGTCCCCGATGCGGCCCCCAGGCTTTGAAGCCTCGCCCACCCCGCCTCTCCTGAGCAACGGCAACCTCAAATAACCCTTCGCCAACCCGTGCTTCGCCTTGTTGATCTTGGACACGACCGCCGGCTTGGCGGAGCTCGTTGTGCCTGTCTCGAGCCCCAAAGAACGCTTTCGCTCAAAGCGGCCGCGCTCCTGCCGCTCTGCCGCCACAATCAGGTAACCTTCAAGCACCCATGGCATCACCAAGGCCAAGCCCTCCAAAGAATCGGAAGACTTTGGCAGTATGAGGATCTCAAGGAAGGCGGGATCTCTGCGCAACGGATCAGCGCCCTTCCAACCGCACACCGCCGCCCCGGTTGCAAAGGTGGTGAGCGCCTTGTTTGTCGCACACAGGCATAACCAAAGATGGTGAAGATGTCACCGCTTCGACCTCAATGCGTTCGCGAGAGATTCAAGGAGCAGCCCCACCAAGTGATTGTGGCCATGAGGATTTTTCAAGCTTGACGATAGTGCCATTGTTCTTTGCCGAGGACGCTACCGATTGACCACGGTGGTGCAGCAGCTATGGACTCTGTGGGGCTGGAACAAGATGGCCAGGGATCGCAGCCGGCGATCGCCTGAGTACGTAGTCTCTGGGTTAGGGCCTCCATGTTTGTTATGTTAGTACACCATCCTGATGCTTTCCAGGGGATTACACTTGCTACTAGTTTGCACGTATCCATTTCGTGCATAGGAATTAGTTGCTTTGGGTCTTGTAGATGGGGTTGTGTCCCCTTTGTGTGTTTGTTGGTGTTTAGTCAGGTTCGGCCATGGGCCATGTACCTGGGACTTGGATCCCCTCCTGGTTGTATTATTGTTATTTCATATGCTAGTCTAAGGGCTTCTTCTGTGCACCCATGTTAGAACAGCCTATCAATACACTCACCGAATGTGAGAGGGCTTAATTGCTCGGACCGTGAAAGCAACCGTCAAGGCTACCATCTCGACACCACTTGTCATTTGGTCTGCTCCGTGAGACTAAGTTGAGCACCGCTGAGCAGATACATTGTCGCTTCTCTCGGTGGAAACAAGCTTGAGTTTCAAGCACCGCCGCCACCGTAACTGTGGGCGGAATCCTTATGCTATGGGATGACAGCCTCCTTCATGTCTCCGACATCTCCACCTCGACTTTTTGTCTCTCTGCTATGGTGCGGATTCGTGCTTCCGACTCCTCCTTCAAAATAACGTCCGTCTATGGCCCCACCGACGGCGCCTCCAAAGATGCATTCTTTGCGGAGCTGCTTAGCCAGAAGCCACCTCCGGGAGTGGCATGGCTTGCCACTGGAGACTTCAACCAAATCTACCGTGCCAGGGATAAAAACAAACGGAATGTTAACCGTAGCAGAATCAATCGCTTTCGTGCCGCTTTGCAAACTTGCGAGCTCAAGGAGATCCATCTACAGAACAGGCGTTTCACCTGGAGCAATGAGAGGACAAATCCCACCCTTTGCAAACTTGACTCCTTCTTCTGCAACGCCGAGTGGGACACCACCTTCAACACTCATGTGTTGCACGCCCTGTCGTCATCCCTCTCTGACCACTGCCCTCTCTTGCTTGCTGATGACAAAGGACCCAAAAGACCTCGGTCTTTCAAGTTTGAGAATTTCTGGACCTCCCTTCCAGGATTCCATGACATCGTCCAAAAGGCATGGGCTGAGGGCGTGTCACACACGGAGCCTTATCTCATATTGCATCACAAGCTCAAGAAGACCGCGCTACGTCTCAAGGAGTGGAGTAGAAGACTCTTCTCAGCAGCGAACATTCACTTCCACGCGGCACTTCTTGTGATCCTAAGGCTAGACATTGCGCAGGAATCGCGCCCCCTATCGCCGGAGGAGCTTGACCTACGTGCTAGGCTAAAACGCAGGGTGATCAGTTTGGCAGTTCTGCAGAGGGCCAGAAAGAGCCAATGCGCCCGAATCTCTAACCTCAAGGAGGGTGATGCAAACACAAAGTTCTTCCACCGCCGCGTCAATGCCCGAAGAAGAAAGAACCACATCCACCGCATCAAGCTCGCAAGCGGTTGGAGTTCTTGACCATGGCGAAAAAGAAAAGATCATCCATGACCACTTCTCCGAGGTCATGGGAAGGGCACACGAGCAACCTTGACTTCAATTGGGAGGAGCTCAATGTGCAGCCGGTCGATCTTCACACCTGGATGACACTATCATCGAGGACGAGGTTTGGAACGCCATTAAAGAAATGCCAAGCGGCAAGGCTCCGGCCGGACGGCTTCACGGGTATCTTTTTCAAGAAATGTTGGGCCATCGTCAAGCCTGATATCATGCGAGTCATCCGCCGGTTTGACTCCCTTCACACGTCCAATCTTCAATGGTTGAACTCCGCCAATGTGGTGCTCTTGCCCAAGAAGGATGGCGCGGAGGGCATCTCTGATTATAGGCCCATAAGCCTCATCCATGCCATTGCCAAAATCATTGCTAAGGTGCTCTCCTTGCGGCTTGCCCCGCACATGGATGCCCTCATCTCCAACGCCCAAAGCGCCTTCATAAAAAAGAGGAGCATCCATGACAACTTCATGTATGTGCGGAACTTTGCTTGACGCCTCCACAAGCGCAAGACCCCTACCCTTCTGTTCAAGCTTGACATTAGAAAAGCCTTCGACTCTGTCAAATGGGAATTCATCCTGGACCTCCTGCAACGTAGGGGTTTCCCTAGCAAATTCCGTGACTGGATTGCCGCACTGCTTTGCTCCTCATCCTCGCGTTTCCTGCTCAATGGGCTGCCCGGACCTCCCATCTATCATGGTCGTGGATTTCGTCAAGGGGACCCGATCTCGCCGCTGCTATTCGTCCTCACAATTGACCCGCTTCACCAAATTCTTGAGTTGGCAACTAGGAAGGGCCTCCTGCATAAGATTCGGGGACGAGGCGCTATGATGCGAACCTCCTTATATGCAGATGACGCAGCTATTTTCTTGGCCCCAATCAAAAGTGACGTCGACAACCTCGCCACCATCTTGAAGGGTTTCGGTGATGTCACGGGTCTATGCACCAACTTCCACAAGAGTTCGGTTGTGCCAATCAGATGTACCAATGTTGACTTGGACCATGTCCTCAGTGCCGTTCCCGTGTCTAGAGCCGCCTTCCCGATGAAATACCTGGGACTCCCACTCTCGGTCTGGCAGCTCAAGACAGTGGATTTCCAATACCTTGAAGACAAGGCGGCCGGCAAGCTTGCCACCTGGGACGGCCAAAACATCACCACCATCGGGCGCAAGACACTTGTCAGATCGGTTATTGCCTCCCAAGCAGTGTATGCCATCACACCTCTCATCGTGCCACCACGCTCTCTTCACAACATCAACAAGTTGGAGAGGGCTTTCCTTTGGTCCAGATCGGATAAGACGACCGGTGCCAAATGCAAAGTGAACTGGAAGGTGGTTTGCCGCCCCAAGGAGTATGGAGGCCTTGGGGTTCTAGACACTGACAAGTTTGCTCGAGCCTTACGTCTTAGATGGCCATGGTATGAATGGAAGGAGCCAAACAAGCTTTGGGTGGGGCTTGGGAACCCTTGCACGGAGGAGGACATGGACTTCTTCTATGCCTCAACGACCATCATTTTGGGCAACGGTGCTAAAACACCTTTTTGGGATTCCCCATGGCTTCTTGGGCAGAAACCGAAGGACATTGCCCCTTTGATTTATGAGACCTCCACGCGCAAGAACTGGAAGGTGCGTGAGGCCCTCCATGGGGATGCTTGGATTCTTAAGATCGGTCGCAACACCATCGTCTCCGGTGCCCACATCCTCCAATTCTTCACGTTATGGATGCTTGTGCATGACATACACTTGGATCAACAAACTGACGATGACATTATTTGGAAACACGCCAACGACGGGTCCTACTCCGCGGCCACCGCCTACAAGGCTCAGTTTCTTGGACTCACACTTTCGCCCATGGACTTTATGATCTGGAAGGCTTGGGCCCCTCCTAAGATCAAGTTCTTTGCTTGGTTGGCTATCCAAGACCGGATTTGGACAGCCGATGATTGGAGCGGCGCGTTGGCAAAACTGTGGACTCGCCGCTTTGCAAACGTGTTGGCGAGACGGGTGCACATCTCTTCTACAAATGCCGCTACACCATAAGGCTATGGAACTCGGTCATCCTTGAATTTGGTCTAGCGCACATGGACACCTCCTCTTGGCATTTGGATGGATCCGTTTTGGAATGGTGGGAAAAGCGAACCTGCTTGCAAAACCCAAACCGACGAGCCTTGGCCTCACTTACAATGCTAGTCTCTTGGACGATCTGGAACGAGCGTAATGCCCGGGTCTTCCGACACAAGAGCGCACCGCCTCCAGTCCTTCTCCGTGCTATCATCAACGACGTCAAGCTTTGGGTTCTCGCGGGAGCTAAAAAACTTGGGTGTATTCTTGTGCGCGAGTAGTTGCCATGCGGGGCATATGGGTCATTTGTAACACTCTCAAACACTTCTCTCTTATTTAATGAATGAGGCAAATCTTTTGCCTCCGTTTCAAAAAAATAAAATAAAATTACCATAGGTAACTTGTGTTGGCAGTACCGTTGATTATCCTGAAATGTTGGGAAGCTCCCAAAAGAACCCTTGAATGGTCTGTGTCATGAAAATGGTGAAGCTGCTTTTTATTATTATCATGAATCACGAAGTTGCTTTTACCCCTGAACCATGCCTAGATCATCCGATGATGACTCCCCCCCCTCCTTTTGACAATTTCCTTCACAACTCGTTTGGCACCCATCATTTGGGTAAGAACTTGTGGAATTCATTTGCGAATTTCATCACCAATACGTTTGGCTGCCTTGGGATTGCTGGTCAGAATTCTTTGTTGAAGTAGCATAAGGTTGTGGAGAAGCAACTTCACCTTGCTGCTACAAAGTGTATAGCAAAGTGTTGAAGGAACTACTTCAACGTGTTGCGCTAGATATCGCTCTAGAGGCGGAAATAGGCCGATGTGCTAGGAGTTCAATCCAAAACTTCTAGAGCATAAGATCTTAGACAAGAACATTAAGGTCTATTATAGGTAGTTGGTACATATACAAACTAGGGGTGAGGACCACTATTTATAGGGTTCTGAAAGTCTTCACAATTCACTTATGCTTATAGCTAAAATACTCTAGAAAACATTATTTAAGGTTAAGAAAAAAAACTAGACTAGAGTAGAAGTATCTAGAAGTAGCTAAACAGATTTGACATATGATTTTATTTTTCTTTTCCTCATCATTCTCCTCTAATTGTTTGGAACTCAACATCGAGCGCTTCTTTGGGTGGTAGAGAGTCAAGTCCGCAACATTGATAGTGTGTGGATATACCCATGTTGCTTAGAAGGTCTATCACATAAGCATTATCATTTACCTTCCTCATAGTAGAGAAGGGCACATGCCTTCGCTGCCTAAGCTTCCCTTTAGCACGTAAAGGCAATCTCTCTTTTTCGAGATAGACCATCACCTTATCACCAACTAATGATTTCACCCTAAAAAAACTTGGAATAATTTTAGCCTCCTTTGCAGTCAACAAGTTGTTTATATTTTTGATTTTGTGCTTCCAGAACACCACAAATTTCTTCAAATATCTCAGTGTAATTATCGGCAAAGAACAATGCTGATTTTGAGCTTCCCATTGATGGTAGCTTCACCCGGTCACCACATGTGTTGGAACTTAAGTGCAGACAATGAAAAAAGGACTCCTTCCCGTGGATAAATGATTGAAGTTATTGTAGGAGGACTTTGCAAGAGATAAAGCCAAATATCTTGTTCACCACTTCTGTTTGTCCATTTGTTTGTGGATGTGCAGTGCTTGAATTTTTTAATTCAATGGTGATTTGCTTCCACAAAGTGAGCCAAAATGTAGTAAGAAACTTCCTATCACGTTCTAAGACGGTGGACCTTGAAACTCCATGAAGTCTCACCACTTCTCGAAAGAATAAGTTTCCCACATGATGAGCATCCATTGTCTTGCAACATGGAATGGAATGAGACATGTTAGAGAATCTGTCCATGACCACAAACACATCATCACTCCCTCGTATTGTTCTTGGCAAATCCAAGACAAAGTCCATAGAGATATCCTCCCATGGAGCAACAGGAACAGGCAAAGGCACGTGTAACCCTATGTTCTGGATTTGCATGTGTAACAAGCTTTCTAGCATATCTTTTTAGTTATGGCTAAAAGTAACGAGCTTCCAGGTTAGTAATAGTCTTGTCCTGTTTAACATGACCACTAAGATCACCTGATTGAGCTCTATAGTCATTATCCCATAGAGAGCTTCTTGGGATGCACAAACGATCATTTTTGAAGAAATAGCCATCTTGCACCAAATAGCCATCACCTAATGGTTGAACTTTGATGTGCTCTACCCAAACATGGCCAAAGTCTTCAACATCCCCATACAACTCCTTTATTTGATCCATGCCTGGAAGTTCAACCTCAAAAGAAGTCAAGAGACATGCACGACGACTCAAAGCATTACCCACTAGGTTGGTTGCTCCAGATTTATGCACAATTAAGTTGAACCTCTCCAGATGTGCGGTCCATCTTGCTAGCATGCGATCAACATGCTTTTGATTTCTAAAATGCTTTATGGATTGATGGTCAGTGTAAGCGATGAGCTCTTTAGGCAGCAGAAGGACTTCCCAAGTTTTTAAAGCTGAAAAAATTCATACAATTCTTACTGATAAGTACTCCACTTCTGCCTAATTTTGCTTAACTTCTCACTAAAGAAAGCAATGGTCTTCCTTTCGTGAGATATAACAACTTTAATGCCTAGTCCACTTGCATCAGACTCTAACTCAAAAGTCTTGTTGAAACCAGGTAACACCAAGACAAGAGCTTATGAAAGTTTTTGCTTGATCTCGTTGAAACTAACTTTAGCCGCTGGTGTCCATTAGAACTTTCCTTTCTTCAAACACGGTAATTGGTGCCATAATAGTGTTGAAATTCTTCACAAATCGCATATAAAAGGTTGCAAGTCCATGAAAATTTCATACCTCATAAATGGTCTCCGGAGCTGGCCAATCTCGAATTATCTTAACCTTGGAATCATCAACACAAACTAGAAGCAAACACGCGCTTTGCCGCATCATTTTTTTAATAATTGTTTTGATTGATAAACATGAAGCAAATGCCCAACCTCCAATGATCCACTGATTGATCTCTTAATGCACCTATAAATAGACAAATATTTCTACAACCCAGTCTAGTTTTGTAGCTGCAAATTTTGATGGGCCAGTCAACTCTTAGCTTTTGGAGCCAAATGAAATACAAAAAGCCTCTTGGCCATACTAAAAAGATGATGAAATTCCCCACATGCAAATTACATCATGGTGAAATTAATGTCATTTCGCTCTCATGCATCAAAAAATAAAGTGTTATACATTACATCTTCACTATAAAGCCAAATGAAATACAAAGCCTCTTGGCCATACTAAAAAGATGGTGAAATTCCCCACACACAAATAACATGATGGTGAAATTAATGTCATTTTGCTCTCATACATAAAAAATAAAGTGTTATACATTACATCTTGGCTATAAGACAGTGGGTATCTGGTGTGATTTGCGGCAGAGACGTCATGGATGCACATCAGATGCCACCAACATCAAAACCATGTAAGGATAAAATGATGGCCTGTGTAGTGTGGTCTGCTAAATATTAAACATATTGTGTTCACCTGATACATAGTATAAAACGATTAGTTCATTTCATTAGAAATAGATGCGTACATGAGCTGCAAAGAACATCAAAGACTACAAAATTATATAAAAATGTGTCAATGGTAGCTTCTAAATACCTTCTTCTGCTAAACTAACCAGTTCACTATTACCACTCCACACTCCACGGTTCAGATGTGCCTGGGTTACCGGCACGTGCAAACTCTTACCAAAGAAAAAATTATCATAGTTGCTAGTGGATACCATGATTGCTAGAACGAAAATTAGTTTCTAAGATTAACCAAATAATTCTTCAGCTTGTCACAGGTGCAAAAGTCCAATGTTTTCAAGAGTGTGGAGACAAAAGAATGCATCTAATTGTCTTTTTTGTATGAAAAAACAGGGGGGATAACTGTAATATCCAGGTATTGAAGAGAAAAGGTGAGAAGAATGCATCTAATTACCTTCTTTGTATGAAATATCAAGGGGGAATAAGGGAGTGAAATTTTTAATATTCAAATATTAAAGAAAACCATGAAAAATAATAATATTGTAACTCATTTTCTATAATTGCTTTAAGGAACAATAACTGTTGTGCATATAAATTTGGTTGAACAAAAGGTGAAGTATAAGTGATGAACATAAAAACATGCTTGATAGTTGACATCGCCAAGGCACCAGATACACAAACTCTGCTCTAACAAACATTTTGAAGACACTTCATAAGTGTGCACAGGAAACAAAGAACACACAAAATATTGTTACAAATTCTACAATAAATCAGATGTGATCAAGCAACCATAGGGTGATTTTAACTGTATAAACATGGTGTCAAACTCAAGAGGCACCAGCGGGAAACATGTGGCATCAATCGAGGTGGAGAAATGAAGAAACAAACATCACCAGTTCAGTTGGCATGGCCCTTAAGTGTATACCACTCATCTTGATTGTTAGATACAACAAAAGAGAGATATTAACAATGATTCTATCGAGTAGCAATTAACATCCCAGTTGATAGCCAAGGCTATATGACCCACATGATCTCTCTTGTTTAAATAAGGAAACGATTCCATGTTAGGTCAAGTCAATAATAACCACCTAGAGATTCCAAAATTATCACCAAATCAACTCCCTCAGCTAAGGATGAAAAAGATGAAGCAAATATTAACCTACAGAATCAGCTCTTGGATTGTCGTGAGCATAAGAGCATGCTTCCTTTGCGATTTCAAACCTATATTTTTCTTTTTTTGCAGGAATACAATTCCAAGACCATAAACAAACATTATTAGACTATTGGCTGGTCTATTTACCCATCCATGTTGAATAGGTTAAAGCTTTGTCCGTATTACAAATAAGAACATCAAACTTCGAGTTGCCATTGAAGATTCATGACAAATTGCATTTTTAACTTTTATGAAAGCACTTCCTTGTTTTGGCCACTTCTATACATCAAATATATACACCTTCAACTCAATTTAAATGTGCTCTAATCTCTAACTGAACCAATTAACAAATGCTTATGCTTAAGCATCCACACATACAAAATGCCAAAAAAAAATCACCTGAAACCGACCCAAATCAGATACAGAGGAAGAATAAGGTGAGATGCTCACATTTGTTACTAGAAACAAAACCATAGGCTGTGATTGCTTCTCCAAGTGGTATGTTATGCTTCTCTAAGTGGTATGCTCTGATTGCTTTCTGGTGTTCTTGAAGCTCCACCGTCTATAGGCTCCATATATGTACTTGATGCGATGATACTACATCATGCTATTTATTCATGACTTGCTTCACATTCATTTAAAGATCAATAAATAGTTAAGATTTTCTGGAGCCTACATATTCTAGGATCTGTTTATTAAGTATCAGGTACCTTATTTTAGGCTAAACAAGTGATACACAAAAATATGAATGCACATCCAGCAGTTTTGTTTACTATGCATGTAATCAAAGCTTGAAACACCAGAAGCCTACTATTGCTATATTAGAGATAATCTGTAACAAACCCCATCAGGAATATTCATCAAACAAGTAAGTCACCGGAAATGAAGAAGCACACCCCCGACCAGGACAGTATGATCACCAGAATTGACAACAGACCAACAACGACACCACAAGCGCCCCAAAACACTTAAGCAGCCGCACAAACTACGCATCGACCAAGCATTCTGGCGAGACATACCTTGCCACCCCTCTCCTCCCCCCAAAAAATTACACCCACAATCCCCCACAGCTATGCATCATCAGAAAAATCAATGCAACAATCAAGACATAAGGAAAAAAAACAAACAGGAAAGAAATCGAATCCTCAGATGTAGCACAGGAACAAGAACAGCTCAAAGCCCCCAATTCGGACGCCGCTGTCAACAGGTCCAAGTAGTCATCGCCCTCAACACCATGCATCAGGAACTTCCATTCCCAAGTTGCGTGCTCACTGTCTCTCCCGTGACTCCCGATTCACTGGATTCAATGGTTGACTGGCCGACGCCATACAGGGGAGGAGCGCAGGATGGGTGGGTAACGAGCAATATTTTGGGTCGCTCGCTAATCTGGTAGGCTGTGGGGTGGGGCAGGGGATACAGAGGCCCGTCGGACCGGGGAGGGCCGTGGTGGCTGCAACTAGGAAGATGGCGCCGAAACCCTAGCGTGAAGGGGGCAGTGGCAAGAGCAAAATAGAGATCGGGAGCATCGTGGAAACCTACCTGGTAGCTTGATCTCAGCGACACCAGTGAACATCCATGTCACACATGTATTGGCAAACCGACTAATGACCTAGGATCCACCAAGTTACAAGTGGGGCCACAGACGTCACCCAACGTCTCGTTGAACCACAAGCGAGTAAATCATGGGAGCTTAGTAACTCTACCGATGCCCTCGCATGCTATGACAAATCCAAGGAAAGAAGTTGCATTTGTAGGAAAACACATTTATTTAAGTTGATGTAGAGATCATTTTCCTATAGTACTCCTGAACCTTCCGAACGTGATCAAAGTGTTCATCCTCATTTTTGCATAGATCAAGATGTCATCATAATAAACCACAACAAAGTGGGATAAGAAGGGCCTAGGGACTACATTCATCAATCAAGTATATGAAGGTACTTGGTGCATTTGGGAGTCCAAATGGCATAACTAGCCATTCAAACAAACCTTCCTTTGTCTTGGAAATCTATTTTCCATTCATCCATGGTTTAATGTGAATTGATGATATCCTCTTATTAAATCTAGATTTATGAACACTCTTTCTCCACTCAGCTGATCTAATATGTCATCCAAACGGGAGATAGGGAATCTATACTTTCTAGTGATCTCATTGAAGGCCCTACTATACACACACATGCACCAAAATCCATCTTTCTTTGGCTTGAGCAAGGTTGGTATAACCCATGGGCTAATGCTTTTCCGAATGTGTCCCTTTTGCAGCAATTCCTCCACTTTCTCCTTCAGCATATCATGCTCTTTTGGGCACTTTTGGTAGTGTGGAAGATTTGGAAGACTTGCTCCTGGAATTAAGTTAGTTCTATGTTGAATTCCTCTCATCGGTGGAAGGCCTTGTGGCTATCCAAGCATGCTCTAAAATTCTACTAATAAGCCATGTACGTTTGATGGAAGTTCGACAGCCTGGTGCTCTTCTCCCTTTACAATAAGTACATCACACAAATGTTCCTCCGTCAAGTCTTCCATAAACTCATTAGAGGTGCGGGAGATAGTTAATATACTTTCCCCCTCCTCCTTAGAGGTATTACCATTAGTTTTGTTTGGTAGAATAATGATCCTCCTCTTGTTCTAAATGAAAGATAGGAATTTTCCTGCCCTTTATGTGTAGTCTCCACATCAAATTCCCAAGTTCTACCAAGAAGAATATGGTTGGCACTCATGTCAACCACATCACACAACATATTTGAGCGATAATGTTGGCTCAAAGAAAGTGGCATGTTGCATTGTTTGGTGACCCTCTTATTAAATCCTTTCTTGATCCACCCTATAGTGTAGGGATTTGGATGATCGTGATTTTGAAGCTTTAAATGGTTCATCAAATTCTAGGAGATAATATTCTCGCAACTACAACTATCAATCACTAATTTGCATACCTTGCAATTCAAAGTGCATTTGCTCCTGAATGTTTGCTTTCGTTGTGCATCATCAAGCTGTTTTATAGAACATAGGAGACGTTGAATCACACATACCACATCTTCACTTTCTTCTTGACAAACCTCTTATTCCTCTACATCTTCAAATTCATATTCTTCCTCGTCGTCTTCATCATCATGGATAGTGTTGTTAACAAATTTCCTAAGTGGGCAACCGCTAGATATGTGTCCCCCTTCACCACATTTATAGCATTCCAGGCCTTCATTTGCCTTACCCGTGCCTCTAGTTTGCTTTGGGATGTGTTGTTTTTTCCCTTTAGTGGAGCGGTCTTTTCTTCCACTCTATTAGTATGACTGCTAGACGACCCTTCGGTATGAGGATATGGAGCCTTGGTTGTATTTCTTGTCTTCACAAACCTCTAGGCATCTAAGGCTAGAGCTTGTGATTGATAAATGGACTAGATTTGTTGCATCACCAATCGATCTTGAATATCATCCTTGAGACCATTGATGTACCTTGCAACTTGCTGATTTTCAGTTTCAGCAAGGTTGCACCTCACTTGTAGCCTTAGATACTCCTACATGTAATCGGAAAGAGTCCATTTTTCCTTGAGCACAATTTTAAAATTGGATAAATAGCATCTGGTCATAATCAACGGGCAAAAATCTCCCTTTCAAAAGTGTCTTCATTTGCTGCTAGGTTTTCACATGAGGTTCTCCTCTCAGCCCGCGTTCTTCTTGAAGGCGATGCCACCATTCAATGACTCCTCCTTTCAACTTGTACGTGACCAAAGGAACTCTATGATCTTCTAGAATCTCCATGACCTCAAAGAAAGTCTCCACTTCATAAAACCAATCAAGGCACCCTTCAATTTGAACATTTTTGTTAAAAGTTGGAACCTCAACTCTCACCTTGTATGTATCCGTTGCATATGTAGGGTGGTGGGTTCTATGGTAGGGTGCGTTGACTACAAATTAAAATTCCTACCCGCAGAACATCTAGGAACATGCTACGAGGGATGGATCATGGATCGTTACCAATAGACACGCAATGCCATGCAACAGAAGAAGAGTTGGGGCAGCGCGTCTCCGGAGTCGTCTCCTCCTTGTCGATCTCCCACGTAGCTGATCGCATTCCACGAATAGGTTCGCCGGAGCGGTGCAAGTGCTCCACCTCTGATGGTATCCGCGTGTGCAGGAGGAACGTCCTGCGACGGACTACTAGGTCTGATCACACAACTAACAACGAGTGGAGGTGGCTAGTTGTAACACATGCAAAGCCTAGTGATGGCGCAAAAGCAATCAATCGAATGAGTGTGCCTCACCTCCACTATATATAGGCATCCATCGCGGGCTCAACAATTAGGTCCCGCATGGACCCTAAAGCCCAAAGTCTGTTCGGCCTGGATCCGAGACCGAGCATGATCACATCTGACTCACGGAGTCAGATCCAGCGTCACAAGTTCCTTCCCTTAAGTGCACGAACCCTTAGCTTGAAGCCGGCTTGGTCGCAGGTCGGATCACCTCTGACCTGCTTGGTTGGTAGTGGCCTCTAGCAAGGCGTGTCGAGCCCCAAGTAGATAATGAAGCCGGTTGGCGAACCTGTACGACATGTCACACTTATGTTCCCTTTGCCACATGATATATATTGTCGGTCTCAAGGCGAGTCTGTCATCCTTGTGCTAGCCCGACCTATTTCTCATTCCAGCGATGCCGACAACAAACCAGATTATCTCATAATCCTTGTCACATGGCCATGCTTATCTTGGTCAGATCATACGAGGGCCCCAGAGTATATCTCTCCTGATCGGAGGGGCAAATCCCATCTTGCTCGACCATGTCTCGCAACATGGGTCTGGATAAGCCTAAAACCTACCTTTATAACTACCCTGTTACGGAGTAGCGTTTGGTCGGCTTAGAGCAGGACTGTAACCATCCCGAGTACATGCGTCAGCTCAGGTCTTAGGACATAGAATGTATGTTGTACTAGAGACTCACGGATGACCTATCACCACGTCTCATAGTCGGGTCTATCCGACTCAGACCTTATCTAGACTCGGATCTGACTATGTCAAATCCGACTTGATCTTTCCAAGTCCATATTATCTGACTAGCATCCAATGCTGCATGTCCAGTGAGACTGAGCCATCCATCGTGTCATATGCTAGTCTAGTTAGCTGAGCATCCACACATCGCTTTTGACTAGGGACCTTTTAGGACAATCATCATACAATGCGTAGTCCCACAAACAAGTCATGTACTTGCCGATACACATCATTGATAATGTCCAAGGACTATCTTTATTCATAAACACATAGGAAATATCATCATACATGATTGCCTCTAGGGCATATCTCCAACATAGTGTTGCATTACTCTCCGATATGAGTCATATAGATCAGGTTCGTTAAGGGCATCATCATATTCTTCACCTTCAGAAGCTCCAACATAAATTGGCCTTCTTGTAGTACGTCGAACTGCACGTTCTTATGGTAGTCTAGCTCCAACATCGCCTCCCCTTCTTCTATGTTGAACATCTTATTCATCATTTGGTCAGTTTTATTCGTTGGTAGTAGGGGGAACACATTTTCTTATCATCTCAACCAGCTGATCGAATCTCCAGTTAAGATCTTCACGCAACACTTTGAATTTTTGTTCTACAATATCCATTCACTTCCACCATTGATCCATTGCTTATTGTAGCTCCACTCTCAAAGAGAAAATCAAGAACAAGTGTGGATCAATGGGGCTCTGGTACCACCTGAAGCAACACAAGGTTGTGGAGGAGCAACTCCACCTTGCTCCACGAAGTGTACAACACAAAGTGTTGAATGAACTACTTCAACGTGCTACGCTAGATATCATTCTAGAGAAGGAAATAGGCTGATGTGGTAGTAGGATTTCAATCCAAGATTCCTAGAGCACAAGATCTAGTCCAAGATCTTAGATAGAACACAAAGTTCTACTATAGGTAGTGGGGTACATAGTCTGGCTAGAAACTGGAGGTGAGGGCTTCTATTTGTAGGGCTTTGGGAAGCCTTCACATGTCACTTCTACTTATAGCTATAACACTCTAGAAAATATTACTTAAGATCCATCATTCTACTCATATCTAGAACATTATAAAACAGTAGCTAGGGTTAAGAAAACAAAATAAATACTAGACTAGAGTATAAGTATCTACAAGTGGCCAAATGGATTTGATAAATGATTTCCTTTTTCTTTTCCTCATCTATTGCCTCATCAGTTCCTAAATTCCATATGTATGAAACAGTATGTAAAGAATTCTAGCCAGGAAGCCTTCATTCCATAATTCCTTTCTCCCGTCGCCCTTGTCTTGCCCTGAGGCCCTTATCTCCTTCTGCACGCCACCGCCCATGGCGATCTCCCATGTTGACCTCTTATCCTCAATCTATAGGTCTCCTATGCATCCTCCCCATTGGCAGGACCTCCTACACTCTCTCCCCACTAGTAGGAACCATAGACCATAGACCTGTTTCAGCCGCCTTGTCCATAGGACCCTGGCCGCTGGAGTCCATCTCCACTAGTAGGGCATCCCCGACACTAATCCAAGGGAACCTCTACCACTCCATGTCGAGCTCATCTCCCTAGCACCCACCCGCAAATCATCCTGGGCCCTCGACAAAGCCTATTCACACCACCATCAGGACCTCCCTGAACCCACACAAGGAGCACCACGACTTCCTCAACCGTGAACCCATCTGCCTCATCGCCCCCCCTGCCACTTGATGCAGGTAGCCAATTTTAGTCATGTTCTAACCTGCTCATCCTCTTGAACCCTACATGCTACAACTGATTTATATATGACTAAACCAGGAATTGATAGTTTGTTTATTGCTCGAAGCATATTGTTTCCTTATTACTACACTAGTTGAAATTTCTGAACACACCATTCTTTTGATATGTATGATTGACTGATCACACCCCAATAAGCAAGATTTAGTTTGTTCTTTTTCACATTTTGAGGAATGAAACTATAGAGATATATTAGTTTTGCTTGGAGCACTCTGAAAGTTTTATCTAAATATAAGCAATGTTCTATGTCTACGCAACTAGATGAGACATTGCGCCCTTGGCCCAAAAACCAATTGCAGCCAAGAAGCCAAGCAACTACTCCCTCCGTTCCAAATTACTCGTCGCGGAAATGGATGTATCTAAAACTAAAATACATCTACATACATCCATACGTGCGACAAGTAATTTGGAATGGAGGGAGTAATGAACAACATGTTTTATGAATGATCTGCAGAGGGTTCCTTATTCCCACATGACCATGAATAAGCACAAATACAAGTACACTAACAAGCATGTGCATAACCACATTAGTAAACACAAATGACTTGTTGTGCCCTTAGCAGATAGAAAACTTGTAGAGCCAAGCAAACTATAAACGACAACAATAACAACTACACTTGGATCATGTGAAATGCTTTTTTTGTGGGCCGCACTTAGCCACAACCTTCGTTTTGAAAAGGTCGAACATGATGACCATGAAACTATCCTTATCCAGGACCATGAAGGTGAGGAAGTATCTGACCTTAATCTGTCGAACAACCGCGAAGTCGAGCCACCCTTGGTTAATGGCGAGTCTTCCATCAAGCTCACCTTCTAGCTACAACCGTGATGACATCCTTTCTAGTAGTGACCTCCAACACCATCAACTGCTGAGAACCATTAGGGTCATGGACTTGGGTAGTGTCCTATTTTCCATCCATGGGTTGAGAAGATACCCCTCCTTGCATAGGAAGCAAAGTAATTGTAGAAAGGGCTTGAGGATCGGATGTAACTCCATCTCAGGTGCAATTGTCACATTGCAAAAGTGGGTTGGACCCACGCTCATGGAAGTGCCACACATTCACCGGCCTTCCCCAAGCTTCTTGGAGGGGCCGACCTATGCCACGATTTTATCCTTGGAGAAGTTGGTCGAAGTATTATTGCCGGTGACCAGCTTTCCTGTAGATGATTGTAATGACAAATATTAGGTTGAACACACCATTGACCAGAACATAAATCGAAATACAATGCGCAACACCATAAAAACCAAACATCCTAGCACATGCACTTCATCTCGCTGAAGATCACCATCCAAGACAATTTTAACCAAATCATTCTTCTCCCAAAACCAAGCGTCCACGCCTAATCAAACTTAGCCTTTCCCGAACTCAACCCTTAACCGATGATCAATCTAATGACCTCCACTGGTTTAGTCAACGCATATAACTGATGCAAAAATCAAACAACATCAATTCTGCATATATTTGTAACAACCGCCTAGCACTTTCATAGCATAAAAAGGTGGTTGTTTTCTTTGAAATTCCTGGAGTTGTAACTACTCTAAAAAACCCTAACCGTTAGATCGAAACCACACAACCGAAGAAGCAATTTAGAGTTTGATGCACTTACAATGCTTGCTATAGTTTGCTCGGGTGCTGCTGGAGGCGGAGATGGAGAAAATGGTGAGGGACCAAACCCCAATTGGAATGACAACATCCCTACTATCGGTTGGGCAGATGTTTTTGCCGCTGTCGCTATGATGACATCATAAGTACTGGTCACCACAAGCCTAGTGCCCGCCGCCCTAGTGCCTACTCGAGCATGCGAAGCCAACATTCTCTTCAACGGATTGAGGGAGAGGATTTTTTGCGTTACGTCAACAAGCCTGCAATGGTGGTTGGCATCGATAGTAGGTGAAGGAGTTGGCTCATTAGGTGGTGGAACATACGCGACCATTGGTGGGAACAAGTGTTCGGTGAGAGGGGTGTGTATGGTGGTTTGGGTTGTGAGGGGAGAGCCAAAGTGCTGATGATCAATAAGTTGCGTGCTCGTCTTGGCTCCTTGTTTACCGAGGCAAGGCGTGTAGACGCTCCGTCTTGTTGCTTCCTGATCCGAGGAGTGTAGGCATGCCCTTTTGCACATGAATGTAATGACCACATCTCTACTCGGCCACAAAACAAATGGGCAGGAAAGAGGCCGACCGACTTCAGCTAGCCCTAGCCGCCTAGAAAGACATACGCTCTATCTTTGGTCATCACCAACCAACCTTTGGATGGGATAGCCAAGCAGGATCCAAGCAAGAACGTGCCCACCACAAAGGAGTCATCAACCTTATAATAATCGTCCAGAGAAGTACTGGATGGCCACAATTCCACCCTACCACAGACTGGATAGGCATGAAAGAGGCAAGCCAACCTCATGTAAATAGCTGGGCATGCCCGAAAGGAGTGAACCCACCTTAGTCGTAGGGCAACATTGACCCATAAATGCAAGCATACGAAACGATGCCAGCTCTTGCGCCGCCCCGGCAACATCCACCATCCGAGCATACACAAACAAGGATGGACGAATAAGCCCCACACAACCCCACACGCCCGCCCACACATAGCTGCCATACATTGCAATGATAGGGTTTCAAAAACATTGTCTCCTTGCCACCGCTTCCAGAGATGACAACTGATTTTTAGCAAGATTGATTTGATTTTAATGTGTGTTGTGTGCTTTGGACACACTATTTTGAAAGGTCTGCTTCGATTAAATTTTTTTGGACGTGTCATCTGGAAAGAAGCACACCATTATGAGTTTCTTGCCTGCTTGGGTACCCATAGAACCCGGGTACAACCATACGCACCAATCCTCCGCTGTCGAAGAATAGAGGAACATCAACATTTACAATGTTGTTCGTTCTTGAGCCCACCGCTCCATCAATAGAGTGTTAGCTAATTCCCCCATTGTGCCCATGGTGTGAAGAACCAAAAACATCCGATAAGCAGGCATCATTGGACATTCCTAAAAGCGCCGAAGTCTAAAATGGTAATAAGCTCTGTAGATCACATATTTTACATGTATCATATGTAAATTACACATGTTTATACATGCACATCTCAAATCTTTAGTTGTTTATACATATAGATGACTCATCTGTAGGATCGAAAGTATGTCTAGAGGGGGGGGGGGTGATTAGACTACTTGACCAAAAATAACTTATCCTTTTTCAAATTTTAGTTGTAGGCAAGTTTTAGCAGTTCTACCAAGTCAAGTACACCCTACACATGCAAGTCTAAGAGTTGAGCAGCGGAAAGTAAAGACTTTGTATGTGAATGTAAATGGGGGATCAGAGAAATCAAAAGCAATGAAGACACGATGATTTTTGTCATGGTTCCGATAGGTGGTGCTATCGTACATCCACGTTGATGGGGACATGAACCCATGGAGGTAACTGTTGCACGAGTCCATGAAGGGCTCCACCCATGAAGGGTCCACGAAGAAGCAACCTTGTCTATTCCATCATGGCTTACGCCCACGACAGACTAGCCTCACTCGGGTAGATCTTCATGAACTAGGCGATCTCCTTGCCCTTAAAAACTCATTGGTTCAACTCCACAATCTCTTGGAGGCTCCCAAGTGACACCTAACCAATCTAGGAGACACCACTCTCCAAAAGGTACTAGATGGTGTTGTTGATGTGTAACGCCCTCGATGCGGCTATATCTCCCACGTGTCGAAGCACGACTTAGAGGCATAACCGCATTGAAAGCAATGTCGCAAGTGAGGTAATCTTCACGCAACCCATGTAATACATATGGGAAAGAGATACATAGTTGGCTTACAATCGCCACTTCACACAATTACATGAATAAAGCAATACATCATCCAGATACAATCAAGGTCCAACTACGGAACCAAAATAAAAGAAGAACCCCAAATGTGACAAAGGTCCCCGATCGACCCCAACTGGGCTCCACTACTGATCAACTAGAATGAAACAACACAAAGGGCAAGATCATCATCGAGCTCCTCCTTGAGCTTGGTTGCGTCACCTTTCATTAACATAGGCACACAAACTGGTTCTGGAAGTATCTGGTGAGCCACGAGGACTCAGCAATCCCATTACCATGGGTATCAAGACTAGCAAAGCTTAATGGGAATAAAGTGGTGAGGTTGCAGCAGCGGCTAAGCATATATGGTGGCTAACATACGCAAATGAGAGCGAGAAGAGAAACAATGGAACGGTTGTGAAGCTAGCAATGATCAAGAGGTGATCCTGAACACCTACTTACGTCAGACATAACACAGAAACCGTGTCCACTTCCCGGACTCCACCGAGAAGAGACCATCACGGCTACACACACGGTTGATGCGTTTTAATTCGGATCAAGTGTCAAGTTATCTACAACCGGACATTAACAAATTCCCATCTGCCACATAACCGCGGCACGGCTCTCGAAAGTTTATACCTGCGGGGTGTCCCAACAGCCCATGACAAGCTCTCGCGATCATCGAAGGAATAGACCTTCACCCGAGACACTCCGACCGGACTCGGTATCCGGTACATCAAGACATTTCGACAATGGTAAAACAAGACCAGCAAGACCTCCGGCGTGCCGACATCCCGATAGTAGCCAGCGTATCTCATCTCGAGCCACGACCGGATGAGCACTACGTACAACTAGAACCAGCCCTCAAGTTTCCCGAGGTGGCGCTGCAAGTGGCTCTAGTTTGGACCAACACTTAGACAAGCATTGGCGGGGGGCTAAAATAAAGATGACCCTTGGGATGCGCGACTCCCAAGGGAAAAAGGTAATAGGTGAGACAAATGGTAAAACCAATGTTGGGCCTTGCTGGAGGAGTTTTATCCAAAGCGAACTGTCGGGGGTCCCATAAATCACCCGACCGCGTTAGGAGCATAAAATCCGGGAACATAACACCGGTATGACGGAAACTAGGGCGGCAAGAGTGGAACAAAACACCAGGCATAAGGCCGAGCCTTCCACCCTTTACCAAATATATAGATGCATTTATAATATAAGAGATATTGTGATATCCCAATATAAACCCTGTCCACCATGAAGAAAGTCTTCAACTTCACCTGCAACTAGCAACGCTATAAGAGGGGCTGAGCAAAGCGGTAACATAGCCAAACAACGGTTTGCATAGGAAAGGTGTCCAAGGTTAGGGGTTCATGGCAATATGGGATGGCTTGATAAACAGGTGATAGGCAGCGCAACATAGCGATAGAGCGGAGCAACTAGCATAGCAATGATAGTAGTGAGATCCAAGGTAGCGGTCATCTTGCCTGAAATCCCGCAAGGAAGAAGAACGAGTCCATGAAGAAGACAAACAGACGTAGTCGAACGAATCCTCACAACTCCGGAACGAAACCGAAGCTAACGAGAGAGGCAACCCGGAAAGAAACAAACAACATAGTAAACAACCATCACATAAACATGGCTTGATGCACAACCAAGGATGATGCATGTCCGGTTTAAAGAGGCATGACAAAGTGCAACAAACAATACTACAAGTTAAGTGGAGCTCAATATGCAACGAGTTGCATATTGACAAAACACCACATGCAATTATATAGTTCTCTCTTGTTTAAGATACCCAACAATATTAAATGTTGATTAACATGGCATGGGGTGAAGCATAACAAAACTACCTACCTAGGCAAGTTTAAATGAGGCCGGAAACAACGAACAACAAGTCTGGAAAATCCCCATATGCATATTTTAGATTTGGTACTCTTCTGCCCTAAACACAATTTTATTGTTGTTAAACAGCAAAATAAAGTGCACCATGTTAAACTAGGCATTTTTCCACCTCAAATACATATAAAGTTTATTAAAATCGGAGTTACGGTTATTTAGTTATGAAATAAATCATTTTAACATGGCATTCAAGTAAATTTAAACAAACAACATTTTAAACATTTTAAACATGGATGAAAGTGCACATTATTAATCTACATGAAATTCTAAGCATTTTACATGTATAAAGTTTTTACATATGATGCATGGTTATTAAATTATTGATGCCTGAACTCTAGGGACTAATCTGTAAAACTGTAGACTCTGGATAATTGGGCAAATTCACAGAACGAGAAAAAATATGACATGGGCCGAATCTGATAGCCCAACAGAAGGGAAAGGAGGCTCTGGGGGTTTGCTCACCCATGGGCTTGGCCCAGTCGGTGTGGAGAGGGAGGCTGGAGCAGGCGCTTGGGCTGCTCCGGCTTGAGGCCAGGGCCGCGGTTGTTCGGTGGGCGGCGAGTGGGATCTGCCCAGTGCGGGTCGAGGGGCACGTTCAAAGGGGCGACCAGCTGCGCTGCAGCTCTCGTTTCTGAAGAAATAGACAGCAGCAGGTCCATGGCAATGGAGAAGGCGCCGGCAGGAGTTCATGGCGACGGGGTCGGCGGGAACCGGCCGGAACGGGCGGTACGGAATGCGGGAAGGCGCCGGGGTCCAAATCCGGCAAGGGAGGCGCGGATCGGGGCTTGGTGCCGCGGCTCCGGCGAGGCAGGGGGCTTGGCGACGCGGAAAGCAGAGGAGGCCGAGGCGCCATGGCGATGGAACAATCTTCTTGCGGCGGAGCTTGGGGCACCGGAGGAAGGAGGGCAGCGTGGCGTCTGCGCGTCAATCTGGCGCCGGGCGTCGTGGACCGCGAGGATCGGGCACGATCTGCGCTGCTCGTTCTCTGAAGAAAATGCGAAGCAGCGAGGCGAGGCCAGCGCGCGCAGAGGAGGAAGCAGGCCGGCTGGCTTGGCGAAGCGGCGGCGGCAGGGCTTGTCGGCGGCACCCTGGAGGTGGGGATGAGGCATCTTCCTCCTCTGCTCGAAGCAGAGGCTGGACAGGCGCGGCGTAGAGGAACTTGGCCATCAGCAGGTTCAGGAGGCCGTCGGCCACGGCGACGAGCGAGAGGTCCGCAGCGCAAGGAAGGGTGTGGAGCACGGATCCGGCGCGGGAATGGGAGGAGGCTGCGCCAGGATCAAGGTGCTCGGGGATGAGCGAGCAGAGGAGGGGATCGATGGATTTTGAAGGAGTGCACTGGTTGGGGCGAAGGGGATCTGGGAGGATCCCGAGGAAGGAGGGAAATGGTCGGTTGGCGGCGGAGACGGATGGATGGATTGGACTAGGGTTAGGCTGCTTATATAGCAGGTGAATTTTGGTTAGGTGCATCTGGTCCCTCCGATTAAAATCGGACGGTCGCAAAAAAATAGCTAGGGAGCCCAAATGACAAAACGGAGATGTTTTGTAGATGTTAGGGGATGATCCGGACCCAACGGTAACGACAGACGGTTCGGGTTCGGGGCAAGTTTCGGACGCTGCGAGGACCCGAGAGAGTCGGCGAAGACAAGGGGGTTCTGTGGTCTCGGAGAAAGAGAGAGAGAGGGTCCAAACGGTGCGAGGGAAGGTCAACAAGGGCAAGCGGTCGACAACATGTCAATGAAGACCAAGAGAGCGGCGGAACACGAGGACTCGAAAAACCGGTTGGTCTCAAGCGGCCAACAAAAGCAAGGGGGACATGGCAACTACGGCGGATGCAAGTTTTATGAAAACGATGCCGATGCAATGCGAATGATGCGATGATGAAATGCATGACATGAACAAAATGCAAAACAAACGACAAAAACCCAACCACGAAGGAAGTATCATATAGCATCTCCGGAAAAGGCAAGAGTTGGAGTCACGAATATGGAAAGTTGTATCCGGGGCGTTACAACACTCCACCACTACGAGAGGATCTCGTTCCGAGATCTAGGATGGCACCGGAGAGAAACGGAAGAGGAAGAGAAGAGGTAAAACTAAGTTGCTTCTTTGACGAACGAGTGAAACCATCAAACCTTGAGAGGTTGAAAACTTGAAGAAAAGCCGCAACGTAGACGAAAGGAATTGAAACACTCCGTAAGATAAGAGGAACAAGTGATACGACCAGAACCAAGGTTGCAAAGACATGAACCAAGAGTTTAATGGACAGGATAGAATTCAAAACCATTGCGGTTAAAACAAGATGGGAGAGGAATAATTCGGGCAGCACTCCGGTTTAAAGAAGAAGGAAAACTTGATAAGATGAAAAGCACTTGAAGAGATGACACAACACTCCGGTTAAATGGATAAGCAAGAAAAAGAACACGATCTTCACAATTCGAGATGATGAGTGAAGAGAGCAACTTCACAATATCTTCGGGACAAATGAAAGAGTGGCATCGAGAGAACAGAGAAGAGAATAACAACTTCTACCACAATTGAATTTGGAAGGCGTCCTTGCAAGAAGGTTAGAATAGAGTTGTTGGAAGACCAACAACGAAAAGAATAAGCTTGTAGTGGGCTTATGGAAACATCTCAACATTATGAGGTGACAACCGGCCACTAACGGAAACAATTGCTTGCTTGAGATTAACGAAGAGATGAAAGCTTGTTCCATCAAGATGGAAAAGAGATAACTTGGGTCATTAATAAGCACCAAAATAGCAACATTCCTTAGGGAAGGCTTTAGGTGAAACCTATACCAAGATAACTCCAATGAAGAGATTGATGGATTTAAAATACCTCACTTTTGACAACAATATTAATCATGAAACAAGAAGGAAATTGTCAAGAGTGACATAACACCATCTCAAAGGATAAGATAGAAGGAATTGCACTCCGGATTACCATATGAAGAAAGCTTGAGCTCCTTAGAAAAGAATCTCGATGAAAACTTTGAGAAGGAATTAAATCCTTGATGAACCACCATGTAGAGCTTCCATGAAAAACTCCGGTAATAAAAGGATGATAAAAAGAAAGAGAAGTTGAAAAACACAAGGTGAAGCCTTGCGATGATTTAGATGGAGCTTCGCGACGAGATAATGCGGAAAACTTGGAACTCCGGAAAAGAAAAAAAAGAAGCATCTCGAATCGAGAATGTGATATGATGACCAACTCCGGAAAGAAAGATGAATCACTTGTAAACAAGAATTTATTCATCATGAATAATCTCCGGAAGAAAAGAATTAATCACTTGGATGAACAAGAATAAAAATTATGTTATGCTTATCCTTCACCAATTAAATTGATGACAAGCAATGGATTTGGCATACTACTTATTCTCGTAGAAAGGATTAAAATAGATACGGCGCAAGCTTGGGAAGGTCTTCATGAACCACTGGTAGGATAGGAAAGAACGAATGAATTGATATGATAATGAAGGAAGTGAAATCTTGAACGAACCACCGTAAGAATTGAAAAAGAGAGTAGCAAGGGCACAATTCACCGGAAAGAGTTTGAAAACGAATGAAGATACTTGAAGGGATTTAGATACATGGGAATGAAGAGACCATGAACTAATTAGAGGTTATTTGAGCGAATCACGGTAAGATTTGGAGAATGAAAGCTCAAATCGAGAATGAAGAATTATGACATGATGGCCTTGGAGGAAAGAAATGGAAACAACTCAAAATGCTCCGGATGGTAAGAAAATAATTGTCACAACCAAAAATAATTATGAGGATGGCATGAAGCTAGAACCATGAATCTTCAAAAGAATGGACCAAGATTTAAGAGAAATCCTTCTTCGGTCTTCAAATGATGAGAATGACAACGAGAAACACCACCAAGAATTATTGAGGCACACTAGAAGAATCAAAAGCGAAAAGGTTGAGCCAACTATGAAAAGAATTTGAAAGATCTTGGAGAAAAGCATTTGACTGATGATAACTCATTCTTACGTCAAACTTGGAGAAGAATTTAGGATAGCTCCGGAATAATTAGAAGAGTCAGGTAAGATCCTGGAAAAAGACCTGTGGGTTAGGGCCCACTCAAAAGAAAACACCGTTGAACAATTAAAAAGAGATGTTGCACTAGTTGAATTAAATGGCTTGAATGAGATAACGATCTCCAAATGGCTTGAACGGATTAAGAATGGAAACACAAATCTTCAAGATATCTTCAACACTCTGAATAAATGAATAGCAAGAGGTGAGTGATTGAGAGGTGCACCGGCATGAGAAAAAATTAGAAGCGGGAAAAGGAATATGATGAATATCAAAAGCTTGAATTAAATCCACCGAAGTAGAAACAACAATGAAGGATGATGAACTTGAAACTGTTGAGCATCTTCATGGGAAATCACCGGATAAAAACATTGATTGAAAAGAATGAAGAGACTTCACATGAATAAATGGATACTTGATTAAGAAATCTGTGTCCTTGAAGAAAAAGGGTGGGAGGGCGGGAAAACAAAGGCAACTTGGGACGGATGAAACAGACACCGTTGAGAAAACTTAGATTTGATCTTGCGGATGGGAAAAATGATGGGATCCACTTGAAGAGAAGCACACCGGTTGGAAAGGAGTTGCCATGACAAAATCAATGATCAAAAGGATTAGTATTCACATAGCAATATGAGAACACCGTTTAGGAAAGGTATGGATTCAAAATTTGACTTTGAAGCAACTCGAATACCACAAATAACACAAAACAAAGGATTTGGTTTGCAGAATAAGCCGGAACAAATACATATGATAGAGATTTACCCAATCCCATATCATGCATCTGTCGGAAAGATATTCTAGGAGCTACTTGAATTCCCACCTATAAAACTCCCGGAACTTTCTGGTTATGCAATCTGGTGTTGGGGATACAGGGGAAGCAATATATCTCACCCAAACTAACAATCCCTACATCCAGCTGTATCCATCCGTCAACACATAACCAAGAAACCTTCGGAAATTGTGTACATCAACCTTGAAAAGCATCCGTTATCGAGTCATGGCAATACTCCGTACTCACCTCGATCTTGGGTTAGCGGGGTTATCTCACCAACAAGCGCATAAAAGAGATTTTCAATGTCGGCGTACTAAACTCGGTATTCCGAACTGCAACGATAAAGTTATGGCGACAACACCTCGAGCTCAACTCCCGGGACACCTCCACTAAAAAAAACCCTGGCGACGGGAGGCACCAAGACAATGTTGTCATCATAAAACCATCGAACGATTCTAAGATACCAGCGTGATCCAAGAAAAAATTTAGTGAAATTTGAGAAGAGAAGAGTCAAAACTCTCGTCGAAGATACCTCACCGAGAGCGACGAAAGGACCGAGGAGTAAAAAGAATTCTAACTCTCCGATATATATAATCCTAAATGACTCAAAACTTTTTCTAGACACAACTCGGCCGCTAAAAGCGATCAAGCGGTGGGGCTCCTAAGGTCGGGAAGGCTCGATTACCAACTTAGCGCCCTCGATGCGGCTATATCTCCCACGTCGAAGCACGACTTAGAGGCATAACCGCATTGAAAGCAATGTCGCAAGTGAGGTAATCTTCACGCAACCAATGTAATACATAAGGGAAAAAGATACATAGTTGGCTTACAATCGCCACTTCACACAATTACATGAATAAAGCAATACATCATCCAGATACAATCAAGGTCCGACTACGGAACCAAAATAAAAGAAGAACCCCAAATGCGACAAAGGTCCCCGATCGACCCCAACTGGGCTCCACTACTGATCAACTAGAACGAAACAACACAAAGGGCAAGATCATCATCGAGCTCCTCCTTGAGCTTGGTTCGTCACCGCCTTTCGATAACATAGGCACACGCAAACTGGTTTTGGAAGTATCCGGTGAGCCACGAGGACTCAGCAATCCCATTACCATGGGTATCAAGACTAGCAAAGCTTAATGGGAAAGGAAGGGGTAAAGTGGTGAGGTTGCAGCAGCGGCTAAGCATATATGGTGGCTAACATATGCAAATGAGAGCGAGAAGAGAAACAATGGAACGGTCGTGAAGCTAGCAATGATCAAGAGGTGATCCTGAACACCTACTTACGTCAGACATAACACAGAAACCGTGTCCACTTCCCGGACTCCACCGAGAAGAGACCATCACGGCTACACACACGGTTGATGCGTTTTAATTCGGATCAAGTGTCAAGTTATCTACAACCGGACATTAACAAATTCCCATCTGCCACATAACCGCGGGCACGACTCTCGAAAGTTTATACCCTCTGAGGTGTCCCAACAGCCCATGACAAGCTCTCGCGATCATCGAAGGAATAGACCTTCACCGAGACACTCGATCGACTCGGTATCCCGGTACATCAAGACATTTCGACAATGGTAAAACAAGACCAGCAAGACCTCCCGGCGTGCCGACATCCTGATAGTAGCCGCACGTATCTCGTCTCAGGCCACGACCGGATGAGCACTACGTACAACTAGAACCAGCCCTCAAGTTTCCCCGAGGTGGCGCTGCAAGTGGCTCTAGTTTGGACCAACACTTAGACAAGCATTGGCCCGGGGGGGCTAAAATAATTAAAGATGACCCTTGGGATCTTGCGCGACTCAAAGGAAAAAGGTAATAGGTGAGGCAAATGGTAAAACCAATGTTGGGCCTTCTTTGGAGGAGTTTTATTCAAAGCGAACTGTCGGGGGTCCCATAAATCACCCGACCGCGTTAGGAGCATAAAATCCGGGAACATAACACCGGTATGACGGAAACTAGGGCGGCAAGAGTGGAACAAAACACCAGGCATAAGGCCGAGCCTTCCACCCTTTACCAAATATATAGATGCATTTATAATATAAGAGATATTGTGATATCCCAATATAAACCCTGTCCACCATGAAGAAAGTCTTCAACTTCACCTGCAACTAGCAACGCTATAAGAGGGGCTGAGCAAAGCGGTAACATAGCCAAACAACGGTTTGCATAGGAAAGGTGTCCAAGGTTAGGGGTTCATGGCAATATGGGATGGCTTGATAAACAGGTGATAGGCAGCGCAACACAGCGATAGAGCAGAGTAACTAGCATAGCAATGATAGTAGTCCAAGGTAGCGGTCATCTTGCCTGAAATCCCGCAAGGAAGAAGAACGAGTCCATGAAGAAGACAAACGGACGTAGTCGAACGAATCCTCACAACTCCGGAACGAAACCGAAGCTAACGAGAGAGGCAACCCGGAAAGAAACAAACAACATAGTAAACAACCATCACATAAACATGGCTTGATGCACAACCAAGGATGATGCATGTCCGGTTTAAAGAGGCATGGCAAAGTGCAACAAACAATACTACAAGTTAAGTGGAGCTCAATATGCAACGAGTTGCATATTGACAAAACACCACATGCAATTATATAGTTCTCTCTTGTTTAAGCTACCCAACAATATTAAATGTTGATTAACATGGCAAGGGGTGAAGCATAACAAAACTACCTACCTAGGCAAGTTTAAATGAGGCCGGAAACAACGAACAACAAGTCCGGAAAATCCCCATATGCATATTTTAGATTTGGTACTCTTCTGCCCTAAACACAATTTTATTATTGTTAAACAGCAAAATAAAGTGCACCATGTTAAACTAGGCATTTTTCCACCTCAAATACATATAAAGTTTATTAAAATCGGAGTTACGATTATTTAGTTATGAAATAAATCATTTTAACATGGCATTCAAGTAAATTTAAACAAACAACATTTTAAACATGGATGAAAGTGCATATTATTAATCTACACGAAATTCTAAGCATTTTACATGTATAAAGTTTTTACATATGATGCATGGTTATTAAATTATTGATGCATGAACTCTAGGGACTAATCTGTAAAACTGCAGACTCTGGATAATTGGGCAAATTCACAGAACGAGAAAAAATATGACATGGGCCGAATCTGATAGCCCAACAGAAGGGAAAGGAGGCGCTGGGGGTTTGCTCACCCATGGGCTTGGCCCAGTCGGTGTGGAGAGGGAGGCTGGAACGGGGCGCTGGGCCTGCTCCTGGCTTGAGGCCCAGGACGCGGTTGTTGCGGCCGGCGGCGAGGATCTGGCCAGTCGCGGGGTCGAGGGGCACGTTCAACGGGGCGACCGGCTGCGCTGCATCTCTCGTTTCTGAAGAAATAGACAGCAGCAGGTCCATGGCAATGAAGAAGGCACCGGCAGGAGTTCATGGCGACGGGGTCGGCGGGAACCGGCCGGAACGGGCCGAACGGAACGCGGGAAGGCGCCGGGGTCCAAATCCGGCAAGGGAGGCGCGGATCGGGGCTCGGTGCTGCGGCACCGGCGAGCGAGGGGCTTGGCGGCGCGAAGCGAGAGGAGGCCGAGGCGCCATGGCGGTGGAACAAGCGCGCGGCGAGCTTGGGGCACCGGAGGAAGGAGGGCAGCGTGGCGTCTTGCGCGGTCAGCGTGGCGCCGGAGGCGTCGTGGACCGGCGAGGATCGGGCACGATGCAGCGCTGCTCGCGTTCTCAAGAAAACAAGCAGCAGTTGAGGCAGGGGCGCGCGCGCGCAGGAGGAAGCAGGCCGGCTGGCTTGGCGAAGCGGCGGCGGCAGGGCTTGTCGGCGGCGCCCTGGAGGCGGGGACGAGGCATCTTCCTCCTCTGCTCGAAGCAGAGGCTGGATAGGCGCGGCGTAGAGGAACTTGGCCATCAGCAGGTTCAGGATGCCGTCGGCCACGGCGACGAGCAGGAGGCCGCAGGCGCAAGGAAGGGGTGTGGAGCACCAGATCCGAAGCAGGGGAATGGGAGGAGGCTGCGCTGGTGTATCGAGGTGCTCGGGGATGAGCGAGCAGAGGAGGGGATCGATGGATTTGGAAGGAGTGCACTGGTTGGGGCGAAGGGGATCTGGGAGGATCCCGAGGAAGGAGGGAAATGGTCGGCTGGCGGCGGAGACGGATGGATGGATTGGACTAGGGTTAGGCTGCTTATATAGCAGGTGAATTTTGGTTAGGTGCATCTGGTCCCTCCGATTAAAATCGGACGGTCGCGAAAAAAAATAGCTAGGGAGCCCAAATGACAAAATGGAGATGTTTTGTAGATGTTAGGGGATGATCCGGACCCAACGGTAATGACAGACCGGTTCGGGTTCGGGGCAAGTTTCGGACGCCTGCGAGGGACCTGAGAGAGGTCGACGAAGACAAGGGGGGTTCTGTGGTCTCGGAGAAAGAGAGAAGAGAGGGGTCCAAACGGTCTGAGGGAAGGTCAACAAGGGCAAGCGGTCTGACAACATGTCAATGAAGACCAAGAGAGAAGCGACCAGACACGAGGGACTCGAAAAACCCGGTTGGTCTCGAAACGGCCAACAAAAGCAAGGGAGGACACGGCAACTACGAGCGGATGCAAGTTTTATGAAAACGATGCCGATGCAATGCGAATGATGCGATGATGAAATGCATGACATGAACAAAATGCAAAACAAACGACAAAAACCCAACCACGAAGGAAGTATCATATAGCATCTCCGGAAAAGGCAAGAGTTGGAGTCACGAATATGGAAAGTTGTATCCGGGGCGTTACATGATGATGAACTCCTTGCTGTTGTGCTTCAAATGATAGTCTCCCCAACACTCAATCACTCTCTCACAGATTTGGCTTTGGTAGAAGAGGGGATTGAATGGAAGGAAACTTGGGGAAGGCTACACATCAAGGTTCAAATGGTAGGATTGGAATCTCTTGATCTCAACACATGAGTAGGCGGTTCTCTCTTAGAAAATGAGTAGTGGAAGTAGTGGTTCATTCTGATGGCTCTATTAGAGAGTAAGTGGAGTACAGGGGTATATATAGCCTTCACCCAAAGTTTCAACCATTACAAGTCTTTGACCCAACTTGGTGACACCAGACCAAAATCTCGGTGAGACCAACTAGTGTAAAAGATTCGAACATTGGAAGTCTCGGTGAGACCGACTAGAACATCTCAGTTTGACCGAAGTGCAATGGCTAGGGCAAGACCTCATTTCAGTAGTTCTGATCGTTTCATCTTGGTAATTATGAAATGAAGCAACTTCACAATAGAAACTTGGTCAGGCCATCTCGGTGAGGCTGAGATGCATATCGGTAGAACTGAAATGCTAGGGTTTGGCTTAGGCAGTGTATGTGATCAACTCGATGAGTCTGAAAGATAGTTTTTTGATGGGACCGAGATGACACTTTAGGGTTTTGGACAGATGTGATGTGGAGAAGTGTTTGAGGATTTTTTGGAGTAATATCACATGATCAAAACCTCATCCCCTTTTAATAGTATTGGCTTTCCTATGGACTCAATGTGATCTTGGATCACTTAACCAAAAAAGTAGTCTTGGAGCTTTGCCAATTCTTGTTCTTAGCATTTTGAGGCGTCCACAATCACTAGTATTTGCCATGCCAATCATTGATCTTCTCTGAAATCTATTATCAATGAGCATTAGATCAATGACCTATATGTTGTTATTAATTACCAAAACCACCCAGGGATTAGTTGCACTTTCAATCTCCCCCATTTTGGTAATTGATGACAACATATAGAACAATTTGAAAAATGATATAATCAATGAAATACACCATCGCTTTAAGAAGTATGTGATAAGCAAGCGCCCCCTAAATTTGTGCATTATTAAAAATTTGCGTTTGAATGCAAATGCACAATCGATTAGGATCATGGGTCACTCTTCCATGCCACATACATCTTGGTGGAACGCTCAAAAAGATATGATTGCAATGTAATAAGCACTCATCGCCAACCAAACAAGTGAATGCTCATAGGAAGAGCCTATGAATAGATATTTAAGCAAACATAGCATCAAAGTATGGTATGACCAAGAACAAAGTAACTTAGTCTCATACAAGCACAAACAAAAGTATCTCAAAGTAGCACGAAACTGAAGAAACCAAATGAGAAAAGCAAGAGCACTCTCTCTCAAAGCCTAATGATCTATACTAATTCACCCCCTTTGGCAACAAGTTCCAAAAAGTTCGAAGAAGTATAGAGCTAAATGTCGCTCTAGGCTCGATCTCCGGCAGCTCCTGGTGGTGAAGTCCTTTGACTTGCAGCACTGGTGTGCGTAGACGTCGGAGTGGAGAGTAGAGTGTCTGCAAAGATCTCTGCTGAAGTCTGCTGAGGTGGAGGTGTGGAGACAACTGGAGGCACCGATGGAGCAACCGTAGATGCAGCAGCTGGAGCTGAGACTATGGCTCTAGAAGTGACTGGCACTGCTGCTGATCTGGCCATAGTATGGAACTGAGTGGTCATGGGGAGACTCGTGCCATGGTGCTCATCATCACTAGACTGTGCCTTGGCTTCATCCACCTCTTTCTTCAGACTCTCGATGGTGGTCTGCATCTCTGTAACCTTGACACCCAGATCATAGAATTTCATCTCAATGATCCTATCAAGACTCTTGTTCTATGCGAGGTCGGCCAAACTCCACTCGATCCTTTGAGTAGTTTGAAGGAGATAGTTCATATGATTTGTCTTGGTTTTTAGCAATGGAGTAGTGGGAGCACTTGCCTATGCAGTCCTAGCAGCCTCTGCTACTGCTGTCGGCGTTCTGGGAATGGGGGTCCCTAGACTTGCCTGCCTGCGGCCCGCGGTGTGGCTCAAAAGGGGCCCAGCACGGCCCATCTTCATCAACACAAGCTCAAGACCCTCGCGAGGGGCCAAGCCTCACGGGGCGGATGACAAGGAGCTTCCTTGGGCACGGCCTCGTCAGGCTGGCTCGCGAGGAGGCGGAGAGATCAAGGCGGGGTACCTCATGAGGTGCCCATGACGCAAGCCATGACGACCAAGGGCGTCGGGCGGGCGCCAGCCCGCGCAGTGCCCTCCTTTCCTCTTTTGTGCAAGGGGAGCAAGCGCAGGCGAGAGCATCAAGCAAAGGCATCCATTTTGGTGCAACAAGAGCAAGACCAGCCCAACGGCAGGAAAGAAGTCATTGTGGAGCCCAAGCTGGCATCACCACCAGAGCCTTTGACAGGCGAGGACCAACTTTAGTCAGGATAAGTGTACCCGATGTTCGCCTTCAAAATGGCCAATTGTTGGCGCCCTTCCCGCTCAATATTTGGGAGGAGGACCAGGGTATTTGCCTACAAATAGGACTAGCTACCACAATGTAGGGGGAGACAGGATCCTCGCCAAGAAACCAGTAGAGAGAGCGACTGAACTCCCCCTAGTAGTTCATTGCACCAGCCAAGAACATACTCTCACGAGGCTGTTCTTCCTTGTATTGTGCATCATCAGCCCAAGAGGCAATCCACCACACCACACACTGGAGTAGGGTATTACACCGCAATGGTGGCCTGAACCAGTATAAACTCTGTGTCTCTTGTGATTGTTCCTTTTGTAGTTTAGATCCTAGTAAGTCGGCGGGGCGCAGGTAGGTAGGGGGCAAAATCTCCGCGTGCACCCCAGTGTTCGAACCTCAAGGGTCTGCCGGAACCCGAAATCCGACAACTGCCTGTGCTGCAACCGAGGTGGGATGGAAAGGATCCATCGTCACGGTGTTGTCCTCGAACTCCAGCTGTAGCGGTAAATGCTCACGATCCAGTAGAAATGTCTTGTTTGCCTCCTTAGAGTTGATAAGCATCTGGATGTGTGGTGCAAAGCCATATGATCTCTTTTGGTCCGCAGCAGTTCTGTTGATAGTTTTAACAATGAGATCCGTAACCTTGAACTTCTGATGTTGATTGATGTGATGCAACATGTTGATAGGGTGGCCTCTAGTCATCTTCTCATGCCCTGACTTGGGCATCAAAGTATGCCTCATGATGGTATTGGAGGTAGCAAGACCAACCAATAGGTGATACACCGATCCAAGCTTGCACTACGAAACAAACACATTTCTGTGATGATATGTGTTTGTCACAGTAGGTTATGTTTCTGTCATGCATGTACATCCATGGCGATTTTATGACAGAATCAAGATAGTCATACCTGTGCTGTCGTAGAAGTGTTCCATGACAATATCAAAATTATCATCACGGAAGTGTCCACTTCCATGAAGATAAATGGTGCGTCATGCAGGTCCTTTCGTCAAGTGTAACCGACATGTGGCATCCACCGTAACGGGTCGCCGTTAAGCTATCGGGTTGCGGTTTGGATCCGATAACCCGTTAACATCCCAGACTAATGGGGATTTTCCACGTGTAAAATTCTGATTCGACGGAGTATCCACATGTCTACTCAGCGTTGGGACAGATGTCGTCCACTCATTGGACGGGAGGCACCTATGATACGTCGACACGTGGCATGACCCAATAGTGGGCCATTCAGGTGAAAAGGCCGGCCCATTTGACTTGGTCGAAAGGTAGCGGGCCGGCCCACGGAAAGCCTGTTAACGGCCTGTTCGCATACAACCCATTTCCATCCCGCTAACTCATGAACCGTTATGGCCTATCCAAATTAGGCCCAGTACCAGCATCTGGGCTATCTAATATGATTCCACCCCGTTGTAACTTCCGGCCCATGTATGGCCCATGATGTATTTCGGCCCATATGAGGACCTATGTAACTCTTGGCCCATTAACGGCTAGTGGTGACACTGGCCCATAATGAACAGTGTATCGCTTTAGACCCATTAATGACCCATTATTCCATTGGGCCCTTTCAAGTCCATGTGATCTTTCGGCTTTCTAAGGGCCCATTTATTCTTGGGCTCATTTCCAACATTCGATTACTTCCGAACCGTTACTGGCCTGTTCTGCTTGCGGGCCAAATTCAGCCCGTGGTTAAAATCGACCCGTTTGTGGCCCGTTAATCCGTTGGGCTGTTTTCTTAGCATCGTCAATACGGCCCGTTTAAGCCTGTTATACATATCGGATATTAATGTCCCATTATGATCGGGCCATAAACAGAAAATTTCCACTCTAGCCCGTTTACGACCCATATCGCGGTCCTTTATTGGTCCATGAATAGTACGTCCCATAGAAGGCCCATTGATTCTAACGCCCGCACAAGGCCCATTGATCCTACGACCCATAGGAGGCCCATTGATCCTACAGCCCGTAGGAGGCCCATAGATCCTACGACCCTTAGGAGGCCCATGGTCATGACATAACGGTCCGTGGTTATTACGGCCTAGTTTAAAAAAATATTTTATTGTTGCCATTAGCAAACCGCGGAAAAAGAACTGCAGTGACTACAACCAAATAAATAAACAAGACAATAAGGAAATAAATACGCAAGCAACATTACGCTAGGCTATTACGGCTCATTGGTACCATAAGGTGCTATACAAACGGTTTTTAACCCCTTTCTGCGACGGCATTTTGGAACCGTTGCCAAGTGAGTGTGGGTGATAGGGGGGGTCCTTCCCACACGACCCAGAAACCGTAGGGGATGGGCGAGCGGCTACTGATGATCGCCATAGAATAAACATATGAGAAGCCGCCCCAGTCCCACACGTTACATCTCGACGTTACGTTGCTGATCAGAGAGACATCCCAAACGATTACGCCGCTATAGTCGTGTGAAAAAGGTGGACATCAACATTTAATCTGCCGATATGTTTGTGATAGGTATGTTATCACACACGGTTCAAGAATGTAAAATGTGTGCGGTGCCTCTACTAACACCGACGTGTCCATTTTCATAACTGTGTGCGATTGGTATTACTATCACACATGCACACTGGTTTGAAACGTTTGCCGTATTACCATGAATCACACATGCATATGAGACTAAACCGTGTGTGCGTCCGTCGGGCATCGCAAACATTTCACGTCAAAGAACCGTTTGCTCTCTTTTTTTCATCGCACACGCTGTTTTATTTCTAACCGTGTGCACATTATTTTATTCGCTCCTGTATATTTTTATTTTTGGCTGTAATTTATTATTCAAATTGGAAATTTTGAAATAAGAAACGTGCAATTCAAATTCTCAGCACAATGGTTCAACAATGAATCCATAAATATAACTGTCAGTACAACATGTTCAGTAATTACAGGATTAGACAACAATTAACTATGATGAACCACAATATTTACAGGCGGTAAAGGTGAAGAGACAAGTGTAAATCATTTTGACTGCCGATGGTGTTGAAGAAGCGGAATGCCCATAATGTGCCTTCCTGCATAGGCGAGAACAACTTTTATCCAACCCCTTGTGAATATTGCCTGCCCATCCTTCACCGCCTTCATGAAGACTTCTAGAGCATTATCATGGTAACATGAATTATATACTTTAACCTTAGTTGCCTCCACCCCAGTCATGTAGTTTGCAAGGTAATCATCAATAAATAGCTTCGGAAGCCACTGAAAAGACAAAAAATATCAGATCATGAGGTCTAATGGAGTAACTTGTGGTGGGTAGGGGGAAAAGGCAACACATTACTTGTACCATCCTAAAGTTCACCATTGTCTTGGAGAAAGTGTAAATAAAGAGCTTAATTCCCATCATCCGTTTCTTTTGCCTAACAATCTTTCTTAGTTTCCTCACTTGACGCCTTTTCATGAATATCTCATTGCCCCATACGCAAAAGGGATCGAAGCGTTGATCCGTACCGCTCATTTATGTACCTACAAGCAACCAGTAAATTTTAGAAGCTAAACTAAGATTGCACAAATGATGTAAAATACAACTACCTACATTCCTAACTGCAAGTATTTTTAGAGATTTCAATATGAACTACATACAGATGTATATAGAATTATAGATATAGTTAAG
Organism: Aegilops speltoides; assembly: GCA_021437245.1. Taxonomy (NCBI): domain Eukaryota; kingdom Viridiplantae; phylum Streptophyta; class Magnoliopsida; order Poales; family Poaceae; genus Aegilops; species Aegilops speltoides. The sequence continues at coordinate 211,302,649 of CM038142.1, forward strand.
ATTAGAATCTATATTCGCTCATTTTGCTCCTTATGTAGTCTATATTGGAATCTCTAAAAATACTTATATTTAGGAATATATGGTGTATAAGACATGGGATGCAACTAACCTCGACGGCAAACAACAACATTGCCCATTGTAGCCCTATGTAAGTACATGGAAAGCCAATGTTAACTACAATATGGTTATCATCCACCAAAAATAGCAAAAGGTAATAAAACGACAGCATCTGTAGTGATATATTCATTGTGAAAGAGTAGCACGGTAGCAAAGGGATGGATGAAAAAATGAATACAACTATTAATTGCAACAGGCTTAACAACATCCTAATTCATGTTTTGTAAGTTTGTAGCCATTGAAATACAATAGTTTAAAAAGTAATAACTGTTAATTGCAACATGCTTAATGGCCATTGAAACCGGTACTGATAAAAATGCAATTGGCAGAGTTAAACCTCACAAGGCAGGTGCTGCCAGAGATAATGGCCCAGTTGTCTATAAAAAGGTAGGGAAAATAACTAAAATGTGTTAGGCATGTTTACTACAACATGCTTAATACATCGACCATACAAAACATATCCATTAATTGCAACTGGTAATGGTAAGATTGAATTGGTGAGTTCATACTTGGTAAGTCCTGAGAGGTAGTTGCTGGGGCACTTCATCTTGGCTAGAGCCCGCCCAAAGTCAGCGGCGGTGGAGGCGAGCTCTTCCTCCGGGTTGAAGCATGGATCAGTGCCACCGACATGTGTACCTACAAGAAGCAAGTAAATGTTAGAAGCCAAATTACAATTGCACAAATGATGTAAAATACTATAAGACATGGGATGCAGCTAACCTCGACGGCAAACAACATCATCGCCCGTTATGGCCCTACATAAGTACATGGAAAGGCATGTTAAGTACAACAGGGTTAGCATCCACCAAAAATAGCAAATGGGCAGCATCTCTAATATATTTTCATTGCGGAGAGTAGCATGGTAGCAATGGGACAAATTAAAAAAATGAATACAACTGTTAATTGCAACAGGCTTAACAACATCCTAAGTCATGTTTTGTAAGTTTGTAGCCATTGAAATACAACTGTTTAAAATGGATTCAACTGTTAATTGAACCATGTTTAAGAGCCATTGAAATCGATACTGATAAAAATGCAATTGGCAGAGTTAAACACCACAAGGCAGGTGCTGCCAAAGCAGAGAATGGCCCAGTTGTCTATCAAACGGTAGGGAAAGTAGATAAAATGTGTTAGGCATGTTTACTAGAACATGCTTAATACATCGACCGTACAAAACATAGCCATTAATTGCAACTTACTAATCATCGCACACGAGTACTCGCAGACGCATTGTGTGTGATACTCCCAGCCACCGCAAGCAACTAGTTTGCATGTTTCAAAGTTTTTTGTACACACAAAATTGCACGCGAACTAACTGTATTAACCATGTGTGTTGTAATTTGTCATCGCAAATAGTTCATTCAACTCGGCTGTTTGCCACGTATCTGATACGTCCATTTTGCATCATGCTTTTATATCAATATTTATTGCATTATGGTCTATTATTACACATTATATCTCAATACTTATGGCTATTCTCTCTTATTTTACAAGGTTTACCATGAAGAGGGGGAATGCCGACAGCTGGAATTTTGGCTGGCAAAGGAGCAAACGTTGGAAACCTATTCTGCACAACTCCAAAAGTCCTGAAACTCCACGAAACAACCTTTTGGATTTAATAAGAATTTATGAGCGAAATAAATAGGCCAGGGGGCCCACACCCTGTCCAGGAGACAGGAGGGCGCCCCCTGTAGAGTGCGACTCCCTATCTCCTGGGCCCCCCTGGTGGGCCTCCGACGTCCATCTTCTGCTATATCATCACTTTTACCCTGGAAAAAATCATGGGCAAGCTTACGGGACGAAACTCCGCCGCCACGAGGCGGAACCTTGGTGGAATCAATCTAGGGCTCTAGCGGAGCTGTTCTGCCGGGGACACTTCCCTCCGGGAGGGGGAAATCATCACCAACGTCATCACCAACGATCCTCTCATCGAGAGGGGGTCAATCTCCATCAACATCTTCACCAGCACCATCTCCTCTCAAAACCCTAGTTCATCTCTTGTATCCAATCTTGTATCAAAACCACAAATTGGTACCTGTGGGTTGCTAGTAGTGTTGATTACTCCTTGTAGTTGATGCTAGTTGGTTTACTTGGTGGAAGATCATATGTTCAGATCCTTTATGCATATTATTACTCCTCTGATTATGAACATGAATATGCTTAGTGAGTAGTTACGTTTGTTCCTGAGGACATGGGTGAAGTCTTGCTATTAGTAGTCATGTGAATTTGGTATTCGTTCGATATTTTGATGAGATGTATGTTGTCTTTTCTTCTAGTGGTGTTATGTGAACGTGGACTACATGACACTTCACCATTATTTGGGCCTAGAGGAAGGCATAGGGAAGTAATAAGTAGATGATGGGTTGCTAGAGTGACAAAAGCTTAAACCCTAGTTTATGCGTTGCTTAGTTAGGGGTTGATATGGACCCATATGTTTAATGTTGTGGTTAGGTTTACCTTAATACTCCTTTTTGTAGTTGCGGATGCTTGCGATAGGGGTTAATCATAAGTGGGATGCTTGTCCATGTTAGGGTAGTACCCAAGTGCCGGTCCACCCACATATCAAATTATCAAAGTACCGAACGCGAATCTTATGAACGTGATGAAAACTAGCTTGACGATAATAACCAATGTGTCCTCGGGAGCTCCTTCTTCATTATTAGAATTTGTCTAGGCTTAACTTTTGATACATAAAGGATTGGGACACCTTGCTGCACTTTATTTACTTTTTGCTCGTTACTATTTATCTTATCACAAAACTATCTATCACCTACTATTTCGATGCTTGCGAGAGAAAACCTTCTTGAAAACTTTATCATTTCATACGCTCCTCGTTGGGTTCGACACTCTTACTTATCGAAAGGACTACGATAGATCCCCTATACTTGTGGGTCATCAAGACTCTTTTCTGGCGCCGTTGCCGGGGAGCGTAGCTCTCTTGGTGAGTGGAACTTGATAAGGAAACATTTATATAGTGTGCTGAATTTTTTTGTTACTTGTCACTATGGAAACTAATCCTTTGAGGGGCTTGTTTGGGGTATCTTCACCCCAACCAGAAGAGCAAAGAGATGCTCCTCAACCTACTGAACTTTATGAAAATATTCACTTTGAGATTCCTTCGGGTATGATAGAAAAACTGCTAGCTAATCCTTTTGCAGGAGACGGAACATTGCATCCCGATTTACACCTTATCTTTGTGGATGAAGTCTGTGGATTATTTAAGCTTGCAGGTATTCCCGATGATGTTGTCAAAAGGAAGGTCTTCCCTTTATCTTTGAAGGGAGATGCAATGACATGGTATTGGCTATGTGATGATACGAGATCTTGGAATTATAAGCGATTGAAGTTGGAATTTCACCAGAAGTTCTATCCTATGCATCTTGTTCATCGTGATCGTAATTACATATATAATTTCTGGCCTCGCGGAGGAGAAAGCATCACTCAAGCTTGGGGGAGGCTTAAGTCAATGTTGTATTCATGCCCCAATCATGAGCTCTCTTAGGAAATGATTATTCAGAATTTTTATGCTCGGCTTTCTCTTGATAATCGCAACTTCCTCGATACTTCTGTCTTTGGTTCCTATATCTTTGAAGACTATTGATTTCAAATGGGACTTATTGGAAAGAATTAAACGCAACTCAAGATTGGGGTTCCGACGATGGTAAGGAGTCGTATGACACCTAAGTTCGATTGTGTTAAATCTTTTATGGATACCGATGCTTTCCGTGGATTTAGCTCTAAGTATGGACTTGACTCGAGATAGTAGCTACTTTTTGTGAAACTTTTGCTACTCACGTTGATCTCCCTAAAGAGAAGTGGTTTAAATATAATCCTCTGTTGAAGTGAAAGTAGTTGCACCTATTACGATCGAACAAAAGACTATTAGATATAGTGATCCTATTATTCCTCTCGCTTATGTCGAAAAACCTCCTTTTCTGTTAGGATAAAAGATCATGCTAAAGCTTATTTGTTGTTCATAAGAGTAATACTAGGACCTATACACCTCTGAGCAAATTAATGTTGAACCTGGTATTGCTATGATTAAAGATCTCTTGGATGAGGACTTAGATGGGCATGTTATCTCTTTCTTGGTAAAGAAACGCTAATATTGCTAGATCCGATACTAAAACACGTAGACTGTTGTAGGCATGCCTGTTATTTCATTAAAATAGGAGATCATTATTATCATGGCTTATGTGATATGGGTGCTAGTGCTAGTGCGATACCTTATGATCTTTATAAAGAAATTATGCGATATTGCACTGTTGAATTAGAAGACATTGATGTTACTATTAAGCTTGCTAATAGGGACACCATTAAACCTATTGGGATTGTTAGAGATGTTGAAGTTTTGTGTGGGAAGGTTAAATACCCTACTGATTTTCTTGTTCTTGCTTCCCCACAAGATGATTTTTGTCCCATTATTTTTGGTAGACCCTTCTTGAATACTGCTAGTGCTAAGATTAATTGTAAAAGGAAGGTCGTCACTGTTGGCATAGATGGTATGTCTCATGAGTTCAGTTTTGCTAAGTTTAGTAGACAACCTCGTGAAAGGTAACCACCTAGTAAGGATGAAATTATTGGTCTTGCTTCCATTGCTGTTCCTCCAACTGATCCGTTAGAACAATATTTGCTAGACCATGAAAACGATATGTTTATGAAGGAAAGGGAAGAAATAGATGAAGTGTTCCTTAAACAAGAACCTATGCTGAAACATAACCTTCCCGTTGAAATTCTTTGGGATCCTCCTCCACCCAAGGGCGATCCCGTGTTTGAACTCAAACCCTTACCTGATAATCTTAAGTATGCTTACCTTGATGAAAAAGAAATATATCCTGTTATTATTAGTGCTAACCTTTCAGAGAAAGAAGAAGAAAGATTATTGAAAACTCTGAAGAAGCACAGAGCTGCTATTGGATATACTCTAGATGATCTTAAGGGCATTAGTCCCACATTATGTCAACACAAAATTTCAGTGGAGAAAGATGCCAAACCAGTTAGAGATCCTCAAAGACGATTAAATCCCAAAATGAAGGAAATGGTAAGAAAGGAGATACTAAAGCTCCTTGAGGCAGGTATTATTTATCCCGTTGCTGATAGTGAATGGGTAAGCCCTGTCCATTGTCTCCCTAAAAAGGGAGGTATTACCATTGTTCCTAATGATAAAGATGAATTGATCCCGCAAAGAATTATTACAGGTTATAGGATGGTAATTGATTTCCGTAAGTTATATAAAGCTAATAAGAAAGATCATTACCCTTTACCTTTTATTGATCAAATGCTAGAAAGGCTAGCCAAACACACACATTTTTGCTTTCTAGATGGTTATTCTGGTTTCTCACAGATACCTGTGTCAGCGAAGGATCAATCTAAAACTACTTTTACTTGCCAGCTTATAGACGTATGCCTTTTGGTTTATGTAATGCACCTTCTACCTTTCAAAGATGCATGATGGCTATATTCTCTGATTTTTGTGGAAAGATTTGTGAGGTATTCATGGATGACCTCTCCGTCTATGGATCCTCTTTTGATGATTGTTTGAGCAACCTTGATCGAGTTTTGCGAGATCTTGAAGACACTAGTCTCGTCTGAATTGGGAGAAGTGTCACTTTATGGTTAATGAAGGCATTGTCTTGGGGCACAAGATCTCCGAGAGAGGTATTGAAGTTGATAAAGCCAAAGTTGATGCTATTGAAAAGATGCCATGTCCCAAGGACATAAAAGGTATAAGAAGTTTCCTTGGTCACGCTGGTTTTTATAGGAGGTTCATTAAGGACTTTTCTAAAATCTCTAGGCCTCTGACTAATTTATTGCAAAAATATATTCCTTTTGTCTTTGATGATAATTGTGTAGAAGCATTCGAAACACTTAAGAAAGCTTTGATCACTGCACCTATTGTTCAGCCACCTGATTGGAATTTACCTTTTGAAATTATGTGCTATGCTAGTGATTATGCTGTAGGTGCTGTTTTAGGGCAAAGAGTCGATAAGAAATTGAATGTTATCCAAGATGCTAGTAAGACTCTTGATCTTGCCGGAGAAACTATGCTACTACTGAAAAAAAGTTCTTAGCAGTTGTATTTGCATGTGATAAGTTTAGACCTTATATTGTTGATTCCAAAGTTACTATTCACACTGATCATGCTGCTATTAAATATCTTATGGAAAAGAAAGAGGCTAAGCCTAGACTCATTAGATGGGTTCTCTTGCTCCAAGAATTTGATTTGCATATTATTGATAGAAAGGGAGCTGAGAACCCGTTCGGCAACAACTTGTCTAGGTTAGAGAATGTTCTTGATGACCCACTGCCTATTAATGATAGTTTTCCTGATGAGCAATTAGCGGTTGTCAATGCTTCTCGTACTGCTCCTTGGTATGCTGATTATGCTAATTACATTGTTGCTAAATATATACCGCCTAGTTTCACATACCAGCAAAAGAAAAAGTTCTTTTATGATTTAAGACACTACTTATGGGATGATCCACACCTTTGTAAAGAAGGAGTAGATGGTATTATTAGACGTTGTGTGCCTGAGCATGAACAGGAACAGATTCTACGCAAGTGTCACTCTGAATCTTATGGAGGACACCACGCTGGAGATAGAACTGCATACAAGGTACTACAATCTGGTTTTATTGGCCTACTCTCTTCAAAGATGCTCGTAAGTTTGTCTTATCTTGTGATGAATGTCAAAGAATAGGTAACATTAGTAGACGTCAAGAAATGCCTATGAATTATTCTCTTGTTATTGAGCCGTTTGATGTTTGGGGCTTTGATTATATGGGACCTTTTCCTGCCTCCAATGGTTATACACATATTTTAGTTGCTGTTGATTACGTTACTAAGTGGGTAGAAGCTATTCCAACTAGTAGTGCTGATCATAACACTGCTATTAAAATGCTTAAAGAAGTTATTTTTCCGAGGTTTGTAGTCCCTAGATATCTTATGACTGATGGTGGTTCACATTTTATTCATGGTGCTTTCCGTAAGATGCTTGCTAAGTATGATGTCAATCATAGAATCACATCTCCTTATCACCCCCAGTCTAGTGGTCAAGTAGAGTTGAGCAATAGAGAGCTCAAATTAATTTTGCAAAAGAATGTGAATAGATCTAGAAAGAATTGGTCCAAAAAACTTGATGATGCATTATGGGCCTATAGAACTGCATACAAAAATCCTATGGGTATGTCTCCATATAAGATGGTTTATGGAAAAGCATGTCATTTACCTCTTGAACTTGAACATAAGGCATATTGGGCTATTAAGGAGCTCAACTATGATTTCAAACTTGCTGGTGAGAAAAGGTTATTTGATATTAGCTCACTCGATGAATGGAGAACCCAAGCATATGAGAATGCCAAGCTTTTCAAAGAAAAAGTCAAACGCCGGTATGATAAGAGGATACAAAAGCGTGAGTTTAACGTAGGAGATTATGTGTTATTGTTCAACTCTCATTTAAGATTTTTTGCAGGAAAACTTCTCTCAAAATGGGAAGGTCCCTACGTTATCGAGGAGGTCTATCGTTCTGGTGCTATAAAAATCAACAACTTTGAAGGCACAAATCCGAGGGTGGTAAACGGTCAAAGAATTAAACATTATATTTCATGTAATCCTATCAATGTTGAAACTAATATTATTGAAACCATAACCCCTGAGGAATACATAAGATACACTTTCCAGAACGTTCCAGATTCCGAAAAGGCATAGGTATGTGGTACGGTAAGTAAACCGACTCCAAAACAACTCTAATGACAATTTTTATCAGTTTTGGATTATTTAAGAATTTTAGGAAGAAAGAAGTAGTCCGAAAGGGACACGAGGCTCCCACGAGAGAGGAGACCGCGCCCCCCCTGTAGGGCGTGCCCCCCTGTCTCGTGGGCATCTCGTGTGCCTCCCGGACTCCGTTTTCTTGTATGTTACGTATTTTGGTCGGTAAAAATTCATTATATATACTCCCGAAGGTTTTGACACCGTATCACGCAAATATCCTCTGTTTTCGTTTCGAGCTGTTCCTGTTGCAGATTTGGAACAAGATGTCATCCCAAGATTCAGAGGGAGAGAGCTACATGGCTGTTTATATTGCAAACCCAAAAGTATATGGGGATGTGGAACATTATGGCTGGACCACAGAGGAAGAAGAAGACTATGATCCAAAGAGGAAAGAGGAGACAAGCTCCGATGAAGAGGACGATCCACTACCTCAACCTGGTGATATGCATGTGGAGTTCAAGAAGTCAAGCCTCCCTAAGGTCCAATCTATCCCACCACGTTTTTTGCAGGACAACGAGGCAGCACTATGCAAAAAGATAATGAAACTTGAGCTCGAGAATGAGGATCTGAGGGAGGAAAATTTTAGCCTCAGACGCAAGCTAGAGAAGAAAAATGCAACAACTCCACCATCATCAACTCCTACTTCACCACCTCTGAGGAAATAATCACATGGGTATGGGCACTCCCCTTGGCAACTGCCAAGCTTGGGGGAGGTGCCCTGGTATCGTATCACCATCACACTCCTATTTTTTTCGCTTTATTTAGTTCGATCCTTTTAGTAGTATCTTGATCTATTAGTTCAAAGTTTTGATATCAAGTAGTTTTGAGTTTTGCATTGTGATCTCTTTATGTAATCGAGTCCGTGTGCTATCTATAATAAAGATTAGTGTTGAGTCAAGGGCTTTGCTATGTTGCTATGATATTGAGAAAGTAGAAAGAACAAAAGAGTTCATATTGATCTTATGGATAGTGATAACTTCACACATAGAAAGTATGAGGCATAAAAATTGTTGAGAGTTGATGAACGTAGCCTTGGTCATCGTTGCAATTTATTGGAAGTGATAAGGAAAGAGGGGTTCACATATAAATATATTATCTTGGACATCTTTTATGATTGTGAAGCACTCATTAAGTATGACATGCTAAAAGAGTTGAGTTGGACAAGGAAGACAACGTAATGGTTTATGTTTTCCGACATCTCAGTTAAAGTATATTGTCATTGAACTTCCAAACATGTTGAGCTTTCCTTCCCCCTCATGCTAGCCAAATTCCTTGGACCAAGTAGAGATACTACTTGTGCTTCCAAATATCCTTAAACCCAGTTTTGCCATGAGAGTCCACCATACCTACCTATGGATTGAGTAAGATCCTTCAAGTAAGTTGTCATCGGTGCAAGCAATAAAAATTGCTCTCTAATTATGTATGACTTATTAGTGCAGAGAAAATAAGCTTTGTACGAACTTCTTGTGGAAGTAATAAAAGCGACGGACTGCATAATAAAGGTCCACATACAAGGGGCAATATAAAGTGACGTTCTTTTGCATTAAGATTTTGTGCATCAACCCTAAACCCGCATGACAACCTCTGCTTCCCTCTGCGAAGGGCCTATCTTTTACTTTATGTTTTTACTTTATGCTTGAGTCAAGGTGATTCTCACCTTTCCCTTTTTCATTTTTATCCTTTGGCAAGCTCCTCGTGTTTGAAAGATCATGATACATATATCCAATTGGATGTAAGTTGGCATAGGCTATTATTGTTGACATCACCTAAAGGTGAATACGTTGGGAGGCAACACAATAAGCCCCTATCTTTCTCGATGTCCGCTGAAACTCTATAACCACAAGTATTGCGTGAGTGTTAACAATTATAGGAGACTACGAGATAGTTGAGTATGTGAGCTTGCTGAAAAGCTCTATTATTGACTCTTTCTGATGTTACGATAAATTGCAATTGCTTCAATGACTGAGATTATAGTTTGTTAGCTCCCAATGAAGTTTTTGAACCATGCTTGACATTGTGAATTGCTTATTACTTGAGCATAGGAAATCATATGACAAAATCTATATATGTTGCTGTTATTAGAATGATCATGATGCCCTCATGTCCGTATTTTATTTTTATCGACACCTCTATCTCTAAACATGTGGACATATTTTTCGATTTGCTTCCGCTTGAGGACAAGCGAGGTTTAAGCTTGGGGAGTTGATCGTCCATTTTGCATCATGCTTTTATATCAATATTTATTACATTATGGGCTGTTATTACATTTTATCTCAATACTTATGGCTATTCTCTCTTATTTTACAAGGTTTACCATGAAGAGGGAAATGCCGGCAATCTGAATTCTAGCCGGAAAAGGAGCAAACGTTGGAAACCTATTCGCACAACTCCAAAAGTCCCGAAACTCCACGAAACAACTTTTGGATTTAATAAGAATTTATGAGCGAAAGAAATAGGCCGGGGCCCACACCTGTCCAGAGAGGCAGGGCGCACCCAGAGGGCGCGCCCCTATCTCCTGGGCCCCTGGTGGGCCTCCAGCGTCCATCTTCGCTATATCATCACTTTTACCTGGAAAAATCGTGGGCAAGCTTACGGGACGAAACTCCGCCGCCACGAGGCGGAACCTTGGCGGAATCAATCTAGGGCTCTGGCGGAGCTGTTCTGCTGGGGACACTTCCCTCCGGGAGGGGGAAATCATCACCAACGTCATCACCAACGATCCTCTCATCGAGAGGGGGTCAATCTCCATCAACATCTTCACCAGCACCATCTCCTCTCAAAACCCTAGTTCATCTCTTGTATCCAATCTTGTATCAAAAGCACAAATTGGTACCTGTGGGTTGCTAGTAGTGTTGATTACTCCTTGTAGTTGATGCTAGTTGGTTTACTTGGTGGAAGATCATATGTTCAGATCCTTTATGCATATTATTACTCCTCTGATTATGAACATGAATATGCTTAGTGAGTAGTTACGTTTGTTCCTGAGGACATGGGTGAAGTCTTGCTATTAGTAGTCATGTGAATTTGGTATTCGTTCGATATTTTGATGAGATGTATGTTGTCTTTTCCTCTAGTGGTGTTATGTGAACGTCGACTAGATGACACTTCACCATTATTTGGGCCTAGAGGAAGGCATAGCGAAGTAATAAGTAGATGATGGGTTGCTAGAGTGACAGAAGCTTAAACGCTAGTTTATGCGTTGCTTCGTTAGGGGTTGATATGGACCCATATGTTTAATGTTGTGGTTAGGTTTACCTTAATACTCCTTTTTGTAGTTGCGGATGCTTGCGATAGGGGTTAATAATAAGTGGGATGCTTGTCCATGTTAGGGCAGTACCCAAGTGCCGGTCCACCCACATATCAAATTATCAAAGTACCGAACACGAATCTTATGAACGTGATGAAAACTAGCTTGACGATAATTCCCAATGTGTCCTCGGGAGCTCCTTCTTCATTATTAGAATTTGTCCAGGATTATCCTTTGCTACATAAAGGATTGGGCCACCTTGCTGCACTTTATTTACTTTATTTACTTTTTGCTCGTTACTATTTATCTTATCACAAAACTATCTATCACCTACTATTTCAGTGGTTGCAGAGAAAACCTTACTGAAAACGGCTTATCATTTCCTTCTGCTCCTCGTTGGTTTCGACACTCTTACTTATCGAAAGGACTACAATAGATCCCCTATACTTGTGGGTCATCAGTATCACACACATCTTGTTTACACGACTCATTTGTGTTCTTTTGGCTCATCGCGAATAGTTCATCCATGTGAACTGTATGCCTCATATCACACACATCTTGTTAAGTTGAACATTGTTCCCTAATCGAAAATGGTTCCTCTGAGTGAACCGTATGCCTTATATCACACACACCTTGATCTGGCTAACTGTTTTTGTTGCACTCCCTAATAGAAAACAGTTCATCGGAGCGAACTGTATGCCGTATATCGCACACACATTGATATGGCTGCCCGTTTCTGTTGTTCTACCTCATCACAAACAGTTCGAATGGATTAACTGTGTGCCCTACATTGCACACACAACTAAAATTTGAACCGTGTTTGATGTCTCCACCATCGCAAACATTCTGCACCTTTTTTGACAGGTTTTAACACCACCGTTTGCGATTAATGCATCGCACATAGTTTCGTCAAAGGGCTCTGATCATAGTGTGGCGTTAGTAGCATCCTGCAGTAGTGGCTATTACACATATTACATCCACTAGGCATCAAAGTTCGCCACCAGTGCAAATATAGGGAACAAACCAGCATATTACATACACTGGGCGTCTAAATTGGCCACCAGTGCAAATAAATGAGGGGCAGCAAAATAAGTCCATAACTGAAAAAACTTCACAAGAGCTCAAGAAATGTTATCCTAGGTATCACCATGCTGGCAATAAGCTTAGCAAGCTTATTAGATTTCTCCTGTTTGGCACTAAAATCCTCCAACGCTTGCTGTTGCACCAGAAAGTATCCATCTGAATTCTCCAGGGACTTCCTCAGTCCTTTAGCTCCTTATCACAGCACAACTGATTGATGTCTTTCAGCTTGTAGTTGAGACTCAAGAAACCAAACTAATTCAGATAGTGAGTTCGAAGAGCTTGTGCTAGCGGTAGTGGCTAGTAACTCGAACACTACATCAAGACAGGACTTTGGGCTCGTCTTAGTGTCTTCAAGATAGGTCTTAGCTGTTTTATCAGCTTTGTTGGAGACCAGCAAGGATGTCTCACTATCCTGAACCTTATCTACATTGCTTCCTTTACCATTACTTAATAAGATACTCTTCCCAAATATTCTGTTAGTGTTCTAAAAGAAGAAACAAGCAGACACATAACATGTTTAGCATGTAGAGTATGAAACTCATTTCGGTGAACCAGTTCAATAGTAAGGTGGACAGATTAAACTACCAAGTCTTCTATTGCCAAGTAGTAAGTACATAATAAAAGCATCAAACAAACATATATCTATGTCCTATGGTCACCGCATTATCTTGTCAATTCAAAATAGAGACACAGTTCAAACCATATCAGTTCAAGACAAAGCAGCATTGAAAGAAACAAGTGTGGGAAACTACACGGCACAACAAGATTTCAGATGCGTAACACGGGTATACATGTACAACAACACTATTGGCTCTATTGTGATGAAAGTAATGTGCATGATATGAGAAGTCAACTGTATACATAATTGAAATTGAAATCAATAGAGCAATTTAGAAGAGCAAACCTGTTAAAGAAACATGTTTAAACATACCTATTGTGCCATTGGAGTTTCGATTGGATCCTTCAATTTTAAAATATGTTTGTATGAGTAAGTACAATGATACAAGAGCAAAGCAGTATGCACCATAGCAATGGAATCTTAAATGAGAATAGTTCTTCTTCAGGTTTGAGCACTTCTACATGAATATATTATAGTAAGACGCAGGCATATAGTACTTCAAAATAAAAAATGAGCTCATAGACCTTACCACATTCTTGGTTTGGGACCAGTACGGGACAAGGCGTTCCCAGTCATCGTGTCGTAAATGTGTCTCAGGAGAAAGTAAGGGAATTTGATGAGTTTCTTTGCCAGTGAAGTACGTTTTCTTCAGGTAATTCTGATACTTCCACCAAGCATTCTTGAAGATAGCAGAGGTATTAGCACAAGTTACCTCATCCTGAGTTTCCAAATCAGTCCTTCTCTATAGAGAAAAATGGGAACATTTGCTGTATTATAACCAACATAGAGGTAGAATGTTTGGGACAAAGCAACGTATTTGCCATGAATAACATTACTTACACATAACTCCTGGGCGAACACCTACAACTGGCTTTTTCCTTCATCTTCGGTATAATATTTCCATGATGGGAAGATAACCACATAGGATTTAACAACATCAAATGTGATAGATGCTAAACTAGGAATGGATGGTTGTGCTTCGTCCACAGGAATAGGTGTACTAACTGGTGGAGTTGGGGTTCGCCGTGGTAGTACTGGCGCTTTGGGCACTGGAGCTGCCATACTAACTGCTCTTATTTGGGAGCTCTGTGCTAGAGATGGTGCTGTGTCAACCGGAACTGGGTTACTATCTGCTGTGGTTGGGGTTAGATTGGGTGAAGCTGGTTCTCTGTCCATCGGAGTAGGGGTACAATCTGCGAGAGTCTGGGTTATGTGTGGTAGGGTTGGTTCTCATGCATGTACCACCAGGGGTGCTATCGTCACCAAGAGATAGCACAGTTTTGTTTGAAGACCGTGTTTTTGCCCCGCTAGATACTACCATCACCCCTCCAATTCAAATGGCTGATACACAAGAAAAGTAGTTGAATGTACATACCTTGTATGAGAGACAACTGCAATAGATAGTGTGGAAAAAGGAGGGCATGCAATAGCTCGCATGTATATTGTTTAAATAAAAAAGATAGCATGACATAATTTCACATATATGATGTCTATCTAAACTGGATAGCATGACATGACACAATTCAAAGATATGATGACTAACTAAACAGGATGGCATAAGATAATTATATGATGCCTTTGGTAAACAGGTTGGCATGACATAATTCACATAAATGTTATCTAAGTAATCAGGATCACATGATATAATTCACACGTGTGATTTATATACTAAGCAGAGGGCGTTCACATATATTATGTCTGAACTAAGAACATGGTGTTGAATATTGTGTATATGATGTCTAAACTATGCAATGCATCACAGCATATGCATGATATGAGCAGTATAACCGTGCCAAGTTAGAGCATACATCTTGGTGGGGGAATATGACTGGTCATCTGTCTCTGAATCCACCACTGAGGAGCTATCGAGACCCAGCAAGAGATCTTCTTCAACAGGTAGCACTGTCTGCTCTAAATACCCTATTTTCAGTCCATATTTTTCCATCACCCACTCAAATGGCCGATTCACACGAAGAGTAGTTGAATGTACAAGCATTGTCGACAAATGGAAATGTAATGAAGAAGAGGATTGGCAAGATATATTTCAAATATATGATGCCTGGTTAAAAAGGATGTCATTGCATATTTCACATATATTATGGCTGGCTAAAAGACATGAGATTTCATAATTCACATATATGATATAGAAACTAAACATGTGGCATTATAGAACATGTCTAAACTAAGTAGATGCCATATATAATGTCAAAAGTAGGCACTGCAAGGCAACATATGCATAGTATGACCAACATCATCATGCCAAGTTAGAGCAAACACCTCGGGGGTAAATAGGAGTGGCCAGCTCCGTCTGAATCTGCCTCAGAATAGATATCTTTCTCTGGATTACAATCTGGAGGGGGGGGGAGGGTTTGCCATTGCACCCACCATGGAGCGATGTCTGCATGACGTTGTATTGCCGCGCAGAACTCCTCTCCTTTTATCTACATGTTCAGCATGACTTTGTACAATATTTGACATGCATACGAAAAAAATATAGGGAGATTATGTATGGAGAGCATGCAGAAATCTAGAGTGATGGTAACAACCAGTGGATAGATCCAAAAATAATGATAGCAGGCTGATGATAGCTTTACTTTAATAAAAAGACAGCTGATGATTACTTTACTGTTTGTTTTCCACCCAAGATGAACAACATAGACATACCCTAGGTGAACCAGATAAGGGCATCTCCAACAGTTGTAAGATAGGTGTTTGTAAATTTCCCACCTAAGACATAGTGATGATGTGGCATGTAATAAATGTGGAGAGATAGCAAAGTTGTATGTAGATTAACCAAAAACCTTTGCACAAGCTCCAAGGTGAAATAGAGAGCAACCATATTTATTTTCTCACCATCTATTGGATAACTTAGATACAACCTATTGGACTAGTTGTATGATAGCTTGTTGGTTGATGACGTGGACATTTTACCAACAAGACAAACATACAACCTGTTGGAGATGCCCTAATAGACAGAAACACTATTCATTGCTACCTTGATATGTGCCCCACAAGCATTTCAAAACTCAAGTTTGAACATTAATTCAGACCTGACTTGGAGTCTAAGAGGTGAACATGATGATAAAGTAGCAGGTAATATTAAGCAATGCATAACATAAGCAGAAACAAAAGAGTGTGAACTCTCTTGTGGACCCATGTACTCCTCAGGTTCATCTGCTGAGTCGATGATGGTGATGCAGTTGTGGTGGATGCTGGCAGTAGGGAAGGAGATCCGAGGCAGCAAAAGACGGCCGGGAGTCGTGATGTTTGGTATGGTGGATGCTTCTGTCGATGGAGTAGCTCAGGTTAGGTGGACTACATCGCGGTAGGAGCAAGACAAACCACACAAAGTTTTCTTCGACACCTATCTGTAACTGAAGTAATTCTGTAAGGGCTCCTTTGGCTTGCAGGATTCTAAAAACGCAGGGATAGGAAAAACACCGGAATAGGATAGGAATGCACATGGGAAACAGAGCATTTGTAAACACATGATTTCTGTCAACTTGGGTGTTTGGTTCACATGAATTGGAAGAGCAGAGGAATGCAAAGAAACATGGCCAAATTAAAGTGAAACCATATGAAAGTGTGTACAGTTAGAATGCTATTCTACCACTAATGCACTTAGTCTTGTTTTCATGCATAGGAAAAGTAGCTCCAGGTGGATGTTTTGCTCCATTCCTTACAACCAAATGCATGAATAATTGAATAGTAGAGTACCCATAGGAAAATTTCCTATTCCTATTTTTTCCTTCACTTTTTACTTTGAACCAAAGAAGCCCTAATGGATCGACATGAATGTAGAGTAATAAGTGATATGACAAGTGTACAATCTCTTTGGTATAGCCGTGTCGACCTCAGCATCATTGAGTTGGTCACTGAAGAAGTTGCAGCAGAGGTGGCTGTCGGAGGTGTGGTGGAAGATCTGAGGCGTCTGTAGACGGTGTCCAGGGTACCGCTCTGTTGTGATGGATTGTTTCATCGATGGAGCGGCTCTGATGAGCCGTAAGACATCGAGGCTAAAGCAGCACAAGATATGCATCATTAATCTCAAGTGGGATTCTAATAGCATCTCCAATAGATGATGTAAAATACATTAGAAAATAGTGGTAGATGTAAAATGTACATCACCAAATAACACGTGACTACAATAGATGAGGTAAAAACTATTGACTCTAAACTTAACTGTCGAAACTGAAATTTACTGAGGAATCTGAATGTTACTATCGAAACTGAATGCAGTGGTAGCAGAGATACACTTCACACGTATTTTAGGCCGCTCAAGCACTAGTAGTAGAGAAACAATGATCTAAATTAGCAGGCGACCGATAGGGAACACAGTAGCAGATAGTAGCCGGAGCAATATCGCGAACTAGAACCAGAGCAGCAACTCGTGTAGCTGCAGCAGCCCGTGTAGAAGCATCAACATCGAGCGAGGGGAAGAGCAGAGCAGTAGCGTGAGCAAGCAAGAGCTAGAGCAGCAACGCGAGCGAGCGAGATCCAGAGCATCAGCAGCAGCTCCGCCTGGTATGGCTGCCGCCGCCGAGGGAGCCTCACACTGGGGGAGAGCTGCCATGGAGATGTCGCCGGTGGCACAGACTATGAGGTAGCTATGCCATGAGGGAGCGAGATCGAGCACTGGTGGCGCCGGGAGGTCAAGTTAAGGGGAAGGTGCGATGCGATGAGTGTACAACCTCTTTGGTGGCGCCGAGTAGGCCTCGGCTTTGTCCGAGGAGTCGGTGAGGATGCTGTGGTTCTGGTGGAGCAGGTTAAGGCGGCGCTGTGGGGAGGGAGCAGCCGCGATCGTTGGAGCAGCTCCTTGGAGGTGGAGGACGGGGCAACTGAACTGGCGGGACAACAAGATCGACGACGGATCCTCATCCAGGGCGGTGGATGAGGGACGTCTAGCTGTTGCGGTGGATGACATCGTCGGGGAAGAGGCTCCGGCTAGGCCGCGATGGGGTGGCGGATGACGGAGGGTGGGGTTTCGCAATGGAGCAGAGAAGTTATGGCGGCTAGGGTTTTAGAATGGCGGCGGTGATGGGAGGGGGACCATGACTTAGGGACGCGCTTGTCCAAAATGTAGGGTGTGTTATGAAAGTACCCCACCGATTTGAACTAGTGGCCGTTTGGCTCGTGGTTAGAAGGGGTTTTGCGTGTCGGGATTTGGCAGTGGAGGAGTTTTCGCGAGCGTTGTAATTTTGGGATAGCAAGGCGCGGGTTCTGAAGGCGGGAGTTTTCAGAGCATGATATCAGAATTTTTGGGATAACAAGGCGCGGGTTGAAATTTAGGGAGAAGCCTCACGTGTACTAATGTACGTTCCAAATCAGTTCGCACTTCCCTCAATGAAAAAAACAAAAAAAATAAAACTATTCACACCACACAAAGAGAGAGTCTTGTCCTGTTTACTGTACAAATGCTATTCAAAGCTACGAATCTAGGTTATGTCCAATTAAATTTTTTCCCTGGTTGTATAATACATGTAACCTACTCATACGAACATTTTAGTGCATTCCAAATGTCTATACTACAGCTGTAATTCGAACTAAATTTGATTTTGTTTCTCTATTTGAATAAGGATCTACAATCATGATTGTTGCCAAGTTAAACCATCATTCGTATATTATCTTAACAACACACCACATGATTACTATAGAGATAGATATGAACTATGTGTACTATATGAACTCAATTCAAAAGTTTGAATACACTTGATGTTGATTCCAAATAATAGTACATTTGATGTACTAACTAGATCTTCATGATCTAAACCATGTTTCACATGTACACTGTGTTTATCACACAAAGTATAGTGCCCCACCCCCTACATTATGACAAGTATTTAGCCCTAAGCTGCAAAAGCCACACATTATCACTAATTCAAATAGATGTTCTATATATTATATGTAGTATAACATGTTCATAACCACACCATGCGTATCACCATTATATATATTCATGCATGCGTCGGTTTACAACACTACGATATCTTCTTCAAATATCAGAATCCACTTTTATAACGAATTGTGATCTCTATTCGTCTTTTACACCCACACAATCCTCTAATCTTTGTAGCCAGTGCTAACTTTCTCTCATGCATGCACACACCCGCCTCCCTCTCACCCTCCATCAACATTCTCTAGATCCATCGAGCACATTCATCATTTCTCTTTAGGTCGTTCACCCATGGTGTGTGTAGGTCCCCCAGCTCCTTTCCGGCACACACACGATCGATATACCTCTCTAGCAGTGTGCCTACCATAAACACAAGCTTTCCCTCTTCTCTTCTTACTGTCCATGCCCCCTCTGTCTAATACGGTTCCACACCCCTCTTTTCATCGATCTCATACTCGCACACTCCTTCCCCCTTGATATAGTAGGCCTCTCACACCACCTCCTAGCCGCATCCACCTCTCTCTATCCTTCTCTCCGGGCCTTATTTGCTTTTAACACATGCATGCATGTATACCGATCGATCTCCCTACATATATCTAGGTCGACTATAACTCTGTTTCCCCACATATCGATCGACGTACCTCACAAGTTATGTCTCTTCCTTTCTCCGACAAAGGACGATTGATCTTCCGATGTAGTTATGTCTGCTTACCACATCCATATCTTCCGCCCTCATCATTCGTGTATGCCTCCTGACCCGTCTCTCACACGCACATGCACAAACAGGCAGACATCCCCTCTCTTATTGATATTGCAGGCATGCTCTCTGTTTGTCTAGCGGGCCTCTCCCACCATTTCATGAGAAGCAACTCCACCACCAACCCCTCCGACACTCTAGCTCTGTCTCTCTCCCAACCTTATTCCTCTCATACACATATGCATAGTTGCCGTTCAATCTCCCTCAATACATAAGGTAGGTCTCTCTCCTCTGTACATATACCAGCCGTTCTACCTCTATAGTTAGGTATCTGCGCCCCCACACCGATAGTCGAACAATGTATGTAGGTATCCATGCCACAAAGACAAACTGCACCTGTCCCGTCTCACATTCTAGTAGCCCAGCCACCCTATATCTTTGACGTGGGCACACACAAATTCGATGGCACTCTTTATCAATTGCGCACACACGCACACACACTTCATCCCTCTTTCGATTCTATGGATATCTCACGCCGATGATACCTCCACTCTCTTCTCGTGGATCGCCCCCTCTATATATGATATATCCAGGCCTCTGTATCACACACATTGCATATGCTATAGTTTTTGTTTGAGATATCGCCGACACATATTCCCTGTCTATCTCTCACGCATCCCCTCCCCCCCAAAAAAACACTCATGAACCCACACACTATCTCTCTCTAGGTTTGCAAGCAAGATGTCCGTGCGTTGCATGAAACATCAAGATGTATTTGTATGAGTAGTTTATCTTGTGAGAGAAAAGGATGAACGAGGGAAGGCCTTATTTGCAAATGAGGAGAGGGGTGTGGGTATCTTTTTGCAAAATTGCCATCGTTTCCTTCCTATCCGTCAGATATAAATCAGACGGCCTATATTGCAGGATGGTAGGCACTCCATCATCACCAACTTTGCCTTTTATAAGAGTGGAGATATATCTCTCACATAAACACTCATAGGTGGTGTACGTACGAAGAGAATAGGTGCACGTACTCATGCTTTGTGCCTAGCCACACCAGCAGTACACGATGGAGCTCATTTTTGTACGAAATGGCATCCCATGTGCTTACTTGAGAGCGTGTAGCGGTTGTTTACCTATGGAGGTTGTGTACCACGCGTGCACGAAACAAAGTTTAACTTGATGCGCTGGCGCATTATTTTTAAATAAAGTTATATTGCTCAGTGGCACGTACATAGAATATAAAACGATTGTTATGAAGAAAAAAGTAGTCCGCTCCACTATATACAATGGAGCTTTCCTGCCGGGGTTTGTCTCTCTTTATAGTATCTCACACAAGGCGGCGGTGGCCTCTCTCTCTCTCACCGTTGGTCACTGATCCGGTCGCATCCCATCTGCCAGCGGAAAGGGAGGATGTGCATCGTTTCTCCATTTGACGGCGCCGAGGCAGCACGTCCTGATCTACGACACCCGCCATTCTCTCTGACCAAGCTTCGGCGCAGTAGGGCCTATGATACTTGCTCGCTACCGCAGTATGGGCAGATCCGCCGCGCCGCTCTCCTAGTTAAATCCCGACGGCTCCCAGGTATCCCCTTCGGCTTTGCTCTACTGCCCATCTTTCCACGTTGCTGCATGTGGAAAATCCTGCGTGTGGATCTTCCCTAGTTTTTTGCCCAAAATGTAGCTCGTCCGGCGTACTTTCCATCTTGCAATCTCGTCCTCACACCGTTTTTGATAATCCACCATGCTGCTATCTTTCCCTTATGACATGGAATATGCTTCTTTTTTGTTGGAGTATGTGTCTTCAACCCTTTATTGGGCAGTAATCGTTTCCTTTCTACCTCTTTTTGCAAACAGGGCTATCCATTTCACCTTGTTGCTATTGCGACCTTTTGGTTGAACGCACAAATCACTTTTTCTTAAGCGTGTTTTGTGCAGCTCCTCCAAAATGTCACACGGGCAACGCTTTTACATTTCTGTGGGACTGCAGAAAGGGAGATTGGTTTTGCTATCCACCTCATCCAACTCCGAGCCTAATCTTCTCCAACAAGTAGTTAGTCTTAAAGAGAGATTGCATAGGTGATCGACTTCTATTTGTGAGTGTTATGTTTCATCATCTAGTTCCACTATTATTGTAATCACACTGACTGAATATCTTTGCACACAGGGATGATAAGCTCGATTTTAGTGGAACTTCACAAAATGATCGGATTGTGATGTCCTCCATACACATCTTTCTTGGCTACAGTGCTGCGTGAAACTAGCTGCCAACCAATGAACACTGTGGCCAGGAAATGGAGCCAAGCCTACGAACAACATTGATCAATTATACTCCATTTTTATTTATTTGACACCTTCTCACAACTTTGTCTTCAGTTGTGATGTGAATATTGGTGCTGATCTGCAAATCATTGAGATGCATTAGCAGCCATGGTAGTTTCAGTTGTATTTGATGGAATGTTGTAACAAGACAATGTTGAGGCAAGAGGACACATGAATCCTAAGTTGAAACCTTTTTTTATGTGGGAACCAAAGTTGGAACCTTCATAGCATTACAATACAATTTCATTATGTTGGAAAATTATGCCAGAAACCATTCAACTTTGTTTCGCCGACATGTGGGACATCCTTCACCGACTCCACCTGCCATGCACCAATATTGAGTGCACAAGCTGTAGGGAGACTCACCACAGTCGTTGCATCGTAGTAATAATGACTAGTGACCAGTCAAATCACAGACCCCCACCTTCGCCACAATAAGTTGCTCGGACGAAGTAACCATCATTTCGCTCTTCGTTGAATCTGGTGGTACTCCAATATTCCTAGAGTAATAAGTTTCTTGGACAAAGCAACCATCACTTCACCTTTCCCATAGTAAGTACCTCTTATTTTTATTCTAGGGTACTGCTCTGTTGTGATGGATTGTTTCATCGATGGAGCGGCTCTGATGAGCCGTAAGACATCGAGGCTAAAGCAGCACAAGATATGCATCATTAATCTCAATTGGGATTCTAATAGCATCTCCAATAGATGATGTAAAATACATTAGAAAAAAGTGGTAGATGTAAAATGTACATCACCAAATAACACGTGACTACAATAGATGAGGTAAAAACTATTGACTCTGAACTTAACTGTCGAAACTGAAATTTACTGAGGAATCTGAATGTTACTATCGAAACTGAATGCAGTGGTAGCAGAGATACACTTCACACGTATTTTAGGCCGCTCAAGCACTAGTAGTAGAGAAACAATGATCTAAATTAGTAGGCGACCGATAGGGAACACAGTAGCAGATAGTAGCCGGAGCAATATCGCGAACTAGAACCAGAGCAGCAACTCGTGTAGCTGCAGCAGCCCGTGTAGAAGCATCAACATCAAGCGAGGGGAAGAGCAGAGCAGTAGTGTGAGCAAGCAAGAGCTAGAGCAGCAACGCGAGCGAGCGAGATCCAGAGCATCAGCAGCAGCTCCGCCTGGTATGGCTGCCGCCGCCGAGGGAGCCTCACACTGGGGGAGAGCTGCCATGGAGATGTCGCCGGTGGCACAGACTATGAGGTAGCAATGCCATGAGGGAGCGAGATCGAGCACTGGTGGCGCCGGGAGGTCAAGTTAAGGGGAAGGTGCGATGCGATGAGTGTACAACCTCTTTGGTGGCGCCGAGTAGGCCTTGGCTTTGTCCGAGGAGTCGGTGAGGATGCTGTGGTTCTGGTGGAGCAGGTTAAGGCGGCGCTGTGGGGAGGGAGCACCCGCGATCGTTGGAGCAGCTCCTTGGAGGTGGAGGACGGGCAACTGCCAAGGGGACAACAAGATCGACGACGGATCCTCATCCAGGGCGGTGGATGAGGGACGTCTAGCTGTTGCGGTGGATGACATCGTCGGGGAAGAGGCTCCGGCTAGGCCGCGATGGGGTGGCGGATGACGGAGGGTGGGGTTTCGCAGCTGGAGCAGAGAAGTTATGGCGGCCAGCTTTTAGAATGGCGAAAAGCAGGTGATGGGAGGGGGACCATGACTTAGGGACGCGCTTGTCCAAAATGTAGGGTGTGTTATGAAAGTACCCCCACCGATTTGAACTAGTGGCCGTTTTGGCTCAGGGTTAGAAGGGGGTTTTGCGTGTCGGGATTTGGCAGCTGGAGGGAGTTTTCGCGAGCGTTGTAATTTTGGGATAGCAAGGCGCGGGTTCTGAAGGCGGGAGTTTTCGGAGCATGATATCAGAATTTTTGGGATAACAAGGCGCGGGTTGAAATTTAGGGAGAAGCCTCACGTGTACTAATGTACGTTCCAAATCAGTTCGCACTTCCCTCAATGAAAAAAACAAAAAAAATAAAACTATTCACACCACACAAAGAGAGAGTCTTGTCCTGTTTACTATACAAATGCTATTCAAAGGTACGAATCTAGGTTATGTCCAATTAAATTTTTTCCCTGGTTGTATAATGCATGTAACCTACTCATACGAACATTTTAGTGCATTCGAAATGTCTATACTACAGCTGTAATTCGAACTAAATTTGATTTTGTTTCTCTATTTGAATAAGGATCTACAATCATGATTGTTGCCAAGTTAAACCATCATTCGTATATTATCTTAACAACACACCACATGATTACTATAGAGATAGATATGAACTATGTGTACTATATGAACTCGAATTCAAAAGTTTGAATACACTTGATGTTGATTCCAAATAATAGTACATTTGATGTACTAACTAGATCTTCATGATCTAAACCATGTTTCACATGTACACTGTGTTTATCACACAAAGTATAGTGCCCCACCCCTACATTATGACAAGTATTTAGCCCTAAGCTGCAAAAGCCACACATTATCACTAATTCAAATAGATGTTCTATATAGTATATGTAGTATAACATGTTCATAACCACACCATGCGTATCACCATTATATATATTCATGCATGCGTCGGTTTACAACACTACGATATCTTCTTCAAATATCAGAATCCACTTTTATAACGAATTGTGATCTCTATTCGTCTTTTACACCCACACAATCCTCTAATCTTTGTAGCCAGTGCTAACTTTCTCTCATGCATGCACACACCCGCCTCCCTCTCACCCTCCATCAACATTCTCTAGATCCATCGAGCACATTCATCATTTCTCTTTAGGTCGTTCACCCACGGTGTGTGTAGGTCCCCCAGCTCCTTTCCGGCACACACCGATCGATATACCTCTCTAGCCAGGTGTGCCTACCATAAACACAAGCTTTCCCTCTTCTCTTCTTACTGTCCATGCCCCCTCTGTCTAATACGGTTCCACACCCCTCTTTTCATCGATCTCATACTCGCACACTCCTTCCCTTTGATATAGTAGGCCTCTCACACCACCTCCTAGCCGCATCCACCTCTCTCTATCCTTCTCTCCGGGCCTTATTTGCTTTTAACACATGCATGCATGTATACCGATCAATCTCCCTACATATATCTAGGTCGACTATAACTCTGTTTCCCCACATATCGATCGACGTACCTCACAAGTTATGTCTCTTCCTTTCTCCGACAAAGGACGATTGATCTTCCGATGTAGTTATGTCTGCTTACCACATCCATATCTTCCGCCCTCATCATTCGTGTATGCCTCCTGACCCGTCTCTCACACGCACATGCACAAACAGTGACATCCCTCTCTTATTGATATTGCAGGCATGCTCTCTGTTTGTCTAGCGGGCCTCTCCCACCATTTCGTGAGAAGCAACTCCACCACCAACCCCTCCGACACTCTAGCTCTGTCTCTCTCGCAACCTTATTCCTCTCATACACATATGCATAGTTGCCGTTCAATCTCCCTCAATACATAAGGTAGGTCTCTCTCCTCTGTACATATACCAGCCGTTCTACCTCTATAGTTAGGTATCTGCGCCCCCACACCGATAGTCGAACAATGTATGTAGGTATCCATGCCACAAAGACAAACTGCACCTGTCCCGTCTCACATTCTAGTAGCCCAGCCACCCTATATCTTTGACGTGGGCACACACAAATTCGATGGCACTCTTTATCAATTGCGCACACACGCACACACACTTCATCCCTCTTTCGATTCTATGGATATCTCACGCCGATGATACCTCCACTCTCTTCTCGTGGATCGCCCCCTCTATATATGATATATCCAGGCCTCTGTATCACACACATTGCATATGCTATAGTTTTTGTTTGAGATATCGCCGACACATATTCCCTGTCTATCTCTCACGCATCCCCTCCCCCCCAAAAAAACACTCATGAACCCACACACTATCTCTCTCTAGGTTTGCAAGCAAGATGTCCGTGCGTTGCATGAAACATCAAGATGTATTTGTATGAGTAGTTTATCTTGTGAGAGAAAAGGATGAACGAGGGAAGGCCTTATTTGCAAATGAGGAGAGGGTGTGGGTATCTTTTGCAAAATTGCCATCGTTTCCTTCCTATCCGCCGATATAAATCAGATGGCCTATATTGCAGGATGGTAGGCACTCCATCATCACCAACTTTGCCTTTTATAAGAGTGGAGATATATCTCTCACATAAACACTCATAGGTGGTGTACGTACACGAAGAGAATAGGTGCACGTACTCATGCTTCGTGCCTAGCCACACCAGCAGTACGATGGAGCTCATTTTTATACGAAATGGCATCCCATGTGCTTACTTGAGGCGTGTAGCGGTTGTTTACCTATGGAGGTTGTGTACCACGCGTGCGAAAACAAAGTTTAACTTGATGCTTGTTGGCGCATTATTTTTAAATAAAGTTATATTGCTCAGTGGCACGTACATAGAATATAAAACGATTGTTATGAAGAAAAAAGTAGTCCGCTCCACTATATACAATGGAGCTTTCCTGCCGGGGTTTGTCTCTCTTTATAGTATCTCACACAAGGCGGCGGTGGCCTCTCTCTCTCTCACCGTTGGTCACTGATCCGGTCGCATCCCATCCGCCAGCGGAAAGGGAGGATGTGCATCGTTTCTCCATTTGACGGCGCCGAGGCAGCACGTCCTGATCTACGGCACCCGCCATTCTCTCTGACCAAGCTTCGGCGCAGTAGGGCCTATGATACTTGCTCGCTACCGCAGTATGGGCAGATCCCGCCCGCCGCCGCTCTCCTAGTTAAATCCCGACGGCTCCCAGGTATCCCCTTCGGCTTTGCTCTACTGCCCATCTTTCCACGTTGCTGCACGTGGAAAATCCTGCGTGTGGATCTTCCCTAGTTTTTTGCCCAAAATGTAGCTCGTCCGCGTACTTTCCATCTTGCAATCTCGTCCTCACACCGTTTTGATAATCCACCATGCTGCTATCTTTCCCTTATGACATGGAATATGCTTCTTTTTGTTGGAGTATGTGTCTTCAACCCTTTATTGGGCGATGTCGTTTCCTTTCTACCTCTTTTTGCAAACAGGGCTATCCATTTCACCTTGTTGCTATTGCGACCTTTTGCTGAACTGCACAAATCACTTTTTCTTAAGCGTGTTTTGTGCAGCTCCTCCAAAATGTCACACGGGCAACGCTTTTACATTTCTGTGGGACTGCAGAAAGGGAGATTGGTTTTGCTATCCACCTCATCCAACTCCGAGCCTAATCTTCTCCAACAAGTAGTTAGTCTTAAAGAGAGATTGCATAGGTGATCGACTTCTATTTGTGAGTGTTATGTTTCATCATCTAGTTCCACTATTATTGTAATCACACTGACTGAATATCTTTGCACACAGGGATGATAAGCTCAATTTTAGTGGAACTTCACAAAATGATCGGATTGTGATGTCCTCCATACACATCTTTCTTGGCTACAGTGCTGCGTGAAACTAGCTGCCAACCAATGAACACTGTGGCCAGGAAATGGAGCCAAGCCTACGAACAACATTGATCAATTATACTCCATTTTTATTTATTTGACACCTTCTCACAACTTTGTCTTCGATTGTGATGTGAATATTGGTGCTGATCTGCAAATCATTGAGATGCATTAGCAGCCATGGTAGTTTCAGTTGTATTTGATGGAATGTTGTAACAAGACAATGTTGAGGCAAGAGGACACATGAATCCTAAGTTGAAACCTTTTTTTATGTGGGAACCAAAGTTGGAACCTTCATAGCATTACAATACAATTTCATTATGTTGGAAAATTATGCCAGAAACCATTCAACTTTGTTTCGCCGACATGTGGGACATCCTTCAGCCGACTCCACCTGCCATGCACCAATATTGAGTGCACAACTGTAGGGGAGACTCACCCTGGTCGTTGCATCGTAGTAATAATGACTAGTGACCAGTCAAATCACAGACCCCCACCTTCGCCACAATAAGTTGCTCGGACGAAGTAACCATCATTTCGCTCTTCGTTGAATCTGGTGGTACTCCAATATTCCTAGAGTAATAAGTTTCTTGGACAAAGCAACCATCACTTCACCTTTCCCATAGTAAGTACCTCTTATTTTTATTCTAGGGTACTGCTCTGTTGTGATGGATTGTTTCATCGATGGAGCGGCTCTGATGAGCCGTAAGACATCGAGGCTAAAGCAGCACAAGATATGCATCATTAATCTCAATTGGGATTCTAATAGCATCTCCAATAGATGATGTAAAATACATTAGAAAAAAGTGGTAGATGTAAAATGTACATCACCAAATAACACGTGACTACAATAGATGAGGTAAAAACTATTGACTCTGAACTTAACTGTCGAAACTGAAATTTACTGAGGAATCTGAATGTTACTATCGAAACTGAATGCAGTGGTAGCAGAGATACACTTCACACGTATTTTAGGCCGCTCAAGCACTAGTAGTAGAGAAACAATGATCTAAATTAGCAGGCGACCGATAGGGAACACAGTAGCAGATAGTAGCCGGAGCAATATCGCGAACTAGAACCAGAGCAGCAACTCGTGTAGCTACAGCAGCCCGTGTAGAAGCATCAACATCGAGCGAGGGGAAGAGCAGAGCAGTAGCGTGAGCAAGCAAGAGCTAGAGCAGCAACGCGAGCGAGCGAGATCCAGAGCATCAGCAGCAGCTCCGCCTGGTATGGCTGCCGCCGAGGGAGCCTCACACTGGGGGAGAGCTGCCATGGAGATGTCGCCGGTGGCACAGACTATGAGGTAGCTATGCCATGAGGGAGCGAGATCGAGCACTGGTGCCGCCGGGAGGTCAAGTTAAGGGGAAGGTGCGATGCGATGAGTGTACAACCTCTTTGGTGGCGCCGAGTAGGCCTCGGCTTTGTCCGAGGAGTCGGCGAGGATGCTGTGGTTCTGGTGGAGCAGGTTAAGGCGGCGCTGTGGGGAGGGAGCAGCCGCGATCGTTGGAGCAGCTCCTTGGAGGTGGAGGACGGGGCAACTGAACTGGCGGGACAACAAGATCGATGACGGATCCTCATCCAGGGCGGTGGATGAGGGACGTCTAGCTGTTGCGGTGGATGACATCGTCGGGGAAGAGGCTCCGGCTAGGCCGCGATGGGGTGGCGGATGACGGAGGGTGGGGTTTCGCAGCTGGAGCAGAGAAGTTATGGCGGCCAGGGTTTTAGAATGGCGAAAAGCAGGTGATGGGAGGGGGGGGGACCATGACTTAGGGACGCGCTTGTCCAAAATGTAGGGTGTGTTATGAAAGTACCCCCACCGATTTGAACTAGTGGCCGTTTTGGCTCAGGGTTAGAAGGGGGTTTTGCGTGTCGGGATTTGGCAGCTGGAGGGAGTTTTCGCGAGCGTTGTAATTTTGGGATAGCAAGGCGCGGGTTACAAGGCGGAGTTTTGAGCATGATATCAGAATTTTTGGGATAACAAGGCGCGGGTTGAAATTTAGGGAGAAGCCTCACGTGTACTAATGTACGTTCCAAATCAGTTCGCACTTCCCTCAATGAAAAAAACAAAGAAAATAAAACTATTCACACCACACAAAGAGAGAGTCTTGTCCTGTTTACTATACAAATGCTATTCAAAGCTACGAATCTAGGTTATGTCCAATTAAATTTTTTCCCTGGTTGTATAATGCATGTAACCTACTCATACGAACATTTTAGTGCATTCGAAATGTCTATACTACAGCTGTAATTCGAACTAAATTTGATTTTGTTTCTCTATTTGAATAAGGATCTACAATCATGATTGTTGCCAAGTTAAACCATCATTCGTATATTATCTTAACAACACACCACATGATTACTATAGAGATAGATATGAACTATGTGTACTATATGAACTCGAATTCAAAAGTTTGAATACACTTGATGTTGATTCCAAATAATAGTACATTTGATGTACTAACTAGATCTTCATGATCTAAACCATGTTTCACATGTACACTGTGTTTATCACACAAAGTATAGTGCCCCACCCCCTACATTATGACAAGTATTTAGCCCTAAGCTGCAAAAGCCACACATTATCACTAATTCAAATAGATGTTCTATATAGTATATGTAGTATAACATGTTCATAACCACACCATGCGTATCACCATTATATATATTCATGCATGCGTCGGTTTACAACACTACGATATCTTCTTCAAATATCAGAATCCACTTTTATAACGAATTGTGATCTCTATTCGTCTTTTACACCCACACAATCCTCTAATCTTTGTAGCCAGTGCTAACTTTCTCTCATGCATACACACACCCGCCTCCCTCTCACCCTCCATCAACATTCTCTAGATCCATCGAGCACATTCATCATTTCTCTTTAGGTCGTTCACCCACGGTGTGTGTAGGTCCCCCAGCTCCTTTCCGGCACACACCGATCGATATACCTTTCTAGCAGTGTGCCTACCATAAACACAAGCTTTCCTCTTCTCTTCTTCTTGTCCATGCCCCTCTGTCTGTACGGTTCCACACCCTCTTTTCATCGATCTCATACTCTTTACACTCCTTCCCCTTGATATAGTAGGCCTCTCACACCACCTCCTAGCCGCATCCACCTCTCTCTATCCTTCTCTCCGGGCCTTATTTGCTTTTAACACATGCATGCATGTATACCGATCGATCTCCCTACATATATCTAGGTCGACTATAACTCTGTTTCCCCACATATCGATCGACGTACCTCACAAGTTATGTCTCTTCCTTTCTCCGACAAAGGACGATTGATCTTCCGATGTAGTTATGTCTGCTTACCACATCCATATCTTCCGCCCTCATCATTCGTGTATGCCTCCTGACCCGTCTCTCACACGCACATGCACAAACAGGCAGACATCCCCTCTCTTATTGATATTGCAGGCATGCTCTCTGTTTGTCTAGCGGGCCTCTCCCACCATTTCGTGAGAAGCAACTCCACCACCAACCCCTCCGACACTCTCAACCTTATTCCTCTCATACACATATGCATAGTTGCCGTTCAATCTCCCTCAATACATAAGGTAGGTCTCTCTCCTCTGTACATATACCAGCCGTTCTACCTCTATAGTTAGGTATCTGCGCCCCCACACCGATAGTCGAACAATGTATGTAGGTATCCATGCCACAAAGACAAACTGCACCTGTCCCGTCTCACATTCTAGTAGCCCAGCCACCCTATATCTTTGACGTGGGCACACACAAATTCGATGGCACTCTTTATCAATTGCGCACACACGCACACACACTTCATCCCTCTTTCGATTCTATGGATATCTCACGCTGATGATACCTCCACTCTCTTCTCGTGGATCGCCCCCTCTATATATGATATATCCAGCCTCTCAGATCACACACATTGCATATGCTATAGTTTTTGTTTGAGATATCGCCGACACATATTCCCTGTCTATCTCTCACGCATCCCCTCCCCCCCAAAAAAACACTCATGAACCCACACACTATCTCTCTCTAGGTTTGCAAGCAAGATGTCCGTGCGTTGCATGAAACATCAAGATGTATTTGTATGAGTAGTTTATCTTGTGAGAGAAAAGGATGAACGAGGGAAGGCCTTATTTGCAAATGAGGAGAGGGGTGTGGGTATCTTTTTGCAAAATTGCCATCGTTTCCTTCCTATCCGTCAGATATAAATCAGACGGCCTATATTGCAGGATGGTAGGCACTCCATCATCACCAACTTTGCCTTTTATAAGAGTGGAGATATATCTCTCACATAAACACTCATAGGTGGTGTACGTACACGAAGAGAATAGGTGCACGTACTCATGCTTCGTGCCTAGCCACACCCGCGCAGGTACACGATGGAGCTCATTTTTGTACGAAATGGCATCCCATGTGCTTACTTGAGAGCGTGTAGCGGTTGTTTACCTATGGAGGTTGTGTACCACGCGTGCACGAAACAAAGTTTAACTTGATGCGCTGGCGCATTATTTTTAAATAAAGTTATATTGCTCAGTGGCACGTACATAGAATATAAAACGATTGTTATGAAGAAAAAAGTAGTCCGCTCCACTATATACAATGGAGCTTCCTGCCGGGGTTTGTCTCTCTTTATAGTATCTCACACAAGGCGGCGGTGGCCTCTCTCTCTCTCACCGTTGGTCATCGATCCGTCGCATCCCATCCGCCAATGAAAGGGAGGATGTGCATCGTTTCTCCATTTGACGGCGCCGAGGCAGCACGTCCTGATCTACGGCACCCGCCATTCTCTCTGACCAAGCTTCGGCGCAGTAGGGCCTATGATACTTGCTCGCTACCGCAGTATGGGCAGATCCCGCCCGCCGCCGCTCTCCTAGTTAAATCCCGACGGCTCCCAGGTATCCCCTTCGGCTTTGCTCTACTGCCCATCTTTCCACGTTGCTGCATGTGGAAAATCCTGCGTGTGGATCTTCCCTAGTTTTTTGCCCAAAATGTAGCTCGTCCGGCGTACTTTCCATCTTGCAATCTCGTCCTCACACCGTTTTTGATAATCCACCATGCTGCTATCTTTCCCTTATGACATGGAATATGCTTCTTTTTTGTTGGAGTATGTGTCTTCAACCCTTTATTGGGCAGTAATCGTTTCCTTTCTACCTCTTTTTGCAAACAGGGCTATCCATTTCACCTTGTTGCTATTATGACCTTTTGCCGAATCGCACAAATCACTTTTTCTTAAGCATGTTTTGTGCAGCTCCTCCAAAATGTCACACGGCAACGTTTTACATTCTGTGGGACTGCGAAAGGGAGATTGGTTTTGCTATCCACCTCATCCAACTCCGAGCCTAATCTTCTCCAACAAGTAGTTAGTCTTAAAGAGAGATTGCATAGGTGATCGACTTCTATTTGTGAGTGTTATGTTTCATCATCTAGTTCCACTATTATTGTAATCACACTGACTGAATATCTTTGCACACAGGGATGATAAGCTCGATTTTAGTGGAACTTCACAAAATGATCGGATTGTGATGTCCTCCATACACCTCTTTCTTGGCTACAGTGCTGCGTGAAACTAGCTGCCAACCAATGAACACTGTGGCCAGGAAATGGAGCCAAGCCTATGAACAACATTGATCAATTATACTCCATTTTTATTTATTTGACACCTTCTACTGCGGGAAGGCAAGACGAGCAGAAGAGAGAGCAAGGACAAGACAGGCGCCGTGTAGGCGCCAGGAGCTCCCCGCTGAGGCCCGGGAGCTGCCTGGAATGGGTGCTGCTAGGGAGCAGATGGCGCGGGGGGTCAGTTAGGGAAGGTCGGAGGTGACAACCTTTGGGGCGGCGTTGCCGGATCGCAGAGCGGGTGGGGTAGGTGCGGGTAGGGGAGGGCGCACGTGGGCCTGGAGGGGAGGGGGGATGGGGCAAAAGAGAGCGGCTCAGGCAGGTGGGAGGGGCAGTTGGTGGTGACAGGGGGAGGGTCGAGCCCTGGGGTGGGGCGGGGTGGGGTTTTGGGGGAATTTGGCGGTGGGTTTTAGAAGGATGGTGAGGGGGCTACTAGGGGTTAAAATGTAGGGTGTTTAAGTACCCCCGTTTGAATAGGGCGTGGCTCGGTTGAAGGGTTTGTCGGGTTGCATGGAGGATTTAGATTAATTTTGACAAGGGTTGGCGGATTTTAAATATAAATTTGGGAAACAGGTGTAATTAGACCTGTGTATAATGTCTCCATCATCCATCATAATAAAAAAAAAAATAAACTCACAAAAAGATTGTTTTCTTTTAATACAAATGTATTAAGTTAAATAGTTTTCATTAAATTTACGTCAAGATTACTATAAATTTATCATTAATTAATAAAGTTATTACAATTTGATTTGTTCAATTGATATGATTAAACATTTGCAATTAAACCATCAATATTTTAAAACAATATATACATATGAACATTAATTGAACATTATAATTAAATATGATTTTTCAATAATAGTTTTATTAACAGTTCATACAACCTGTTTCACATATATTGTTACACTAAACCCACCCTATTTAAAATTACCAATAAAAGCATTTATATAAAATTTAATATTTATAACTTCTAACACACTCTTCACCTTAAATTCTATCCGTCAACATCATTTTTAATTACCAGTTAATTCCATCTTTTACACCACTCTAGCTTCCTGCCGGGTTTGTCTCTCTTTATAGTATCTCACACAAGGCGGTGGTCTCTCTCTCTCTCTCACCGTTGGTCACCGATCCGTCGCATCCCATCCGCCAAATGAAAGGGAGGATGTGCATCGTTTCTCCATTTGACGGCGCCGAGGCAGCACGTCCTGATCTACGACACCCGCCATTCTCTCTGACCAAGCTTCGGCGCAGTAGGGCCTATGATACTTGCTCGCTACCGCAGTATGGGCAGATCCCGCCCGCCGCCGCTCTCCTAGTTAAATCCGACGGCTCCTGTATCCCTTCGGCTTTGCTCTCGCCCATCTTTCCACGTTGCTGCATGTGGAAAATCCTGCGTGTGGATCTTCCCTAGTTTTTTGCCCAAAATGTAGCTCGTCCGGCGTACTTTCCATCTTGCAATCTCGTCCTCACACCGTTTTTGATAATCCACCATGCTGCTATCTTTCCCTTATGACATGGAATATGCTTCTTTTTTGTTGGAGTATGTGTCTTCAACCCTTTATTGGGCAGTAATCGTTTCCTTTCTACCTCTTTTTGCAAACAGGGCTATCCATTTCACCTTGTTGCTATTGCGACCTTTTGCTGAACTGCACAAATCACTTTTTCTTAAGCATGTTTTGTGCAGCTCCTCCAAAATGTCACACGGGCAACGCTTTTACATTTCTGTGGGACTGCAGAAAGGGAGATTGGTTTTGCTATCCACCTCATCCAACTCCGAGCCTAATCTTCTCCAACAAGTAGTTAGTCTTAAAGAGAGATTGCATAGGTGATCGACTTCTATTTGTGAGTGTTATGTTTCATCATCTAGTGCCACTATTATTGTAATCACACTTATTCAATATCTTTGCACATAGGGATGATCAGCTCAATTAGTGGAACTGCACAAAATGATCGGATTGTGATGTCCTCCACACACCTCTTTCTTGGGTACAGAGCTGCGTGAAACTAGCTGCCAACCAATGAACACTGTGGCCAGGAAATGGAGCCAAGCCTATGAACAACATTGATCAATTATACTCCATTTTTATTTATTTGACACCTTCTCACAACTTTGTCTTCAGTTGTGATGTGAATATTGGTGCTGATCTGCAAATCATTGAGATGCATTAGCAGCCATGGTAGTTTCAGTTGTATTTGATGGAATGTTGTAACGAGACAATGTTGAGGCAAGAGGACACATGAATCCTAAGTTGAAACCTTCTTTTTCTGCAGGAACCAAAGTTGGAACCTTCATAGCATTGCAGTACAATTTCATTATGTTGGAAAATTATGCCAGAAACCATTCAACTTTGTTTCGCCGACATGTGGGACATCCTTCAGCCGACTCCACCTGCCATGCACCAATATTGAGTGCACAACTGTAGGGGAGACTCACCCTGGTCGTTGCATCGTAGTAATAATGACTAGTGACCAGTCAAATCACAGACCCCCACCTTCGCCACAATAAGTTGCTCGGACGAAGTAACCATCATTTCGCTCTTCGTTGAATCTGGTGGTACTCCAATATTCCTAGAGTAATAAGTTTCTTGGACAAAGCAACCATCACTTCACCTTTCCCATAGTAAGTACCTCTTATTTTTATTCTAGAAACCACCACACGGGAATATTGGACGGTAGCAGCATAACATCAAGTGTACTCACTACTCAATTAAAAAATCAAAACCAACCAATGAACTACTAGATGGTGAGCATTTGCTAGTATCATGTACTCCCTCTGTCCAGCTGGGGACTAAGATAGTCACAATCCAAATGGCCCCTACCCATGCCTACGCCCTCTCCCTCACCCACGTGCGCGGTGGCTCATAGGACGATGAGAGGGTTTTGACTATAGCGCCCTCTCCCTTTCCCTCGCCCTCGCCCTCGCGGTGGATGTGCAACAGTTCAGCAGTATAGGACATGCAAGTTGCTCAAAGCATACCATCAATTTCGTATGTGAAACGGTGAAAGGATCTTCGAATGATATAATTTTCAAATTATATAAAATCTTATCAATAGTCAAAGGCAGCCTCGAAGAATACATTAGGCCCTATATATATGTATGAAGGGAGTAGTATTAATTGCAGCGCATGCATGCGTGAGGAGTACTACAATAAACAGGAATGTCTTGGCATGACAATAGAGTACAATAATTTTTTAGACTGGACCCACTCATGGCACGGCACGCCTGTCTCGTTTGGTCTGTCGGTCAAAGCGATTCCTTTTCTTGGCATAACAATAGAGTATAGTAATTTTTTTAGAATGCTCTTGGCATGTCGCTAACATGTGGGAGTGAGTGTGAGTTAAGCAACCCTAATACTCCAGCCCGCTGCAAAATCGCCAGCCCGCCGCACTTTGAGAGATACGAGGAGTGAGAAGCGATACGAGCTGGTGGACTACTAGAGCTAGGTGTCGCACAGAGGCGAAGAAATACGGTGATAGCATGAGGTGGGCCATGTATGATCTAAACTACACTAGGTTGTCGTGTTTCGGAGGTCTACTGATGTGGAGAAGATTGGGTTGATTTTATATCACTAAGTATATAAAATATATTAAGAGTCAAGAACGCTCCATCGCAAGGTTTCTTGCTCCTTCTCGGTCGTGGGAAAGTGTTCTTCTTTGTTTTGCCGACACGTGGGACATCCAACATCCAGGTCCACGGGTCATGCAAGAAAATGGAGTAAGTAGTAGGAGAGACTCACCAACGGTCACGTACGTAGGTGGAGTACGTGCACGAATTATCCGAAAAAGGAATACGTGCATGAAGAGAAGAGGTGCAGGCACCGATGCAGGTAGTACTACTCTTTTGGCGAGTTTAGTAGTAGTTGTCAGTGGTGGGTCGGGAACCAGGCGTGAACGAATCAAAGTTCGACCATGATGCGGTGGCGCATTATTTATAAATGAAGCTATTCTATTCGATGGCACGCACGCAACATTAGTTTCCTCAATGGAACGTGAATCATGCACACACTCAATGATGGAGCAAGGGATGGTACTCCCTCCGTCTAGGTGTAGATGTTATGAAAACCAAATAATCCCAAAACACTTGGATGCGGTGCATTAACTTTCACCTCGTTTCTTATTTTTTGACATAAATAAAGGAATCAACCAATAAGAGATGTGGGGCATGTATGACATTAATGACTTAGACTTTCAAACATGAAATGCAGTCGTCAGTTCATCGCATGCAATGCTATTAGTTAGCAAATAAGCATTAAAATCTCTCATTTTTCCCTTTGCCTTGGTCATGGTGCACAATTGGCTATACTTCCATTGCATTGGTGCTTACATGAGGTGCTAAGCACATTAAAAACTTTAGCAACTAAAGCCCCGAATGCATAGATGCTTAACTTGTTGGTGCTAAGCACCCTTCATTTAATGATTTTGCAACTAAAGTTCTTCATGCATTGGTGTTTTTCCTAGGTTCTCGCGCTTGTCATTGTTTCTTCTTTGGGTCACCATATTCACCTCTCTCCTCTTAAATACCTTGCCACATCAGATTATTTGCCTACATGGCAGCCTTAGCACCTGTACAAGGTGGAGCATTGGGAGGGAGATGACTTATACACCCAGACGGAGGGATTAGCCTTGGACATGGTCGACCCTTTTTGGGGAGAGTACTAAATATACTACATCCGTCCGGGTTTAAAAGACCCATCGACAGAATCTCTACCAAGGCAAAAATAACTCTGGGCAGTTACAGAAAGTAATCGGTTCCGCGTAATTAGTTGCGTATGGGAAAGAGAGAAAGACCCCTTAAATCGGGCATGCATTGGCTGCTTATATTAATTAATACGGTTGCATGCAGCCCTGCCTCTCTCCCCCTTGCATGTAGTCTTGACCGTGGTGCTTGCATGCAGTTCCTTCTTTCTCGGTAAGTTAATTCACCCAGTGAGTAAATGCAATGCCAATAGAGTGTCAGGACCCCGATTCTAAGTCACACCGATCTAGCATGTAACACCTCATATCACTTTGCGGCCTCACGCATGGTATTCCCACGGGTGTCGCCTTACCATGCCCGGGATCGTTTGCGCCTTTTGGCACACGTATATGAAAGTGTCGCTAACATCCATATGACAGAGAACCCGGGCTGACATGGCTAGTCATGAACCCAAAGTGGCACTAACTTACAGGGACAAGCATACATGACCCAAGAACGAACGTCTCGGTCATCAGCGAGTGAATCCGGGCTGTAGCAACTGGGCTAGCAGGACTCCGGTAAACCGGGCTGTAGCAGGCTAACAGGACTCCGGTAGACACCGCGTGACATTTCCCCGAAAGGACAGACACAGGATCGAAGGACATATGCCGGCCAGCCTAAGTGTTCCGGAGCAGTAGCAAGCTACCATGGCTCAGTGGAAGCACTAGGATACATTTCCTGGTAAGAGAGGCTACTAAGGATAAACAATTAGATAGTCCGATCCCACACATAGCAATACACATTACACGTACGCATAACATGCAAGTATGTGCTATACAACATGGCATCACAGCATAACTCAACAACTCATATAGATAAGGCTCAAAGAGCCATCATAGCATTATTACAAACAGGGGTCACATGACCCAACATTCAGAGCAAACAAGCAACAAGCGGAAGCATTACATGTCTGAGTACAGACATCTACAAATGAAAAAGGCTGAAGTGCCTGACTATCTACAACATCCGATCCAGATCGTAGCTGAGGTACAAGCTACTTGTCGAAGCCCACGAGAACATTAGTAAGACCGAAGTCTCCGCTACAAAAACATAAATAAAGCAACATGAGTACAAAGGTACTCAGCAAGTCTTACATCAGATCCTATCATACATGCATTTGTATCAAGAGGGTAATGTGGGGTTTAGTTGCAGCAAGCCAACTTTGACCCAGTGGCTATCCTGTTCTACGACTACGAGAACTTCTTTGAGGTGAGATGGCGCACACAAGTCCACTAATCACCACACAATACACTACTATGGATTCATCCCCGTCCCCCTACGAGAAAGCCATCCATAGCACTCACACTTGTCTTGAGCATTTTAGGGTATCCACTTCAAGTTGTCTATGTACCATGTAAGCATCCAACAAGTCCATAACCGCGGACCCGGCTATTCGAATAGATCATGTTAACCTGCAGGGTGTACTTCTTCACATGCTCTCGCCACTTACCGCCATGTACCGTCATGTATCTCGCAACCTTCAGCGGGCTTTGGCGAGGGTGTCGGCCACGACCTGACTAACCACACAAGACTCTAGTCCAGCTTTATCGCCTATTCGGGTTCCATCCGCAAGGAGATCCGACCGGGGTGTCGCTTACGGCCCCCAAACGATGTGAGTAGGGTTCCCAAGCCCACCATCCGGGTACCACTTGGTACACCGTGCCACAGGCCTAGTCATCCCAAGCCCACTGGCGGGTGCCACTTGGTAGACTACTAACACTACCTACAAACACCAGAAACCAGTTGCGACTCCTGGACAGAGATCAAGTTGGTTAATAAGTCGAGAGGGGTCGAGTTACCGGAACCCAATGTGTGGTAGTATCGAGTCATTGGACGACATACACAGAACTCAATGCTTAAGGATGGTTCCAGTGAGACAACGCACCATGTACTCCTACATGGCCTCTCACCGCTACCTTTACCAAATCATGTTCACACACATAACTCTCAGCATCAGAACATAGCATTGCACTCCAATTCATTCCCAATGAATCAGACCTGACACACTCTAAGTAATAGCAACCATGGCATGGTAAGAACACAGCAGTGGCTTCAATCAACTCCTACACATGCTAGTGGGTTTCAACTATTTGCTGTGGCAATTACAGGTCATGCAGAGGAATGGGTTCAACTACCGCAGCACAAAGTAGCAGTAGAAACATTGTTTTCCTAATGCAATAACTGATTGCAGGAGCGAGAGAGTAGGATTGTATCGGAATGAACAAGGGGGTTTGCTTGCCTGGTAGATCAACAGAGGGGGCACTGCTCCTCAGACAGGTACTCTAGAACGGTCTCCGGAGTAGGACCTATCGAGAAGGAACGGTGCCAACAATCGACACACAAGCATATGCAACAATATTATGCATGAACATGGCATGAAGATGTGATGTTGTTTGACCTAATGCAACTAGCATTCATTAGGTTGAAGTCCATTTGAACAAAAGGTTCAAATGCAACTCCAAAATAAGCTCTTTATATAAGCCATTTTAGTGTTTCACTTATACAGTAGGTATAAGTTGGTTTGTCATGCATGAAACTAGTACAAATGGATAGATTGCATTTTTCTGATAATTTTTCATATATAAATTATTTCAATCTGAGTTACGGTTGAATTTCTATGATTTTTTCAAGTTTGAATCATTTTCTGGAATTTCCTGATTAATTTTAAATCCAGAAAATGAATAACACGTCAGCGTAACGTCAGCGTGACATTAGCGAGTCAATGGCCAGGTCCAGGTCAAACCTGACCAGTGGGATCCATATGTCAGTGTCTAACCTAACTAATCTAGTTTAGTTAGTGGCCTCGGGCCCACATGTCAGTATCAGCAGGCTAATTAAGTTTAATTAACATTTAACTAAAATTAGCAGGGCCCTGGGCCCACTTGTCAGGCCGGCGAGGTCAAAGGGTCAAACCCCTGGTCAGCGGGGTCAAACCCGCCGGCGATTCAACGCCGGCGAGGCCAGACGCGGCGGAGGGGCTCGGATTTCGCCCTCCGGCGTCCATTTAGGCGGCGGAGACCACAGACGAGGAGCTGGAGCTCGTCCGCGTCGTTTGGAGCAAGCGGGAGGCTGCGGGTGCGGCTTCGCGGAAGCGAGCTCGAGCGGTGGCGGAGTTCGACCAAGTCGCGCGCTGGCGCTGCGGTGCACGCGAGGCTTCGAGCGTGGCGTTGGCTTGCTTGGAGGCGGTGAAACACGTTGACATCTTGTTGGCGTGAGCTACGGCAGCTAGCGCGATGGCCGCAACATGGACGACGGCGAGGTGCTACGGCCGTGGTGGGGAACGGGAGCTACGGCGCGAGAACGGAGGAACGAAGAGAGGGGGACGGCGTAGAAGCTCACAGCGGTTCAGACGAGGCGGTCGGCGAGCTCGGGGAGGGGCTGGTGACGACGGAAGGTCGCCGGTGATCTCGGTGGCCATGGGTCGAAGATGACGATGTTGACGGCGTTCCAGGGCACCCGACATTGCATAGCTCGGTGGAGAGGATGAGGAGGTTGCGGCGGCTCTTCTGTGCTCAGCGGTAGGGTGAGGGGTGGCCGATGGCCACGGCAACGGCGAGCGGTGGCGACGATGGCGCTCGGGTGTGCGAGGAAGAGAGCACCAGGGAAGAGGAGCAGGACGAGGGGGTGGGGGAGAGAGCCAGAGAGGTGCGTGGCGCCACCCGAAGAAGCCAGGCGAAGCGGCAAGCAGGAGGTGGCCGGGCATGCGCCGGCGTGCGTCGGCCACGCGCCCATCCTCCTAGCAAGGAGGAAGACGACAGGGGAGGGGGACCAGATGC
The DNA here is from genome assembly GCA_021437245.1 of Aegilops speltoides. Classification (NCBI taxonomy): domain Eukaryota; kingdom Viridiplantae; phylum Streptophyta; class Magnoliopsida; order Poales; family Poaceae; genus Aegilops; species Aegilops speltoides. The sequence goes on from CM038142.1 coordinate 211,343,973, forward strand.
ACTGGGCCGGCTACAGTGCTGGGCTGCACAGGGAGGTAAGTGCAGGTTGGTTTCTCTCTCTCCTTTCTGTTTTGTTACCTTTTTTATTTTTCTGACATTTGTTTTGGTTTAATAAAAATACCAAACCATTTTATTTTCTTATGCCAATTTTTGTAGGAACTGGTGGTATTATTCCAGAGCTCCTCAACAAATGGCATAATTTCTGGACAATATTGTATATATATAACAATATTTATCCAAAGCAAATATTTACTGCATTAATTCCAAATGCCCAAAATAAACACTTATGAGCTTCTAAAAATATTGGTTTGATTTGTATCTCTGTCCAATATTTTCAGAGAGCAACATGAACATTTTCTTGGACTCTTTTGGAGCAATTTTTATTTGGGTCATTTCTAAAAATGATTCTGAGGGTTTCACAAATCCTCATTTTAAATTTAAATGGAATTAAACATGATGCACACATGACTAGCTAGTCTAGGTCATACAAGAACTAGGGATGTGACAACTCGCCCCCACTTGAAAGAATCTCGTCCCGAGATTCAGGTGTCGACGGAAAGAAAGCGGGGTACTTTTACAGTCGATGACGATCTTCTCGCTCCCAAGTAGCTTCTCTCTCGGAATGATGAGACCACTGAACCTTGAGAAACTTGATGTTATGACGTCGAGTGACACGCTCTGCTTGATCAAGAATGCGAACTAGATACTCTCGGTATGTGAGGTTATCTTGGAGATCAAGCGTTTCGTGGTCCACTCCGCAGATGGGATCCGAGAAGCAACGCCTGGGTTGAGAGACGTGGAAGACATCATGCACTCTGGAAATATGTGGGGTTAGTTCCAACTGGTAGGCAACCTCTCCTTGTTTTGCGAGAATGCGAAAAGGACCAATGTAACGAGGAGCCAACTTGCCCTTGATACCGAAACGATGGGTACCCTTTAGAGGAGTAACCTGAAGGTAAGCTTTGTTGCCAACTTCATAAGTCATATCCTTATGATGACGATCATACTGGCTCTTTTGACGAGACTGGGCTGTTTTCAAATCCTCACGAATGATGCGAACTTGCTCTTCTGCCTCCTGGATCATGTCCGGTCCAAAGAATTGTCTTTTGCCGGTTTCTGACCAGTTCAAGGGTGATCGACATCTTCGTCCATAGAGAATCTCAAAAGGAGCTTTCTTAAGACTGGATTGATAGCTATTATTATAAGAAAACTCGGCAAAAGGAAGACATTCCCCCCAATCCATACCTAATGAGATAACGCAAGCTCTAAGCATGTCTTCGAGAATTTGGTTGACCCTTTCCACCTGACCACTCGACTGTGGGTGGAAAGCGGTACTGAAGGAAAGATGGGTTCCCATGGCAGTTTGGAAACTCTCCCAGAAATGAGAAGTGAAAAGACTGCCACGGTCTGAATTGATCTCTAGTGGAACACCATGTAGTGACACTATTTGGGAAATGTATAAGTCAGCAAGCTGGCTGGCAGTGATACTCTCTCGAACAGGAAGGAAGTGAGCCACTTTGGAAAGACGATCAATGACTACAAAGATAGCATTATTCCCTCTCTTGGTCCTGGGAAAGCCGGTGATGAAGTCCATAGCAACTTTATCCCATTTCCATTCAGGAATAGCTAAAGGCTGAAGGGTGCCAGCAGGTCTCTGATGCTCTGCCTTAATGCGACGACAAACGTCACAGTTAGCAATAAACTGAGCGATTTCTCTCTTCATCCTAGTCCACCAGAACCTCTGGCATAGGTCCTGATACATCTTAGTACTACCGGGATGAATTTTGAGAGGAGATTCATGCGCCTCCTTAAGAATCAATTGTCGAAGATGTTGCTTCTTGGGGACCACCAGACGGTTCCCAAAGAAAACGACACCTCGATTATCTATAGAGAAACTACCAGCAATACCCTTGGCAATGTTTCTCTTGATCCGGGTAATCCTCGTATCATGCTTCTGGGCTTCTATGATATGATCCACAAGAGTAGGTTTCGCCACCAAGGTAGAAAGGAACCCGTGAGGAGCAATGTGAAGATTAAGCTTACAGAATTCCTCATGGAGAAATGGTTGGCCTTGCTGCAACATGAGATTGTTGCAATAGGATTTACGGCTTAGCGCATCAGCCATGACATTGGCTTTGCCTGGGGTGTAAGTAATCCCTAGATCATAATCTGAGATCACCTCCAACCAACGCCTTTGCCTAAGGTTCAAATCTGGTTGGGTGAAAATAAACTTGAGACTCTGGTGATCGGTGTAGATCTCACAACGTTTACCAAGAAGGTAATGTCACCAGGTCTTGAGTGCATAGACTATGGCTGCAAGCTCTAGACCATGTGTAGGATAATTCTCCTCATGTGGATGCAACTGTCGAGGTGCATAGGCAATCACATGATGATCCTGCATAAGAATGCAAGCTTGTCCCTGTCGTGAGGCATAGCAGTAGATAACAAAGTCTTTAGTGAAATCCGGTGGCACAAGTATGGGAGCAGAAGTCAGACGTCTTTTCAGTTCTTGAAAACTGTACTCACACTGTGGGGACCACTCAAACTTTTTATCCTTCTTGAGAAGTTCTGTGAGAGGTTTGGCTACTTTGGAGAAGTTTTCAACAAAACAGCGGCAATAGCTAGCTAGACCAAGGAAACTCCTAACTTGTTTAACGGTTTCAGGTGGAGTCCAATCAAGAACGGCCTTAACTCTCTCGGGATTGTCAGCAATGCCCTTACCAGAGATCACGTGGCCTAGGTAGGTCACTTCTGGTAACCAAAATTCACACTTGGAGAACTTGGCATAAAGGCGATGCTCTCTGAGTTTCTCTAACACAAGTCTAAGATGTTGTGGCATGCTCTTCCTCGTTCTTCGAGTAAATAAGAATATCATCGAGGTAAACCACGACGAATTTATCGAAGTACTCCATGAAGATCGAGTTCATCAAGCGGGAGAAAGTAGCTGGAGCACTGGTTAGACTGAAGGAGATGACGGTGTACTCGTACTGGCCATAACGAGTGACAAAGGCTGTCTTGGGAATGTCCCCGTTCTGATCTTGATTTGGTGGTAGCCTAACCTCAAATCCATGTTGGAGAAGACTGAGGATCCAGCAAGCTGATCATACAGGTCGTGGATCCTGGGGAGCGGATATTTGTTCTTTATCGTGACCAAATTAATAGGACGATAATCTACAACCATCCAATCTGTACCATCCTTCTTCTTGACAAAGAGGACGGGGCAAGCCCAAGGAGAAGAACTGGGACGGATGAAACCCTTTTGCAAGGACTCATCAAGTTGTTTCTTAAGCTCGGCTAGTTCTAGGGGTGCCATTTTGTAAGGTCTCCTAGAGATTGGAGTGGTTCCTGGGATAAGATCTATGACAAACTCTACATCTCTATCAGGTGTAACACCTGGCAGTTCCTCTGGAAAGACATCCGGAAAGTCACGGACTACCGGGATATCTTCAAGGTCTGGAAGAGGGCTGGCATTAAGAGAATAGAGCTGACGCCTTTCAACTCTAGTGGAGACAGTGACTATCTTGCCAGATGGGTGTGTAAGCTGAACGGACCTGGTGTAACAATCAATCTTGGCGTAATGAGCTTTCATCCAGTCCATACCCAAGATGATGTTAATATCTGTAGACTTGAGGGCTATAAGTGATGCAAGGAATACAAGTCATCGAACAAGGATTTCGTTACCATGGCTTACACTAGAGGTTTGCCATTTGGATCCGTGGAGTTTGAATGACCCGATGGAAGGGCATATCACAAAATGACATGTTGTGCAAGTTAGCATAGCTTTGAAATGAAGGAATGAGATGCTCGATGTCGAACAAAACTGATCTTTGGATGGCAATTGACAAGGAGTGTACCAAAACGACATCCGGATCATCATGGCGTCTTTAGGCGAGGCGTGATGCACACGTCCATGTTCGATGGAAGCTGACTTGACATCGATCATCTTGCATGGTGGCTTAACACAGCCAGCAGACTTCTCGGGCTGGGTGGAACATAAGCGGTGCGAGGCGGAACCGTGCATAGTGTCACGGCTTCCCGAATGTGAAACAAGTCCACGAAGTTGGGCGTGGACCCGCACTAACAAGCGGTCTACCAAGAGGCTGGGTGGAACATATGGTGAGTGGGAAGGCACCACATAAGATGGTCTTGGTGAATATCCGGAAGGAAGAGCGGAGTTTGGAACCCAAATCCGGCGCTTCTGAGAACTAGAACCGGAGGAAGATCCCAAATCACGGGTGTGCTTACGAGACTCCTCGTAAGTAAGCTGAGCTGTCTCTGCATTGATGGCCTTGTTCACAAGAGCTTGGAATGTATCACAATGAGGCAGGTGGAGATCACGACGCAACTTGGGGTTGAGACCCTTCCGAAACCTAGCCTGCTTCTTGGCATCCGTGGACACCTCTTTTGTGGCATAACGGGCGAGGTTCTCAAACTCTCTACTGTAAGCATCAACAGCCATCTTACTCTGGGTGAAACTACAGAACTCTTCTCTCTTGCGATCAATGAGGGCCTGGGGAATGTGATGCTCGCGAAAAGCCTCAGTGAAATCTCTCCAGGTAGGAATCTGGCCAGCTGGAAGCATAGCCTCATAGTTCTGCCACCAAAGACTAGCAGGACCTTCCAGATGGTATGTGGCATAAGTGACCTTGTCATTTTCAGCTACATTTGCGGAACGCAGCTTACGAGTGATGTTACGGAGCCAGTCTCTGCATCGAGTGGCTCGATGGAATGATGAAAGGTAGGTGGGTGCAAGCGAATGAAGTCATGAATGGTTATAGACCCTTTGAACTGATGTGCGGTGTTCTCCTCGATATGTGCCAACAAGCGGTTAGACTCATGCTTGTTTCTCTCCATCTCTAACATGAACTCTGCCAAAGAAGGCAGATCGGGAGGACCCTCATCCCTACCATCTCCGTGGTTCTGGCTACGAGCAGCAGAACTTCGTTTAACTGATGACATCCTGAGAAACGAAACCAAGGACGGATCAGCATGAACTATCGACTATAGAATGTAGGACAAAGAAATTAGTATCTCTCGAACTCCTAGGGCAAATCCGGCAGCATAGCGGCAGTAGAATGCGCAGAATGAGACATCCTGCTAAAAATGGAGTAGTACAACAACTCAACATCACCACTCAAGGTTCTGAGATAGTACTAAACAGACTACACCAGAAGTACTCGAAAACTGGGATATGACTCTGATCAACCAATCCTATGGGACTATGGAGTAGTAACACGTGATCCTGATAGACAGAAGAGAAAGCCTAGTTCCTTAACCCCGTCGGAAAGATAGGATGACTCAGATCAGAAGGCCATGGGGTATAAGGAGTAAAAAGAGCCTTACATTCCTTCCCACAATCAATTCCCTTGCATAACTAAAGAATTTCTAGACTCAACTTCGACCAGTTTGGCTTGGTAATCCTACTGGCAGTAAGGCTCTGATACCAAAGCTGTCAGGACCCCGATTCTAAGTCACACCGATCTAGCATGTAACACCTCATATCACTTTGCGGCCTCACGCACGGTATTCCCACGGGTGTTGCCTTACCATGCCCGGGACCGTTTGCGCCTCTTGGCACATGTATATCAAAGTGTCGCTAACATCCATATGACAGAGAACCCGGGCTGACATGGCTAGTTGTGAACCCAAAGTGGCACTAACTTACAGGGACAAGCATACATTACCCAACAACAAACGTGTCGGTCATCAGCGAGTGAATCCGGGCTATAGCAACTGGGCTAGCAGGACTCCGGTAAATCGGGCTATAGTAGGCTAACAGGACTCCGGTAGACACCGCGTGACATTTCCCCGAAGGGACAGACACAGGAACGAAGAAGGACACATGCCGGCCAGCCTAAGTGTTCCGGAGCAGTAGCAAGCTACCAGGGCTGAGTGGAAGCACTAGGAGACATTTCCCGGTAAGAGAGGCTACTAAGGATAAACAATTAGATAGTCAGGTCCCACACATAGCAATACACATTACACGTACGCATAACATGCAAGTATGTGTTGTACAACATGGCAACACAGCATAACTCAAACACTCATATAGATAAGGCTCAAAGAGCCATCATAGCATTTACAAACAGGGGCCACATGACCCAACATTTAGAGCAAACAAGCAACAAGCGGAAGCATTACATGTCTGAGTACAGACATCTACAAATGAAAAAGGCTGAAGAGCCTGACTATCTACAACATCCGATCAAGATCGTAGCTGAGGTACAAGCTACTTGTCAAAGCCCACGAGAACACTAGTAAGACCAAAGTCTCCGCTGCAAAAACATAAATAAAGCAACATGAGTACAAAGGTACTCAGCAAGTCTTACATCAGATCCTATCATACATGCATTTGTATCAAGAGGGTAATGTGGGGTTTAGTTGCAGCAAGCCAGCTTTGACCCAGTGGCTATCCTGTTCTACGACTACAATAACTTCTTTGAGGTCAGATGGCACACACGAGTCCACTAACTACCACACAATAGACTACTATGGATTCATCCCCATCCCCCTACGAGAAAGCCATCCATAGCACTCACACTTGTCTTGAGCATTTTAGGGTATCCACTTCAAGTTGTCTATGTACCATGTAAGCATCCAAGAAGTCCATAACCGCGGACCCGGCTATTCGAATAGATCATGTTAACCCTGCAGGGTTGTACGCTCTCGCCACTTACCGCCATGTACACGTCATGTATCTCTGCAACCTTCAAGAGGAAGCCTGGCGAGGGTGTCGGCCACGACCTGACTAACCACACAAGACTCTAGTCCAGGTTTATCGCCTATTCGGGTTCCATCCGCAAGGAGATCCGACCGGGGTGTCACTTACGGCCCCCAAACGATGTGAGTAGGGTTCCCAAGCCCACCATCCGGGTACCACTTGGTACACCGTGCCACTGTGCCTAGTCTGTCCCAAGCCCACCTGGCCGGGTGCCACTTGGTAGACTACTAACACTACCTACAAACACCAGAAACTAGTTGCGACTCCTGGATAGAGATCAAGTTGGTTAATAAGTCAAGAGGGGTCGAGTTACCGGAACCCAATGTGTGGTAGTATCGAGTCATTGGACGACATACACAGAACTCAATGCTTAAGGATGGTTCCAGTGAGACAACCCACCATGTACTCCTACATGGCCTCTCACCGCTACCTTTACCAAATCATGCTCACACACTTAAATCTCAGCATCAGAACATAGCATTGCACTCCAATTCATTCCCAACGAATCAGACCTGACACACTCTAAGTAATAGCAAGCATGGCATGGTAAGAACACAGCAGTGGCTTCAATCAACTCCTACACATGCTAGTGGGTTTCAACTATTTGCTGTGGCAATTACAGGTCATGCAAAGGAATGGGTTCAACTACCGCAGCACAAAGTAGCAGTAGAAACGTTGTTTTCCTAATGCAATAACTGAGAGAAGGAGCGAGAGTTGTATCGGAATGAACAAGGGGGTTTGCTTGCCTGGAAGATCAACAGAGGGGGCACTGCTCCTCAGGCAGGTACTCTGGAACGGTCTCCGGAGCAGGACCTATCGAGAAGGAACGGTGCCAACAATCAATACACAAGCATATGCAACAATATGATGCATGAACATGGCATGAATATGTGATGTTGTTTGAGCTAATGCAACTAGCATTCATTAGGTTGAAGTCCATTTGAACCAAAGGTTCAGATGCAACCCCAAAATAAGCTCTTTATATAAGCCATTTTAGTGCTTCACTTATACAGTAGGTATAAGTTGTTTTTTCATGCATGAAACTAGTACAAATGGATAGATTGCATTTTTCTGATAATTTTTCATATATAAATTATTTCAATCTGAGTTACGGTTGAATTTCTATGTTTTTGAAGTTTGTATCATTTTCTGGAATTTCCTGATTAATTTTAAATCCAGAAAATGAATAACTGCGTCAGCGTGACGTCAGCGAGTCAATGGCCAGGTCTAGGTCAAACCTGACCACTGGGACCCATATATCAGTGTCTTACCTAACTAATCTAGTTTAGTTAGTGGCCTCGGGCCCACATGTCAGTATCATCAGGCTAATTAAGTTTAATTAACATCTAACTAAAATTAGCAGGGCCCTGGGCCCACTTGTAAGGCCAGTGAGGTCAAAGGGTCAAACCCCTGGTCAGTGGGGTCAAACCCGCAGGCGACTCGACGCCGGCGAGGCCAGACGCGGCGGAGGGGCTTGGATTTCGCCCTCCGGCGTCCCTTTAGGCGGCGGAGACCACGGACGAGGAGCTGGAGCTCGTCCGCGTCGTGTGGAGCAAGCGGGAGGCTGCGAGTCTTGGAGCTCGCGGAAGCGAAGCTCGAGCGATGGCGGAGTTCGGCCAAGTCGTGCCTGCAGCTGCAGTGCACGGCAGGGGCTTTAGGTAGCGGCGTTGGCTTGCTTTGGGAGGCACCGAGCACGTTAGCGTCTTGTGGCGTGAGCTACGGCAGCTAGCGCGACGGCGGCGACATGGACGGCGGCGAGGTGCTATGGCCGTGGTGGGGAATAGGAGCTACGGTGCCAGAACGGAGGAACGGAGCGAGGGGGACGACATAGAAGCTCATGGCGGTTCGAATGAGGCGGTCGGCAAGCTCGGGGAGGGGCTGGTGACGACGGAAGGTCGCCGGCGATCTCGGTGGCCGTCGGTAAAAGATCACGATGTTGACGATGTTCCAGGGCACCCGGCGTTGCGTAGCTCGGTGGAGTGGATGAGGAGGTCGCGGAAGTTCTTCTGTGCTCAGCGGCAGGGCGAGGGGTGGCCGGTGGCCGCGGCAACAGCGAGCGGCGGCGACGATGGCGCTCGGGTGTGCAAGGAAGAGAGCACCAGGGGAGAGGAACAGGACGAGGGGGTGGGGGAGAGAGCCAGAGAGGTGCGTGGCGCCACCCGAAGAAGCCAGGCGAAGCAGCAAGCAGGAGGTGGCCGCGCATGTGCCGGCGTGCGTCGGCCACATGCCCATCCTCCTGGCAAGGAGGAAGACGACAGGGGAGGGGGACCAGATGGGCTGGGCCGGCTACAGTGCTGGGCCGCACAGGGAGCTAAGTGCAGGTGGGTTTCTCTCTCTCCTTTCTGTTTTGTTACCTTTTTTATTTTTCTGACCTTTGTTTTGGTTTAATAAAAACACCAAACCATTTTATTTTCTTATGCCAAATTTTGTAGGAACTGGTGGTATTATTCCAGAGCTCAACAAATGGCATAATTTCTGGACAATATTGTATATATATAACAATATTTATCCAAAGCAAATATTTACTGCATTAATTCCAAATGCCCAAAATAAACACTTATGAGCTTCTAAAAATATTGGTTTGATTTGTATCTCTGTCCAATATTTTCAGAGAGCAACATGAACATTTTCTTGGACCCTTTTGGAGCAATTTTTATTTGGGTCATTTCTAGAAATGATTCTGAGGGTTTCACAAATCCTCATTTCAAATTTAAATGGAATTAAAACATGATGCACACATGACTAGCTAGTCTAGGTCATACCAGAACTAGGGATGTGACATAGAGCCAAGCGAAAAAGCAGGGTTTTTGTCTAGCCTAATAATTCGTGACTACCCTCCGTGTCCCTCCGTCCTTCGGAATGTAAATAGTTAAGATAATGACATGTGGGTCTTCCACAAGAGGCCCATACGTTAGTTATTGGAAAAGAGAGGTGCGTAGGCATTTGTGGAAGAGAACCTCTTGCGGAAGCATGCTCCACTGGCAAACATGATGGCAATACAGGGTAAGGTGGATTTATTAACACCAACACGCTGGCTCAACTTATTAATTGGAGTGTCCCATCTCCTGCAGCGTGTATTGGCACTTCAATGACTAGGTGAATAAGTAGTTCTCTCTGACCGAGATGGGGAATAATGGATCGCCAAGACTTCCTATCTACAGTATCCCTATGCCTCTACTCTCATCCTATCCAACAACAAGAACCAAGGCACACCTACTCCCTCCTTCCGGTTCATATGCAGGTCAATACAAAAATCATCAACCAAGGTAGTAGTAAATGATGAGTGCCCAAAAGATTTTTTCCCAAAAGTAGTACTCAATAATGGGCTCGTTTTCCTCAAGAAATTGTGTTTACGAACGAATTTGTTGGAATGCATGCGTGCATGCGTGAAGAACAAAAGACCAAACCTTTTATATGCATTGGTGAGTTTTCAATTAATTCTTGCATGCAATGTTTTAATGAAACTTGAAATATGAACATGTCAATTGGTGGGAGTAGAAGCCTCTTGCATGCATACAAAACTCACACATACACATGCACGCACGCAACACTCACGCATCCATGCCGCACACAACACACACGCTCATGCTCTCAATCTACTCCCTCCGTCCGTGAAAGACTATACATATAGAGAATTACACATTGACCAAGAGGAATGGAACTCCACATCATTTAGAGCAAGTACTCCCTCCATTTCTTTCTTTGATTTGCACATCATTTAGAGCAAGTACTAGGATTGTTAAAACGCAAGAATAGGAAAAACAAAGGATTCGAGTGGCATGTCCACTTGAATCCCATAGTATTAGCACGGAGTGTTTGATGCCACAGGAGAGAGAAAGGAAGTGGAAAAAAGTTGGAGCGGATTCTAGATTTCCAATGAAATGTTGTAGTAGTACACGTGATTCCATACAAATAAACATTCCTATAGTGTTCAATCCTATGAATCCAATAACTAATTTAGTAAGGTCCACGGTCAAGGTGCCACAGGGCGGACGCGACCTCTCACCGCCCCGCCATTGAAGCGGCGTGTTGGCCTAGGGCGCCGCCTGCTACACGCCCAGCTGAACGAGCCTCGTCGCCGCATTTAAACGCCTATGTTAAATGCGCGTTGAATCCGAGAAACTTACTCCACGTGGAAACCGGTTACTTTATGTAAATGTAATGAAATGAGGCTGTGTTTGCACGAATTTGTCTCTACTCTTATAGAAGACCGAGTTGGTGATGATGGTGTGCCTGCCATCTTGCAATATTCTTTATATGTATATATATATATATATATATATATATATATTTGTTATAAAAACCGAGTTGGTGATGATGGTGCGCCTTCCATCTTGCAATATAGACCGGCCAATCTATATCTGACGGATAGAAAGAAAACTATGGCAATTCTGCAAAAAGATACCCGCACCTCTCTCCACATTTGCAGATAAGGCCTTCCCTGGTCCATCCTTCTTTCCCGCAACCTCATTGTTGAGCAATTAAAAAAGGAAGCCTTTGGAAAAATCTGGCATGGTGGCCACTGCCGGCGTCGTCCATCCCCATGCCTCTGCTTAGTCCAACCACCAATCACCACGACCCCCCACTCCTCATCACCTTATCTCTCCTATTTCTCGAGATATCATTAGTTTTTACACATGGGATTACTCCCGCATGGTTCAATCACAAATAGGTGTTTTGTTAAAAAAATGCATCTTGGTGTTCCGTGCAATGCACATGCATCTTGCTAGTTAGAAGTACTACAATTTGAGTGGATTCCTCCAGTGGTTATCACACATAGGACAATCGATTCACACCCTTCCGCGCTCCATTTTGTCTCGCATTACTTTCTCCTTCCAGCACACTGACAAGTGGGCCCCATGCTCATTTATGCCAACGTGGTGGTCAATTATTTTGTCAGAGTCAGCTATCACACCCTTCTAGTGCCACGTCAATGAATCCACTATAAACAAGTCTAGACTTGTTCGGTTCAAACACCTTGCTAGGTGTGTGGAGAGGAATTGGCTAGTGCTAGGTGGTTCTATAGGTGTGCAGGCGGCAAAAAACAGGGGAAAACGCGGGAAGCAGCTAGACGAGAGAGGGAAGCTTCTACATTCGCGGGGGACGTGGCATTGGCCATTGGGCGGCAACAGGCCATGCATCCGGGTAAACCATAAAGGATACAAAGAGGCATCCTATATCAGCAAGGACCATCTTCCCTACCGGTATCTCATCTAACAGAACTCCCAAATTAACTGTGTTGAGTCTGGAGTAGTCATGAGATGGGGGATTGGATGGGAAGTGGATTCGATATTAACTAATTTGATGGGTCATTGCAAAGGTTTATTAACGCTAAATAAACCTTTACAGTGACCCAACAAATTAGTTGAACCTCGAGGTCTTTGTTTTGTAATTTTCAATATTTTTCGCATTACTTTATGACATGTTTCCAAATAAGGTGGTATGACCTCTATCAACTTATAAGTCATGTCTGTCAAATTAACCTCAAGATACTTGTTATCAAATTAACCTTTGGGCCTTGCAGGAGTACTGCAATGTGTCAGCGTCAATTGCAAGATGATCCACCAAGCTAGCAGTGGAGTTGCCAACATGCTCAAAGTGCACGCAACATTTGGTAGAAAGAAGCATGCCCAGGAAATTATGCGTGCTTAGGGAGGACCTTTGCTCAAAGAGAACGTATTCTTTTGGTTATACTATAACTACTCCCTCGTACTACTGTAAGTGAGTCATGCACTTTGATGGCACGTACTACGCAATATTTTTTTCTCCTCGATGGCACGTGAATCATGCACGTACTCAATGACGGAGCATGAGATGGTAGCCATGGACATGGTCGACCCTTTTTGGAGAGAGTACTACTAAATAACTTTGATGTGTCCCATCAACTCGCGGAACAACGAGAAGCTTGCTTACTACACCCTCTCCCTCGCCCATGCACTTGCGGTGGCTCGCAGCACGAGGAGAAGCTTTTGCTTTATACAAGCGGTGGACGTGCAACAGTTCATTCGGTGTCAGATTGCCAGAAGTATATAGTAGTACTATCATCATTGTTCGACTTTCGGAAGAGGCGAAGAGCCAAGCGCAAGGTCACCTATTAACCTTTAGTACTACAGTACTATAGCCAATGTTGGACCACCTTTTTAGAGCATGGTTAATTAATATTTTTTTGAATATTTACTGTAGGGTAAAAACCCCACATCCCTTTATTGTAGTCTTAAAGTACCAAACTGTACAGAAAAAGGTAAAAAAAATACCACCCTAAACTAGAGGTTAAGAATTACTTACAATTACATGAGGGAGTTAACCCAATCTACAAGCCTAGACTTATAGCTATCCTTAAACCTATGTGACAGGAGAAGGATATCATGTACAAAACTGCCCCTCCAGGCAGGAAAAGTAGCCTGAACACCCCTGAAGGTTCTCCCATTTCTGAGAATCCAAATATTCCAAGCAGCAGTGAGCATAACTTCAAAGAAGAAAGGATGCCCAAATCTCCGCCTTGCGTGAGATATAGTTTGTTGTATAGTAGAACCATGAGACCAATCAATCTGCAGGCAGTTCCAAACTCTGGCACTGAAATTACATCCAAAGAAGAGATGAGCCCTGTCCTCCCAAACAAAGGCATTACAGATAACACATAGATTATCAGCCGTAGGGGATCCCCAGTGCTTGCGTACCAGCATGTCCTTTGTGTTGAGCTTGTCAAAAAATAGAAGCCAACCAAACACCTTAATTTTCATAGTACATCTGCTCTGCCAAAGCCACCTGCAAGGTTGAATAGTGGGGAGGTGTGTGTGCATGATGTCATAGAAGCTCTTTGCAGAAAACTTTCCAGATTTACCAGGCCAAACCCAAACATCAGGCAATGTTGTATCTCTCTGGAGATTGAATAACCATCCTTCCAAGGTTTCCAATTCAGATGCTGCCTGCTGAGAAATTGGCAGATAGAACATGGAGTACAAATCCTGAGTTTGTAAAAAATCCCTGACAGAAACCTTATCATCCAAAACAAAAGAGAAAAGCCTTGGTAATCTGAGGCTAAGTGGCCTGGAAGAGCCACCTACATGCCAAGCATCCAGCCAAAAGAGAGCAGAATCACCCATATTAACTTGCACTGAAGCAATTGACCTATATGTGTCAGCCAGCTTGATAATGTCTTTCCACCAAAAGGATCCAGTTAGGACTGTTGCATGGGGCACAACACCATCATAATAACTATCCCAAATCAATTGGACCCAAGGGACCTGCTGCTTGTTATAGAACTTATGCAAATGTTTGAGAAGCAGACCTTGGTTCTGGACACTGAGGTTTAGGATGCCAAGACCTCCCTTATCCTTTGGTCTACAAACTAAATCCCAGGCAGCTAAAGACTGCTTAGGCACATCAGAATTTCCTCTCCATAAGCACTGCCTAAAAATCCTATCCAACTGTTTGATAATACCAGGTGGGATATGCAAGCTACAGAGGAAGTATATGGGCATTGAAGTAAGCACAGATGTGAGCAATTGCAACCTGGATCCTTGGTTGAGCATGGCAGAGCTAACAGACAGTCTTCTTTCAACACTATCCACTGGGGGCATGAAATCAATGATTCTAGGCTTTGTTGTACCAAGTGGCAAACCCAGATATGTGAAAGGTAACTGTTCAAGCTTACATCCCAGGATGGAAGATAACCTCTGTGCCACAGTGGGATCAACATTTAGTGGCACCATTGAAGATTTTGCAAAATTAACCGTAAGGCCAGTAGACTGTTGGAAAACATGGTGCATGTTCTTGAGAGCTACCAACTGACCCTCTACTGCAAAAAGGATAATTATTGTATCATCAGCATATTGTATGATAGGAAAATCAGGGTCCTGAGATGGGATTGGAAGTGATAGAACTCCCTTAGCTAGCATGTCATTGACCACTGATTGAAGTAAATCAGAAGCTATGAAAAATAAAAGAGGGGATAGAGGATCCCCCTGCCTGACCCCACATTTACACTTGAACTGTTTGCCAGGCACCCCATTAAGCAAAACAGAAGATGATCCTGAGGAGAGAAGCTCTCTAATCGAAGAGATCCATTTGGCATCAAAACCTTTGTGCTGAAGAACTTGCAAGATGAGATCATGCTCCACAGTGTCAAAAGCTTTGGTAAAATCCAACTTCAAAATGATAATTGGCCTTTTTGATTGTTTGCATTGATGTATATATTCAAAATCCCAAGCCAGGCAGTCCTGAGTTGCTCTGCTCTTCAGAAACCCATATTGATTCTTATGGATGCATTGCAGAATGACCTTCTGAAGCCTATTTGCCATTAGCTTAGTAAGGAACTTGAGGCATGTGTTAGTGAGAGAGATTGGTCTAAAATCCTCAGGTCCTTCAGGAGATAACATCTTAGGAATTAAGGTAATAAGGGATCCATTAATATTTTCCAAAGATAGGCTCGCATCGTAAAACCCCTGAATGAGAGCCAAAAAATCCTTCTCAATGATGGGCCAACACTTCTTAACAAACAGACCATTAAGGTCATCCGGCCTAGGAGCTCGATCAGTCGACAATTCTTTTAGGACAGTGTTGATTTCTTCAGCAGAAAACGGTGCAGACAGACTGCTCAGGCCCTCAACACGTTGAATAAGAGCAGGCAAATTGAAGCCCATATTGATGCCTTGGGCCTAGCCCATTCTACTTTTAAAAGAGTTCCAAAGGATTCCTGCCATTTGGGAATGATCAGAAACTGGGTCAGCACCTGCAACAGAGAGGCTAGCAATCGTATTCCTGCGCAGACATTCAGAAGCCATTGCATGAAAAAACTTAGAATTCTCCTCTCCCACCTTAATGTAACGGATTGTACACCTCTGCTTCCAATAAATATAGTGTATCCGGAGCAGATTCTCATGGTGCAGTTTAACAATCTTCCAAAAGTTAAATTTAGGTGTGGTGATAGGCCTCAACTCCTCCAGATTATCAAAGAATAAAATAACTCGGGAACAATCCATAGTCAGTCGTTTAAGGAACGACAGGTTCTTGCTCCAAGCCTTGAGGGCAGAACATAGACGCTTAAACTTGGTTGTTAGGACAGCAGAAGGAGACAAATCAGCAAACACTGGCTGGTTCCAAGAAAGCTTGACACAGTCCATAAACCCTGGCATGTCCACCTAGTAATTCTCAAACCTGAAGACTCTAAATTTAGGTATATTGGTGTCAATTGAAACCACGCAGGGTACATGATCAGACGACGTTTTTGCCAGGGGTAGAACGACAGTGTTGGGATAGATAGAAATCCAGTCTGAGGTGGTAAAAAACCAATCAAGCTGTTCAAGCAATGGCTGCTCCTGCATATTGGACCAAGTAAAACTTCTGCCCTTTAATGGCAATTCGAGCAAACTCAAATGGCCAATTATCTCATTAAAGAGGAATATATCATTGATATCACCACCTGGCCTGTTTCTACTATCAAAGGAACGAATGAAATTGAAATCTCCCAGAAGCAACCAATTCTCATCAGTGGGGATATTTAGGTGGTAGAGCCAGCTAACAAAATTATCCCTAGGGGGGCCATCACAGGGCCCATAAACGGACATTAGGGTCTACTTCTCGGCATTATGAACTGACTGAAAAGATATAACAATGCCAAAGCTCTGAAATTCGACGAGGGTCCCATGGAAGATGGATGAGTTCCAAACCACAAGGATGCCACCAGAAGCACCAACTGCCGTGGCAAAAACAAAAGTATCAAAGTGCTGAGGACAGAAGGATCTAATTTTTCGAATATCAAAATGCGCACACTTCGTTTCTTGCAAGCAAACAATGGAGCATTGGCTCTCCTCAATCTTTGCTCTCACATCACGCCGACGAGCATCAGAATTCAGGCCACGAACATTCCAACAGAGCACATGCCAATTACGATAAGGTGTACTATCCATAAATAACTCGCAGCGATAAAATAAGGACTGTCAGGCATAACCTAGCAGTTTCATAGACCACAGACAGACGACCCAAAAGAGCATACAGAGCCACAAGTTCAGAAAAATCATAGCCATGAAGGAAACAAAAACTATGCCAGGCAATACCCCTTTGGCGCTAATCCTGAAGACTAGGTTTACTCATCATCAGACACTGAATGAGAAGAAGATTTCCTAGGAGGATCCGTAAGCTTCTCCGGAGTCAGATGATGTGCAGGAATACCCAGACGAGCGCCGACTACCTGTAAGTCAGCGATGGATGTTGGTGGAGGTATCGCCCGCACTGCATCATCATGATTGTCCAAGTCAACAACTGATGGCTTGGTCTTCTTGGTCCTCGGGCGACGCAAAGCAGAAGCTTTGGTGGGAATGGCTGAAGTTGGTTTGTAACCAGAGGCCTTAGCAGCGCTGCGCGTCATGCGTCTGACGGAGAAATTAAGAATTGGAGCAACTGCAACTAACGACCGACGACCACGGCTGGCCTCACGTCCACGCTTGCCGAGCACTGGAGGAAGAACAGACGTGAACAAGAAATCCTCATGATTCTGTGGCAAGTTAGCATTTATAGGCTGCACAGGTTCATCCTGTTCATGAGCAGAAGCTTGGGGCTCCACCTATCTGAGAAGATCTCTTCCATAACAACAGACGAGCGAGGCGTGGAGGGGTTGCTGGGCTTCATCAGAAATCCAAAAGAGAACTCATATTGCTCAGGCAAAACACATGTGGTGAGATGAGACTGCCATTGTTGAAAAGAGGACAATGGAGCAGGCACTTTGCGGATGAACAACTCGGGCAGTAGTGAACGAAAAGACCTCTCCCAGATAAGATGTGGAGGAAGCACAGGACCATAAACCACACGAACAATGCCCAGTTGAATTGGGTCAAGAGGAGCCACTGGGTGCTGCGCAACAACATGATGGATGGGTTGCTGAACTTCCTCTAAATCCATGTCATTGTCGGAGTCCAAAGAAGGGTTGAGGACCATGGAATTCTGCTCCTGAACAATATCCTGCTGCTGAGCAGGTACATCCTCATGCAGCTGCTGTGGCTGTTGAACCTGTTCATCCCAAGGGCCCCATCCAGAATCATTGACATTGTTGGCCTCAGCAACACCCACACCCCAGCCGCCCGCATTGTTAACCTGGTTTGGATTATGGTTAGGTGGAACAGCATTCCAACCAAGCGCAGGGTACGGTGGCATTGCCCAGAAGGGCTGTGGTGGGTTTACGCCTAGCATGGGGTGTGGATTGCCGTCAAGAGGCATTGGGTCTTCGTCAGCAGGTATCATAGCATCCGCAAATTCTCCAGTCAAGATGAAACAACCAGCAGTCCAAGATACCACAGTACCACCCCAGTTTGCAAAATTCCGAAAAACCATAGAACACGACACCAAAGCATTATCTGGAAAAGTGGCTCTGACCAGGGATCTAACCAGACGGCGATCTGTTTGGTTCCAGTAGTGAAACTGGCCAAAAGTTTCGACGACCTCCGCCAAGCACTGCGTGTTGCGATAATCAAGTGGCACGCCAACAAACATGAGCCAACCTGTCCTATGGCCATGAATAGGCCTGAAACCTTCCCCCTGGTCATGAGGAATAAACCTAACAAAAAATTCCACTCCATCTTCATCCACTGCAAGGGGAAAAGGAGGGTGCCGAGTAAACGAACCCCTCACTATAGGATCCTCCAACTCAAAAAGCCCCACCCCTTGGAACCAAGTCTGAGCAGAAAGGACCGGAATATGCAGGGTCTGTGCAATAAAATCAAGAACGTGCTGACGACAGATAGCAACCAAGTGTGCTTCTGGTATGGGCTCGACTATTGCCACCATGTATTGCTCATGGTTGCGGGGTGGCGTGATTGCAGGCGTGTAGAAGGTCCTTGGGAGCCGATCTTCTCCACCGTCAACGATATCATATCCAGCCGGAACAAAGCGATGCGGGTCAATCGCATAGACCACCATTGGAGATGGCGGCACTGTTGTTGACGGCGCGGTGGAAGCAGGATCAGCCGGCAAAGATTGGAAACTTGGCGGCGATGTGTGGGAGGCGGACGATTGGGGTTTTTTTGGGGGGGGGGGGAAGGCGTCTGGTTTGGGGAAACCGAAGAGGCCGGAGAATTGTGTTTCTTGGCGCGAGCTCCAAAGCCTTTGGATGGGACTTTTGGCACCCAGAGTGGAGAATTAGGTGGTTGGCAGGTACAGTCCCATTTAATGTGACCAGACCGAAAACAATTCCTACACCGAATCCTGTTAGTACAAGTCTCTGTCCGGTGGCCCATACCCAAGCAATTCTAGCAATCCCTAAACTTTGCAGCCATATCTTCAATCATCTCGTCAAAGCTCTGCAAATCCCTGACTACATCCTGCGGCGATGGAGAGGATTGCTCGAAAACTGTGGAGTCACGTTGGGCCAAGCTGTCCTCTTCATCATCAGAAATTTTAATGGGCTAAGAGGAGGAGGAAGTGGGCTGATGTGAAGGCCCAAGACATTCCAACTGTGGAGAATCTGGAATGTCCACAAAGTCCGGTTCAATAAACTACAAACCAGCAGGAGATCCGGGGTTGCCGCCAACCGACTGCATAGATTCCGGGGATAGTTGGAACAAACCAAAAAGGATCGCCGGAGGCGACGAGCTAACTATGGCCGGCACTGGAGATGAGGTGCCTGAGGCTTCTTGGGCTGACACATGATAACCAGCCTCACGTACCGTCAACACATCTGAGGGCGTGGGATGATAACTATACTCCTTACGAGTAGGATAGTTGATGAACGTAGCAAAACTTAGCATTTTCTTTGGGTGGCCAGTGGCAGATCTAGAACGCAAAGAAGATTTACTAGGAACATGTTTCATGGCCTGCAACCCAAGTAAAACCCTACGTTTTGTTGGACTAACTAAGGTCCATTCCTGCTGGCATTCAACTTGCCAGAGACGAAATTCTTTCTCCCAATCCGGACCACCATGGCCCCAAAGATGAAAATAGCACTTGAAAAGATCGCAGACAAAACTACGTTGATGTAGAATGAAAAACCCCACTTGCTTGCAGGAAACCGTGAAAGAAAAAACCCGATCATGGAGGTACAATACCTTAAGATGAGAGCAATATCCTCCAATAGCAGATTCAAGACCAACATTATTCTCATCCAGACGAAAGGAATGCCTGGCAAAGGAGACCACCATCGTGAAGTGACCAGAGTCAGAGGTTGGATGCACAGATCTGTTGAACATGCGCTGGATCTCAGCCGCCAAAGCCATCCTCGGGCTAAAATCCAAGCCCAAGGGGATGGAAGCATGCACCGCCATGGAGAAGACAACCAACAAGGAGAGCAACGTGCGCTGGAGAGGGTGGTTCGATCAGATGTGAAAACCCACGGTCAGGTGGGCTGATCACCGGTGGGGTGGGTGGCTAGGGTTAAGGTGGCGGCGGGGTGGGGTGGAATACATCCTTGTTGGCCATGATGATTTATGGTTAATTAATATAGGTGGCTCTTGCAGCGGCACATCATTTAGAGCAAGTACTCTCTCCATTCAGGAGCGGGACGCCGGCCAAGCTCCTCCTTCCACCGTTTATCCAGTCTTTCGGGGGCATTCGACGAGCAGGAAGAGCATTTCTCCGGCATAAAAGCCGTCTGGGTGGACCGCCGAGCCTAGCAGTTACGAGCGAGGCAGCTCGCTGCTCCACCTACCTCGCCTAGCCCATTGGAGTCAGTTGCCGCCCTAAGCTAGCGCGTGGTTCCGCAGCTGGCCGCTCCAATCCTGCTCGAGGAAGAGTGCCGAGTTGCTCGGGGAACACAGTAACATGGGCATTGTCACTGCCCTTGACATTGTCGCGTCGTACAACGCCTCCAATGCATGCGACTGTGCCATCCGCCATCAACGTGCACGTAGCCGCGCCATGCAGGCAGAGAAGGAAGCCACCACAGATGTCGATGAGGTGACATGGTTATGCGGCTACGTGGTTGCCGACGAGGTGATGGCCAACACGCCCCCGCACCGCCATCATCGAGGAGAAGTAGAACACGGGAGGCCGCCGCCGATTGTATCTCATGAAGGCAACCGCTGAGGCGATGACGACGTAAACAGCCGGTGTTTTGCCTGATTCTACTTCAGCCGGATGCTGGAGGAAGACAAAGAGATCAGTCGGCAACCATTTGGATTAGGTATATTAATTTTACCTCTAGCTCCGGACTAGCACAACTTATTTAATTTAAGTGTAATGAAATCTGGCCGTGTTTGCACGAATTTGCGTCAATGTTCGCACTCTCTGTCACAGGAGTGGGAGGACGGACTCCATCTCTGACAACACCGCAAAGTGGATCACCACCGTTGTGATGGCCAGGATGCGGCGAAAGAACGGCGTCCTTCATTTCGCAGGTGATGGCCATTACCGCGCGCTCGTCTAGATGGCTCGGTAGCTCATAAAGCAGCACCAACAACATGCCTTATGCGTCTAGTACTCCATTGCAGTCGTAGTTGCTGCATGCGTAACTCGGGTTGTAGTTGCAGGTGAGCACGGCGATGCTGTGTGGCCATCCATCAATTGTGGGTTTTATAATAATTACATCGCCATGTGCATCCTAGTTGTACTAAATATCATGAAGAGTATAAACATGTTTATGTACGACCTAAGTGGATTGCTCCAGTGGTCATCACTCCTGTAGTGTCATGCAAGGCTTCATTTATCATGTTATAGCCTCATTTTGTTTTGGTTTGGAGAAGATTGGAGGGGAATTTGGCTTGTACATGATTTAATCCCCCACAATCCATGTTAATCCCCGTTAAAACCCCTTGAACCGCATAGGCCCTTAAGGTTAAAAATGACCGGGATTACAGAGGACAAGGTACAAACTTCAGGGATTTAAAGGTGAGGTTTGTTTCTGACAAGCTCTACAACCTCAAGGTTTATAAATCAGACTTCACTCTCCCCTCACGCACACGTTCTGTACACTCACGGTGGAGTGCATTTGCACATAAAAAGGCAGGTAACATGACAATTTGACATATCTAGTTGTCCACTTAATGTGGGGTCTGGGACCAAATGTCAGCCATACCAAGTGCGACCTGAACGAGGTGGCATGGTTATTGATCGAGTTTGTTTTTACTGGTACGTCAAATGGAAAGATGGATCCATGCGTATTCAATTTAAAACAATTGACGCAGAGAGAAAAACAATTACGACTCCACTTCAGGACATGCTAGTCAGGGTTGTCTCTTCTTCTCACTCTCTCACCCTCTCCATATCCAAACAAGATGGCGGTGTCCACTCTCTTTGTCATTCTATCTTCTCACCGGTTGTTACAGATCCTTCCGGATCCCTTCCGCTGGTGGTCACCGATGGCAAGGGAGGAAGCCGACGCACGCCATCTTCTCTGACCTGGCGCCGACGTGGGAGGACCTTCGCACCCTTGCTCCCCGTCGTCGTGTTGGAGGATCCCGCCACCTGCCTCGCCACATCCCGCCGACCGGAGGTGTAACTTCTTTCCGAACCAGGCTTGTTCTAATGGCCTAGCTCCCCATGTCATTCGTCCATTTTCCATCAAGTTATGATTGCTTCCCACATCGCTGCATCCCGCATGTGGATATTCTTCTAGTATTACAAAGCTCCCCATGTAGCTAGCTCCGTCGGCTTGTCGAACACCACCTAAATTTTTACTATTAGAGGAAAAAGGTACTGCAGATACTGGCTAACGAACCGATCTCTTGGTTGGAAAGGGAAATAAAGATGTTGTCCAGACCAGTCTCTTGGTCCAAAAAGGACAGAAAGTGGGGGGGTGGGTCGACAATGCAACCGAGAATGAGCACATCTAGATTTCGTGTGGTCACATTGGAAAGATCACTGATGAGAACAAAAAAGCCACAAATCCATCAAAATCAAACAAGTCACCCTAATCCCCATGCCAATGTTTGCCGACGAGGGGGGAGGCGATGGCATCCGGACGTGCTTGGACGATGAAGAGGCAGGCATCCTCTTCTTTGACGCCAGGGCTTTCGCCGCTTTCTTCATCATCACCGCCCTCGTCTGGCGCACAGACGCTTCCTGTGTTGGGCGCAGCTGCACGGCCTGGTCGGAGCGGACTAGCTTGCCGGAGGTGGACTGCCGCAGGACCCGCCTTTTGACGGTGATCGGGGGATCAGCGGTCGCCGCCCTCTCCTCCTCACCCTCCTCCTCCGACGACCCGTCGACGGTGTCCTCAACAAGGGGAGCCCCGGTGTCGGTGCCGCTGGCCTCCCCAGCGGCTGCAGCCCACCGGGCGAGCTCCCTCTCCTCCGCCTCCGCGGCCTTGTCCACCACTCTGACAGTGCTGCCAGCCACCTTGACGAGCTTTGCCTCCTCCTCGGCAAGCCTCGCCTCCTCCACCCTGGCGGTAATATAATCCAGCTCTGCTGGGGACGTGTCCTGAATGAGCCGCGGCTCGTCGGTGATGTATATCTCGTGCAGAGTATCGAAGAACTCCTACACCACGAGCTCGTTCGGGTCGACCTAGTTCGGGTCGAGGCCGTGCGCGTTGAAGAGCGGCATCATGGCGATGATCTCGTTCTGGCGAGAGCTGTTGCTCAACGGAACCACTCCCGCCGACAGCTTGAAAACATGCTCCTTGTCGACCTTGCCGGCCTTCGCGGCGGCCCTGGCAAGCTTGCCGGACCGCTCGACCTCGCCCGCGTCATCGACCTCGAGCTTGAAGATTCGGTGGCAGAGATGGGTGTGCCGCAACACCATCAGGTTGTTATCGAGGCCGGGACGGAGCCTCATGATGTCGGCGGCATTCACATTGAGCCAGACCGGCCTCCCCTTGTCGTGTAGACGGGCAATCCGGCAGCGAATGAAGTCTGCCCCAATCATCTCAAGGGTGAGCCCGGCCTGGGTGAGACGGAGGATCCTGGTGGTGGCGATCGTGAGCTTCGCGTCGTCGGTGTTGACGTCGCCCCAATCGCTGCCACGGACCGGCGGCTTCTGGCGAACCTCGCAGAACGATGGCGGGTCCTTCTCCTCAATCCAGCACCACCGGCCCCGCCATTCTTCCCACCTCTCCTTCGTGGCACCATCCGGGTACGCACCCTTGGCCCTTGGGATCCAGGAAATGCATCCGCAATGGCGCCCCCTTTTTGGATCCGAGGGGAGAAGTAATGGCGGAAGAGCACCGTGCTGGGTTACACCCCGACGAAGCCCTCACAGAGATGGGCAAAGAGGGCCATGCACGCCACGACATTCGGAGTAAAATCCAAGAGGCAGAAGCCGTAGGTGGGAGAGAGCCCGCAAGAGAAATAATCGACGAAGAAAGTGTACCGGTGGGTTGAGGGCCCGGCGCTGGCAGGGACGACGGTCGTGGCCAGATGCCTCGTCATCTCTCCCCCCGTCTTCATGCCCCACAAGCACTTGAACATCTCCTGAAGCTCGGGCACGCCGACTGTCGAAGGGAGGAAGTAGGCGAACTACGCCCGCCGCACGAACAACTCGCTCTCCAGCTGCTCCGACACGCCGGCGTCCTTCGCCGCTCCCTTGCTCTTGGTGGACTTAGGCGCCATGGCGGTTGCGGGAAGCGAAAAGGCAGGGGATGGTGGAAGTGTGACGGCGATGGGAGAGAACAGAGGAGCTCGAGGAGAAGGGTGCGATAGTTCTAAGATAGGAAGGGGGCACAGGGGAAGGGTAAAGTGAGTAGCGCGCCCACGGTTATTCCTTTTTATGGGGAAGGCGCGGGCCGCCCCTTTCCCATTAACTGCGATGCAACGCATGTGTGCAGGTGCTGTCCCACGCATGCCTCCCATGTCATGCACGCACATGACCCCCACGTCACGCGTTCAACGTGGGTCGTGGGGAAGCGCAGTGGACGAAACAGTGACCTTGGTAAAAATCCGCCCCGACTGCTTGCGCACCGTTCTCGGCCTGGCCCAACAACGTGCTGCACTTATGTATGGCCCAGGCCCCGGGGCTCCTATCGTTGTACAAAAGTAGGGGTTCTCCTTTTGACCCCTTTACTTGTGCACGGCCAGTCAGATCCTCCCACCGCGACCACGCACAGACACGGCAGGAAGGGGAAGCCGGAGAGAAGCCGAGGCCACAAAGCAAACGAGGCAACAACAGGACCAAGGCCACAAAGGTTAGATGGGCGTAGCAGGTTCCCCCGGCAAGGACCCTTGTCGGGGCAGCCTCAGCAACCCCGGCAAGACCCTTGCCGGGGCAGCTCGCCCGCGCCAAATAAAGTGAGCCACCCTTGAGCCCACCAACGTTCGACAAACACGTTTGGGCGAGGCTCGGGAGGCACCTCTGTGGTGGCATGTAGATCTTTGTGAAGACGAGGAAGAGACAAGACCAAATAAGGATAGGAAGGCAACCATCCTCACCAAAGAAGCCCATGAGACCCCCGGCAAGGTCCCTTGCCAGGGAAACCAGCGCGCCACAGCGAGACCCTTGCCGGGCTACCCGGCAAGACCCTTGCCGGGCCACCCGACGAAGCCCTCGCCAAGCGTACCGGCAAGGCCACCGCCAGGCCCTGCGCCAACCAAGTCTTCACCGCCGTCCGCACGCAGCTGCCAGCTCAACCAGCTGGGCAGGCACCTGCGTGGCAGCATGCAATCCTTCGTGGAGGCTTCACAACCGTGCCACCTCAGTTGCCTGCCTGCCTACATGGCGCCGCGTGCATCGCTGGCCAGGGCGCATGTCTAAGCATGGAGGAGCAGCGACGGACGGGACGGGCCTCGCTCCCGTCCCCGATAAACCGAAGGGACACCTAAGCCTCACATTAAATACGTCTTGTCCTGTAATGCTAGCGATAAACTCACAATACTGTAGCACTTTCCACCTCCTGTGTGCCACTGTGGCAGCCCCTTTCGCATATAAAAGGAGGCCCATGGCGCACGGAGAGGGGATTTGGCTCTTTTGAACCCCTCAGCACCCAGAGCTAGTTCGAGAGCTCGGGAACACTAATACATCCACCAAAGCAGGATCATAGGGTTTTACGCATCTTTGCAGCCCGAACATGGGTAAATCCTCCTTGTGTCATATATTAGTCCTGCTCTTCTCACGTTCCCCGCGCCCTGCAACCGTAGAAGGGATTCCAGTGATTCCATTGGTGTCGTCTCCACCGATAGTCGAAATGGCTCACGTTACCTGAACCTCGTGAGGTGAGCCTTGCATAGAAATCTTCGCTCCTCGGGAGCCAGCCTAGGGAGGCTGATCCTTTTGGAGGTCTTGGTGAAACACCCTCGATGCGGCTATATCTCCCACGTGTCGAAGCACGACTTAGAGGCATAACCGCATTGAAAGCAATGTCGCAAGTGAGGTAATCTTCGCACAATCCATGTTATACATAAGGGAAAGAGATACATAGTTGGCTTACAATCGCCACTTCACACAATTACATGAATAAAGCATTACATCATCAAGATACAATCAAGGTCCGACTACGGAACCAAAATAAAAGAAGAACCCCAAATGCGATAAAGGACCCGATCGACCCCAACTGGGCTCCACTCTTGATCAACTAGAACGAAACAACACAAAGGGCAAGATCTTCATCGAGCTCCTCCTTGAGCTTAGTTGCGCCACCTGCTTTCGTAACATAGGCACCTGCAAACTGGTTTTTGGAAGTATCTGGTGAGCCACGGGGACTCAGCAATCTCGCACCCGCGAGATCGAGACTATTTAAGCTTATGGGTAAGGTAAAGGCATGAGGTGGAGCTGCAGCAAGCGACTAGCATAAATGGTGACTAACATACGCAAATGAGAGCGAGAAGAGAAAGCAAAGCACGGTCGATAAAAGTATGATCAAGAAGTGATCCTATAGCAACCTACGTCAAGCATGACTCCAACACCGTGTTCACTTCCCGGACTCCGCCGGAAAGAGACCATCACGGTTACACACACGGTTGATGTATTTTAATTAAGGTCAACTTCGGGTTTTCTACAACCGGATATTAACAAATTCCCATCTGCCCCATAACCACGGGCACGGCTCTCGAAAGTTTATACCCTGCAGGGGTGTCCCAAGTTAGCCCATGACAGGCTCTCGCGATCAACGAAGGAATAGACCTTCACCCAAGACACTTCGATCAGACTCGGTATCCCGGTACATCAAGACATTTCGACAATGGTAAAACAAGACCAGCAAAGCAGCCCGAATGTGCCGACAAATCCTGATAGGAGCTGCACATATCTCGCTTCTCGTGGCACACCGGATTGTCCAAACTTCCGGTAGGCCAGCCCAGAGTTGCCCTCGGTACCACCGGCGGTGACGGTTTGGACCAACACTCTAACGAGCACGCCCGGGGTAATAAAGATGACCCTTGGGCTCCGAAACCCAAGGGAAAAAAAGGCTAGGTGAGGCAAATGGTAAAAGGCAATGTTGGGCCTTCTGGACAAGTTTTATTCAAAGCGAACCGTCGGGGGGTCCCATAAATCACCCGACCGTGTAAGGAACGCAAAATCCGGGAACATAACACCGGTATGACGGAAACTAGGGCGGCAAGAGTGGAACAAAACACTGCATAAGGCCGAGCCTTCCACCCTTTACCAAGTATATAGATGCATTAATAATATAAGAGATATTGTGATATCCCAACAAGTAAACATGTTCCAACAAGGAACAACATCTCCATGTTCCAACGAGGAACAAACTTCAATCTTCACCTGCAACTAACAACGCTATAAGAGGGGCTGAGCAAAGCGGTAACATAGCCAAACAACGGTTTGCTAGGAATGGTGTCAAAGGTTAGGGGTTTGACATGGCAATTTGGGGGGCTGACAAGCAAAGGGTAGGCATCGTAGCATTGGCATAGCAAAAGAGCGAGCAATCTAGCATAGCAAAGATAGTAGTGATTTCGAGGGTATGATCAACTTGCCTGAAATCCCGCAAGGAAGAAGAACGATTCCATGAAGAAGATGAACGGATGAAACCGAACCAACCGAAGACGAACGAATCCTCACGAACGCAACGAAACAGGAACTAACAAGAAGAAGCACACAACATAGTAAACACACCACACAGGAACATGACATGATGCACAAACAAGTATGATGCATGTCCGGTTTAATGAGGCATGGCATGGCATGGCAAAGTGCAACAAACAACACTACAAATTAAGTGGAGCTCAATATGCAACGAGTTGCATATTGACAAAACACCACAACAAGTTATTTAGTTCGATCTCGTTTAAGCTAGCAAACAATATTAAATGTTGATTAACATGGCAAGGGGTGAAGCATAATGGAAACTAACTATTTAAGCAAGTTTAAATGAGGCCGGAAGAATAAACAACAATTCCGGAAAATCCCCATATGCATATTTGAATTAGCTACTGTTCTGCCCTAAAACATATTTTAAAGTTGTTAAACAGAAAAATAAAGTGGACCATGATAATCTAGGCATTTTTCCACCCCAAATACATATAAAGAACATTTAAAACCGAGCTACGGTTATTTAGTTATGAATTAAATCATTTTAGCATGGCATTTAAGCAAATTTAAACAAACAGCATTTTAAACATTTTTAACATGGATGAAAGCAGCATATTATGAAACTAGATGAAATTCTAAGCATTTTACATATAAAGTTTGTTTTAATCCGATGCACAGTTGTGGAGTTATTATATGCATGAACAACAAGGGTCAATCTGTAAATATGCAGTTCTCTGAATAATTAGGAAATTCACAGAACCGAAAAAAAACATATACGGGCCGGAACTGACTAACCCAACAGCAGAAGGAAAAAAAAATGAGAGGAGGGGCGCTGCGGGTGTGGCTCACCCAGTGGGCTCTTGGCCCAGGAAGGTGGAGGAGGCTGCAGCGGGCCTCGGGCGAGGCCGTGGCCCACTAGACGCGATGGGCCGGCCTAGGAGGGGCGCAGGGGCGTCGTCTCCTCGACCCTGAGCGAGACCAGGGTGGCGGCGGCCTTCTCCGGCGACGGGGAGGTGCTCCGGCGAGGGGCGGAGGCCAAGGACGGCCGGAATGGGGAGATCCGGGGGCGGGGATCCCGGATCCGGCGAAGATCGAGGGCGAGGAGGTCGGCGACGAACTCGGCGGCGGGCGACGTTAACTCCGCGAACAGGACCGGGCCGGGCGCGGAGGAGCTTCAGCGGCGGGGGAGGCAGGCCGGGCGACGAGCGGAGGCAGGGGACGCGAGCGCGCAGAGCTCTGGGGGCGGCGAGCCAGCGGAGGTGGAGGGGCGCAGGAAGGCGCCCGAGGCGACAGCGCGCTCCGGCGGCGCGCGCGTCGGTGGCCGGGCGGCGAGGATGAAGGAGGCCTTGGGCGGCGTGCTCGGGCAGCCTTGGCGGCGCGCTGGCCGAGAGGGCAGCGGCCGGCCTGGGCCAACGGCGCCGGGACGGGTTGGACGTGTCCGTGGCGCGAGGAGGAGCGGGCTAGGGTTAGATCTAGCGAAAAATCGAGGATCACATATTTATAGGTAGAGGGAGCTAGGAGAGTCCAATTGAGGAGCGAGCTGCCACGCGATCGTGATCGAACGACCGAGAGCATGGAGAGGATTTTGGTGGGTTTTGGGCCACTTTGGAAGGGGTGTTGGGCTGCAACAACAGAGGCTTTACGGTTACCCGGTTAACCGTTGGAGTACCAAACGATCTCCAAATGGCACGAA
This sequence comes from Aegilops speltoides, assembly GCA_021437245.1. NCBI lineage: Eukaryota > Viridiplantae > Streptophyta > Magnoliopsida > Poales > Poaceae > Aegilops > Aegilops speltoides. The sequence continues at coordinate 211,373,225 of CM038142.1, forward strand.
ACTTGACAGGCGGTCTACAGGTGCTATACCAAGGCCGCTTGGCAAACCTCGGGCCATTCTGAGAAAGTTTAATACCCGCACAAGAGAAGAGAGAAGAGGGAGACGCCGGGGAACATAGGAGCGCCGGATTGCAAAACGGACAACGGGGAAAATGCTCGGATGCATGAGACGAACATGTATGCCAATGCGATGCACATGATGACATGATATGAAATGCAGATGATGACGTGGCAAAAGCAACACGCAAGCAAAAGACATGGCAACGACGGCGAATAACTGGCAGACACCTGGCGCATCGGATCCGGGGTGTTACAACACTCCACCACTACGAGAGGATCTCGTCCCGAGATCTAGGATGGAGGGGAAACGGAAGAGGAGGAGAAGAGGTACAACTAAGTTGCTTCTTTGACGAACGAGTGAAACCACGAACCTTGAGAGGTTGAGCAATTTGAAAGAAAGAGTACAACAGAGATGAACGAGAATGCAAACAATCCAGTAGAAAAGAGGAACAAGGAACATTACGAGAATTTGAAAGTTGAAAGACATAAATTAAGAGTTTGATGGACAAGATAGAATTTGAACCCACTCCGGTTAAAACAAGATGAGAGAGGAAGAATGATATCATTTGGGCAGCACTCCGACTGTAAATGGAAGGAGTTGAACATGAACTTGACAAATGAGGGGATACTTGATGAAATCAACAACACACTGCCTCCGGAATTGAAAGAATGGCACAAAGGGTAAGAAGGATTTCAGACAGCACTCAGGTTGAAAAGAGAAGAAAAACTTGATAAGATGAAAAGAACTTGAATGGAGTTCACGGCACGCCGGTTAAATGGATAAGCATGAAGAACATGATCCTCACAAAACGAGGTGATGGGTGAAGAGCACAACATCACAATGCCTCCGTAACGAAAGAATAGAAGATAGACCGTTGAGATAAAGAGACGGAGAAGAAAATGACAACTTCTGCCACGAATGAGCTTGGAAAGCACCCTTCCAAGAAGGTTATAACGGAGTTGTTGCAAAACCAACAACGTAACGAATAAGCTTGTAGTGGCCTTATGAGAAACATCTCAAAATTATGAGGTGACAACCGGCCACTAACGGAAATAATTGATTGGATTGATATCAACAAGGAGACGAGAAACTTATTTCACCGGGAGGACAAACGAAGAACTTGGGTCATTTATAAGCACCATGAATAGCAACAATCCTTAGGGAAAACTTTAGGTGAAATATAACCCAAGATAACTCCAATGAAGAGACTGATGGATTTAAATATCTCATTCTTGACAACATGAATAACCAAGGGAAATTGTCAAGAGTGACATAACACCATCTCAAAAGATAAGGTAGAAAGAATTGCACTTTGGAATGCAAGATGAAGAATACTTGAGCTCCTCAAAACAAAACATGTGATGAGCACCATGTTTAATTTAGAGTATAGCTTGACGGGTCACAACTTCAAGAGAAATCTTGAAGAACAATTGAAGAATGGAAAGAATCCTTGAGGAACCACCATGTAGAGTCTCCATGAAGAACTCCGGTAATAGAAGGATGATGAAAAGAAAGAGAAGTTGAAAACACAAGGTGAAGCCTTGTGATGATTTAGATGGAGCTTCGCGACGAGATAATGCGGAAAACTTAGAACTCCGGAAAAGAAAAGATGAAGCATCTCGAACCAAGAATTTTAAGGGCCTCCGGAATAAAGAATTAATCACTTGGATGAACAAGAATAAGAATTATGTTATGCTTATCCTTCACCAATTTAGATTGATGACAAACAACGGATCTGGCATACTACTTATTCTCGTAGAAAGGGTTAAAGAGATATGGCGTAAACTTGAGAAGGTCTTCAACGAACCACCGGTAGGATTTGGAAGCAACGAATAATTGATATGATAACAAAGGAAGTGAAATCTTGAACGAACCACCGTAAGAATTGAAAATGAACATAGCAAAAGCACAATTCACCGGGAAGAATTGGAAAATGAATGAAGATACTTGAGGGGATTTAGATACATGAGAATGAAGAGAACATTAACTGATTAGATAATACTTGAATGATGCACCGGTAAGATTTGGAGAATGAGAGCTGAAAGCCGAGCATTAGGAATTATGATGGCCTTCGGAGGAAATAAATGGAAACAACTCATAAAATGCTCCGGATGGGTGAAAAAGATTCTCACAATCGAAACAATTAAGAGAGGATGGCAACAAGCTAGCACCATGAATCTTGAAGAGAATAGAGCAAGATTAAAGAGAAATCCTTCTTCGGTCTTCAAATGATGATAATGACAACGAGAAACACCACCAAGAATTATTGAGACACACGGGAAGAATCAAAAGCGAAGAGGTTGAGCCAACTATGAAAAGAATTTGAAAGATCTTGGAGAAAAGCATTTGACTGATGATAACTCATTCTTACGTCAAACTTGGAGAAGAATTTAGGATAGCTCTGGGAAAATAGAAGAGTCAGGTAAGATCCTGGGAAAAGACCTGTGGGTTAGGGCCCACTCAAAAGAAAACACCGTTGAAAAGATTTAAAAGAGATGTTGCACCGATTGAATTAAATGACTTGAATGAGATACCAATCTCGAAAAAGCTTGAACGAATGCAGAGTGGAAACACGAATCTTCGAGATATCTTGAGCACTCCGGAATAACAAATAGCGAGAAGTAGAAGGATAATGAGGTGCACCGGTATGAGAAGACATTGAAATGAGGAAAAAGGTATGATCAACAAAACTTGACTTGAATCCACCGGAGAAGAAAAGAGAACGGAGGATGATGAACTAGTAGAACATCTTCTTGAGAACCACCGGGTAAGAACATTGAAAGAAAAGAATGAAGATACTTCGCACAAATAAAAGGATACATGATTAAGAAATCTAAGTCCTTGAAGAAAAAGGGTGGGAGGGTGGGAAAAACAAAGGCAACTTGGAGACAGATGAAACAAACACCGTTGAGAAGAAATGATAATTGGTCTTGCTGATGTTGAAGTGATCGGATCCACTTGAAGAGAAACACGCCGGTTGAAAAGGATTGACACGACAATCTCGATTGTCGAGAAGGATTGGTATTCACAGCGGAGTATGAGAACACCATTTTGAAAAGGTATGGAATCAACACTTGACATAGAAGCAACTCGAATACCACTACTCAAAACAAAAACAAAGGACTGGCTTGCAGAATAAGCCGGAACAAACATATGATAGAGATTTCGTCCGAAGTTTTCGTGGTGGGGCCTACACGGGCTCAATCGTACAGCACCATCATGTACAAGGCAAGGCACATGACATCTGAAGCGTCCCAGTCGGCATAGCCAAGGACTCTTTAAGACACAACGAGACCATCAGTAAAACCAACCGTGAATAGGCGGACCACTAGACGTCGAACCCCAATTTCATATCATACATCCGTCGGAAAGATATCCTAAGAGCTACTTGAATTCCCACCTATGAAACTCCCAAACTTTCGGTTATGCAATCGGTGTTGGGGATACAGGGAGCAATATATCTCACCCAAACTAACAATCCCTACATCCAGTGTATCCATCCGTCAACACATAACCAAGAAACCTTCGAAATCGTGTACCTCAACCTTGAAAAGCATCCGTTATACGAGTCATGGCAATACTCCCATACTCACCTCGATCTTGGGTTAGCGGGTTATCTCACCAACAACTGCATAAAAGAGATTTTCGATGTCGGCGTACTAAACTCGGTATTCCAGAACTGCAACGATAAAATTATGGCGACAACACCTCGGAGCTCAACTCCCCGGACACCGCCACAACCCCTAAATGACAGGAGGCACCAAGACAATGTTGTCATCATAAAACCATCGATGCGATTCCAAAATACCAGCGTGATCCTAAAATTTTTTTAGTGAAATTTAAGAAGAGAAGAGTCAAAACTCTCGTCGGGATACCTCACCGAGAAGGTCGAAGGACCGGGAGTAAAAGAATCCTACTCTCCGATATATATAATCCTAAATGACTCAAAACATTTTTCTAGACACAACTCGGCCGCTAAAAACGATCAAGCAGTGGGGCTCCTAAGGTCGGGGATGGCTCTGATTACCAACTTGAAACGCCCTCGATGCGGCTATATCTCCCATGTGTCGAAGCACGACTTAGAGGCATAACCGCATTGAAAGCAATGTCGCAAGTGAGGTAATCTTCGCACAATCAATGTTATACATAAGGGAAAGAGATACATAGTTGGCTTACAATCGCCACTTCACACAATTACATGAATAAAGCATTACATCATCAAGATACAATCAAGGTCCGACTACGGAACCAAAATAAAAGAAGAACCCCAAATCGACAAAGGACCCCGATCGACCCCAACCTGGGCTCCACTCTTGATCAACTAGAACGAAACAACACAAAGGGCAAGATCTTCATCGAGCTCCTCCTTGAGCTTGGTTGCGCCACCTGCCGGGTAACATAGGCACCGCAAACTGGTTTTGGAAGTATCCGGTGAGCCACGGGACTCAGCAATCTCGCACCATGAGATCAAGACTATTTAAGCTTATGGGTAAGGTAAAGGCATGAGGTGGAGCTGCAGCAAGCGACTAGCATAAATGGTGACTAACATACGCAAATGAGAGCGAGAAGAGAAAGCAAAGCACGGTCGATAAAAGTATGATCAAGAAGTGATCCTATAGCAACCTACGTCAAGCATAACTCCAACATCGTGTTCACTTCCCGGACTCCGCCGGAAAGAGACCATCACGGTTACACACACGGTTGATGTATTTTAATTAAGGTCAACTTCGGGTTTTCTACAACCGGATATTAACAAATTCCCATCTGCCACATAACCGCGGGCACGGCTCTCGAAAGTTTATACCCTGCAGGGGTGTCCCAACTTAGCCCATGACAGGCTCTCGCGATCAACGAAGGAATGGACCTTCACCCAAGACACTTCGATCAGACTCGGTATCCCGGTACATCAAGACATTTCGACAATGGTAAAACAAGACCAGCAAAGCCGCCCGAATGTGCCGACAAATCCTGATAGGAGCTGCACATATCTCGTTCTCGAGGCACACCGGATTGTCCAAACTTCCGTAGGCCAGCCCAGAGTTGCCCGGTACACCGGCGGTAGACGGTTTGGACCAACACTCTAACGAGCACCGCCCGGGGTAAATAAAGATGACCCTTGGGCTCCGAAACCCAAGGGAAAAAAAAAGGCTAGGTGAGGCAAATGGTAAAAGGCAATGTTGGGCCTTGCTGGACAAGTTTTATTCAAAGCGAACTGTCGGGGGTCCTATAAATCACCCGACCAGCGTAAGGAACGCAAAATCCGGGAACATAACACCGGTATGACAGAAACTAGGGCGGCAAGAGTGGAACAAAACACCAGGCATAAGACCGAGCCTTCCACCCTTTACCAAGTATATAGATGCATTAATAATATAAGAGATATTGTGATATCCCAACAAGTAAACATGTTCCAACAAGGAACAACATCTCCATGTTCCAACGAGGAACAAACTTCAATCTTCACCTGCAACTAACAACGCTATAAGAGGGGCAGAGCAAAGCGGTAACATAGCCAAACAACGATTTGCTAGGAATGGTGTCAAAGGTTAGGGGTTTGACATGGCAATTTGGGGGGCTGACAAGCAAAGGGTAGGCATCGTAGCATTGGCATAGCAAAAGAGCGAGCAATCTAGCATAGCAAAGATAGTAGTGATTTCGAGGGTATGATCAACTTGCCTGAAATCCCGCAAGGAAGAAGAACGATTCCATGAAGAAGATGAACGGATGAAACCGAACCAACCGAAGACGAACGAATCCTCACGAACGCAACGAAACAGGAACTAACAAGAAGAAGCACACAACATAGTAAACACACCACACAGGAACATGACATGATGCACAAACAAGTATGATGCATGTCCGGTTTAATGAGGCATGGCATGGCATGGCAAAGTGCAACAAACAACACTACAAATTAAGTGGAGCTCAATATGCAACGAGTTGCATATTGACAAAACACCACAACAAGTTATTTAGTTCGATCTCGATTAAGCTAGCAAACAATATTAAATGTTGATTAACATGGCAAGGGTGAAGCATAATGGAAACTAACTATTTAAGCAAGTTTAAATGAGGCCGGAAGAATAAACAACAATTCCGAAAATCCCCATATGCATATTTGAATTAGCTACTGTTCTGCCCTAAAACATATTTTAAAGTTGTTAAACAGAAAAATAAAGTGGACCATGATAATCTAGGCATTTTTCCACCCCAAATACATATAAAGAACATTTAAAACCGAGCTACGGTTATTTAGTTATGAATTAAATCATTTTAGCATGGCATTTAAGCAAATTTAAACAAACAGCATTTTAAACATTTTTAACATGGATGAAAGCAGCATATTATGAAACTAGATGAAATTCTAAGCATTTTACATATAAAGTTTGTTTCAATCCGATGCACAGTTGTGGAGTTATTATATGCATGAACAACAAGGGTCAATCTGTAAATATGCAGTTCTCTGAATAATTAGGAAATTCATAGAACCGAAAAAAAACATATACGGGCCGGAACTGACTAACTTAACAGCAGAAGGAAAAAAAAATGAGAGGAGGGGCTGCTGGTGTGGGCTCACCCAAAGGCTCTTGGCCCAGAAGGTGGAGGAGGCTGCAGCGGGCCTCGGCGAGGCCGTGGCCCACTAGGCGCGATGGGCCGGCCTAGGAGGGGCGCAGGGCGTCTCCTCGACCCAGCGAGACCAGGCGGCGGCGGCTTCTCCGGCGACGGGAGGTGCTCCGGCGGGCGGAGGCCAAGGCGGCGCGGAATGGGGAGATCCGGGGCGGGATCCCGGATCCGGCGAAGATCGAGGGCGGGAGGTCGGCGATTAACTCGGGCGGCGGCGACAGTTAACTCCGCGAACAGGACCGGCGGGCAGGCGGAGGATCTTCCATGGCGGGAGGGCGGCGCGCCGGCGGCGAGCGGAGGCGGGGGACGCCGGGCGCAGAAGCTCTGGGCGGCGGAGCTAGCGGAGGTGGAGGGCGCAGGAAGGCGCCCGAGGAGGCGACAGCGCCTCCGGCGGGCGCGCGTGGCCGGGCGGCGAGGATGAAGGAGGCGCTGGCGGCGCGTGCTCGGGCAAGCGCGGCGGCGTAGCTGAGCCGAGAGGGCCGCGGCTGGGCTCAGCGGGCGCGTCCGAGACGGGTTGGGCGTGTCCGTGGCCGCGAGGAGGAGCGGGGCTAGGTTAGGCTAACGCAAAAAATCGAGGGGATCACATATTTATAGGTAGAGGGAGCTAGGAGAGTCCAAATGAGGAGCGGTTTTCGGCCACGCGATCGTGATCGAACGACCGAGAGCATGGAGAGGATTTTGGTGGGTTTTGGGCCACTTTGGAAGGGGTGTTGGGCTGCAACAACAGAGGCTTTACGGTTACCCGGTTAACCGTTGGAGTACCAAACGATCTCCAAATGGCACGAAACTTGACAAAGCGGTCTACGGTGCTATACCAAGGCCGCTTGGCAAACCTCGGGCCATTCTCGAGAAAGTTTAATACCCGCACAAGAGAAGAGAGAAGAGGAGACGCCGGGGAACATAGGGCGCGGATTGCAAAAGCAGACAACGGGAAAATGCTCGGATGCATGAGACGAACATGTATGCCAATGCGATGCACATGATGACATGATATGAAATGCAGATGATGACGTGGCAAAAGCAACACGCAAGCAAAAGACATGGCAACGACGGCGAATAACTGGCAGACACCTGGCGCATCGGATCCGGGGCGTTACACTTGGTGACGTGCGCCTCGTGAGGCTTGGCCCTCGCGAGGGTCTTGAGTTGTTGATGTCAAAGCTGGGCCATACCAGGCCATTGATGAAGCCACACCATGGGCCTCAAGCAGGCAAGTCTGGGTACCCCGTTCCTAGAACGTCGACAGTAGCCCCCAGGCCCAAAGCAGGCTTGGACTTGGCTTCGATGCGAAGCCAAAGGGCAAGTGCGGAGCGACGCATGGCGATTGATGCGGCATGGGCGTCTCCACTTCCCCATGCTGCCTCGGCAACTGTTCCTGGCTGACAAAAAGGCTGGCGCCTGCCGCTAAGCCTTCATTGCCTTCCTTTCGTCTTGCTCCAGATCCCCTTCTCTCTCTGCACCGAAAAACCTCCGGATCCGTTGAACCTCTCCACCAAGCTCGTGCCCGATGGCCACCGACAAGGTGAAATCTCCGGCCCGACCGTGCTCTCAGCTCCTTGTTTCGAGCCAGCTTTGAGCGCGTCCACCATCACCGAGGAGAAGCACCTCGCCACCGTGCTCCAGCTGGCAGCAGTAATGAGGGGGAAGAGACGATGCTCCAAGTCGGCTCCGCCGAGCCGGAATCCTTGGGCGGCACCTTCTACCCCTTTTTTTGCATAGCGTCCTTGTCAGGCTGGTGCCTCCTTTCCTAAGCTTCTTCTACGCCATCCTTCACCGTTACGGCCTCCAAGCTCTCCATCTTCAACCCAACTCCGTCCTCCTACTATCGATCTTCGCCTTCTACTGCGAGGTGTTCGTGGGGGTGATGCCCTCCATCACATTGTTCTACCACTTCTTCTACCTCTGGACGGGCAGTGGCCAGTGCTCTGGGTGCGCCTGCTTTGCTGCGGCCAGCGGCAGCAACACGATCTCTCGGGCCGGGAAGAAGGTGGAGGACTTCCGGAACAAGTGGATCTTCATGGACGCCAAGTGCTCCCATGCTCCGCTGGAGCTGCCGACCGGGTTCGCGACGCCCCGGGAGGGATGGCCTCACGAGAAGCTCACCGACCCCCAGGCCAAGCAACTTCTAGAAAATGGCGGCTGACCTGAAGGCGGAGAAGCTGATGGGGGCCATGATCGTCAAGGAGTTTCTGATGCAGCGCCTGACACCACTCCAGGCACACTTGCGCCCCTATGGAAATTCGCGGGCGCAGAGGACAAACTCTAGTTGCACCCGAACGACCTGCCCGACAAGGAGATGTGCAAGGTCGTGCGCACCTTGCTCGGGAAGGACCAGGGTGGCCCCCCGGACACCTACCTCCCACTGTGCCCTGCTGATGGGGAGGAGATAGCCGCCACCATGCCCGTCTTCAACGAGCGAGGGCTTGTGCCGGCGGAGTCTTCCCTACCTACAAGCTCCCTGGTGCAGGTGTCCTCCGACAACTCCTCCTCGGAGGCCACCTTGGAGGGGGCGGGGGGGGGACTTCTCCCTTGCGGTGGAGCGAGCTTATTCTTGCCTTCTCTGACAATGATGACGCCAATGAGCACCCAATCAGGGAGTCGCCGCGCTCTGCCGGGGTCACTACAAAATCAAGGGGGGACGCCTCAGAAGAGGCAGAAGTGTGGGATCCCGAAGAGGGATAAATCGACGTTGATTCCCCGAAGCAGCGCTCCTACTTCGCCCCCGGCATCCTATGCGAAGCCGGCCGCGCACTCGTCCGCCCATGAAGGCGTGGCGCCACTCGTGTCCGGGAAGCTTGCGCTTCTAGGCAGGAGTAAATACATCGCCGTGGACCAGTAAGTGTATCTCCTTGCCTTTGCTCTTTGATTTTGATGCAGTACTCAATGTCTTCATCCTGATGTCAGGCTGACGTCGGTGGCGAAGAGGAGGAAGGAAGACGCTGGAGCCGCCAAAACCAAGCACCCTGCTGTGGTCGCTGCGGCTCTGGCTCAGAAGGACCGGGCTGCTCCTGATGCTCCTGCGGCGGTGTCATCCTTCGAGGCTCTGGGGCCCAACCTCAGGAGGAGACAACTCCTGTGGCCGAGCTGACTCTGGAAGCGCTTGCCCTCAGCTCGCCTGTCGGGGGCCTGAGGGCTCCAGAGCCTTGGGCCCTCCCTGCTGCTGCTGCTCTGCCAGTCTTGACGTTGGCTCCGTCTCCTCTCCTGTCCACCACACCGTCGGGCCATGGTTCTTCTACTGCGCCTGGTGCTCTGGAGGAGGCCCTCTCCGCGCTGAACCAGCTCTGGGACAATCTTCAGGATCCAGACTGGTGTAGGGCGTCGAGGCGCCTAGAGCTGGTCTCAGGGTGGCTCCAGGCCGATGCGTCTGTCAGGGCGGCCTGGGGCCAAGCCGCAGCATCCGCAAAGGAGGGACAGAAGGTGGTCGGCTTAGCCACGGCCGCCAGCGATGTGGCACTGAAGGAAGCCAAGGATGCCGGGGCGCTGCCGTGTGGCGGAGGCCGAGCTGGAGACCCTCCGCGATCAGCAGGCCTCCTAGGCCCGTCAGCTCAAGGTGCATGAGGAGGAGCTGAAGGCCCGGGAAGCCGTAGTTTCTGATGTTGACGCCGAGTTGGCGCAGGCAGCCCGAGAGCATGCCATGGAGCGTGGCCGCCTGGAGAAGTTGAAGGAGGAGGCGGAGGCGGCCCAGGTGTCCCACATCAAGCTTGTTTCCGACGAGAAGGCTCAGCTGGAGGCCAGGGAGAAGCTTCTTGCCCAGGCCGAGGACGCGGCCGCCGTAGGGCGCAACACCATCGTCTCCCTCGAGGTGAGGTCCCGGAAGGCATTGATGGATCTCTGCGGGGGCTAGCACAAGGTTCCAATGGCGACTCTAGAGCAGGGTCCCGCCGTGCTGCTCCCTAAGCTCGTTGCGTCCCTCAAGGGCGTCATCATCGGAGTAGGCCCCATGGTGGAGGGAGAGGCCCACACGCTTTCTTCCTCGGCCATGACACGCGTCTTCAGCCACCTCTATCTCCAAGAACCCAACTTCGACTTCGGTGCCTTGCACGGGCCTGTGGACCCCGAGTTCTGTGTTGCCGCTGCTGAGGCCATGAACGATCAGGTGGAGGCCCTGCTGAAGAAGTTCCGCGCCATCGAGCCTGTGGCTAGAGATGATGACAAGAACAGCGGCGACGTCATCGATGAAGGGGCTCCCCAGGCGAGCGATGACGGCACCCAAGGATGAAGAAAAGGCTTGATGACGGCGCTTCCCCCTGTTTCGCAGCATGTATCGTGCCCGTGGAGGTGTAAGAACTTTATGCTTGGTACATTTTAAGAGACATTATGCTTGTAATAATTTAGTAGGGCTCTGTGATCTCCTTTCCATTTGCTTTAGTGTTCTGCGTCAGCAGGTCCCGCCCCATGCATACCTCAGCCCCCATTGGGTCGTCCGGATTACCAGGACGAGGCCAATGGGTGAGGGTTTACGTGACCAATTAGGCTCCTGAGGCTCGATGCTCAGGAGTCCCCCTTGCCGTACAAAGAACTCTTGGAAAGGAGATGCGGGGGTAGGTCTTGGCATTCTACGTCAGCAGGGCTGGCCCCGTGCACACCTCAGTCGCCGTTGTGTCGTCCGGATCGCCAGGATGAGACCAAGGGCTGAGAGGCTACGTGACCAGTTAGGCCCCTTAGTCGCGATGCTCAGGGGCCCCGTTGACGTATGAACGGACCTTGGAAAGGAGATACGGGGACATTGTCGGTGTCAAAACCGGCGGATCTCGGGTAGGGGGTCCGGAACTGTGCGTCTAGGCGGATGGTAACAGGAGACAAGGGACACGATGTTTTACCCAGGTTCGGGCCCTCTTGATGGAGGTAAAACCCTACGTCCTACTTGATTAATATTGATGATATGGGTAGTACAAGAGTGGATCTACCACGAGATCAAGGAGGCTAAACCCTAAAAGCTAGCCTATGGTATGATTGTTGTAATGGAGGTTATGTCCTACAGACTAAGGCCCTCCTGTTTATATAGACACCGGAGAGGGCTAGGGTTACACAGAGTCGGTTACAATGGTAGGAGATCTACATATCCGTATTGCCAAGCTTGCCTTCCACGCCAAGGAAAGTCCCATCCGGACACGGGACAGAGTCTTCAATCTTGTATCTTCGTAGTCTTGGAGTCCGGCGGACGATGATAGTCCAGCTGTCCGGACACCCCCTAGTCCAGGACTCCTCAAGAGCCCTCGAACACGGCTTCAATGACGATGTGTCCGGCGCGCATAATGTTCGGCATTGCAAGGCGGGTTCCTCCTCCGAATAATCCATAGAAGATTGTGAACACCAGGATAGTGTCCGGCTCTGCAAAATAAATTCCACGTTCCACCGTAGAGAGAATAAAATGTACATAAGTTCAATCTGCTGACGTATTTTGTGGCATGACGTCACACCACTACCAAGCCTTTACTTGAATCGTTTTTTATTATACCGCCTTAGCGCGTTTAGTGAAGCGGTTTCCTTGGCACGTCTTGTCGAAGCAGAGATCGTGTTCCCCTTATTCCGGGATTCTCATCAATACGGGTGTGGGTAACCCAACCGCCCGTCCGCGCCTCCTCTATCGGCGAATCCCGAACGGTCACGGAGACGGCTCTTGGTATTCCCCCTCTTTATAATAGGACCAAGGCTCGTTTCTTCTCTTCAATCTTCCATCAAATCCTCTCCTTGCTCCAAGCTCCAAACACTCAGAGCCCCAGATTCAAGCGCTTCGGACCTTCAACAATGTCCGGCTCCGACCTTCCGGGCGGTGGATGCCCTCCTCCGTCACGGAGTGCGTATAAAAGCTGCGTGAGGCCAAGTACATCTTCTGAGGTTTCAGACAGGCTGCTGCGCCAAGGGCAGGCCATCCCACCCCGAGCCCGCGAGTATGTCGCCTTTGTAACCCACCTCCGTCGGGGTTTAGGCTTCCCGACGGATCCTTTTGTGAGAGGGCTCATGTTTTACTATGGGTTGGAATTCCACGACTTGGCTCCGGAGTCCATCCTCCATATTTCCGCATTTATTATTGTCTGTGAAGCCTTTCTCCACATCACCCCCCACTTCGGCCTGTGGCTAAAGACGTTCAATGTGGAGCCAAAGATGATTGGGGGGCGTCAAGCAGAGTGCGGCAGGGCGGCCATAAGCAGGAGGGCCGATGCCTCGTGGCCCGAGGGCTCCTTCCAAGAGGAGCTCGGCCTGTGGCAACGGGAGTGGTTCTATATCACCGCTCCCAAGGGCAGCAGGCAGAAGCCGCCGCCCCCATTCCGCTCAGGACCTCCACGACGGTTGATGTCGTGGGTCAACCAAGGGCTCAATTGGGGGCCGTTAAAAGACGTGCCCCTATTGTAGGGACGGATTTGAGACCTCCAGGCGAGGGAGATCGATCTGATCGTGGTGGTGTAGGTTATGCTAATTAGGCGTCTCTTGCCCTGCAAACGCTGTCCTCTCCGGCTATGGGAGTTCAATCCGGAGGGACCAAGGATTCTCCAACACTTCATGGGTATGACACCCGTGGAGATGTATAGGTTGTTCTTCGGATCACAGGTGGTGTGTCCGGAATTGACCGAGGATGCCGGCCTAAGCTGCAATCGCCCGGATACTCGAGTAAGTAGCTCCGTGCTTTTTGTTTGCTTTTCATAATTCTCTTTTTAACCCGTTATCCTCCAACAGGAGTGGATCGCGCAAGCAAAGCTGATAAGGTGTCCGGCCCCCCTCCCAGAGACCGCACCGGAGCCCGTGCTGGTCAGAATGTTGGAGGTCGCGCCTTTAGAAGGGGGCGAAGGGAAAATAGAGGAGCTACCGCCTTGCCCAAGAGGGCACTTGAAGAAGGGGGGATCGAGAATCCCTCCCTCCAGGGAGAGAAGAGGACCGCCTCCAAAGACCCGGAGGCCAAAGCCTCTAAGCGGGGGAAGAAATATTCACCAGAGGGTCCTGCGTCCGAGGAGGCCCCGGTCGTACAATCTTCTCTAAAGAATCAGCCCTCCAGCGAGCTTGTAGTTCGGATCTACAACCTTCTCAGATGAGCTCATCTTCGGGGGATCTTTGTCCGGAGATGATGGAGAGCGAGAGGCCTCCGTCTGCTGCGCCGTCGGATAGGGAATACGAGCCTGAGGTGTCGTCACGGAGGGTATCCCCGAGCCTGGCAGAGCCGAAGAGTTCGGCGCCGACTAGTGTTCGGCCGGGGGAGCTGAAGGATCTGCTTGAGAGGGCGTCCGTCTCAGAAGATCACCGTGCGTTGATGAGCATGGTGATCGGAAGGATTTCGTCCGCCGAAAGCGGATTGCACAATGCCGTCAGGAGTTTGCTGGCGGGGTTTGAGGTACGTAAAAACGACGTGCCTTTTTGACAGTTTTGCACCCTGTATAGATAGTAGCCCCTGAGACTCGGTGGGTTGTCGAAAGCGACGGCGTGCCGAGGATCAAAATCGCAGATATTGAGTGTCGCCTTTCCTATGCAGGTGGCGGATAGTCCGGGGGTTGGCCGGACTGATGGAGTTGCCGAATTAATGCGGCAACTCTATGTAGCGGATGCGGACATCGCGCTAGTCAACAAGCGACTTGACGAGTCGCAAGGTAAATTGATTCTCCGCAGTCACCTGTTAAGGGAGCTAAAGCTCACCTCTTACAATATTTATGCTTGACGCAGATGGTGCTACTGCTGTGGAGAGCCTTCGGGCAGAAGTTGCTCAAGCCAAGGAGCAAGCCAGAAGAAGCAACGCGGCTGCCTCGAGGGCGACCGAGGAGTTAGAAGCCGAAAGGGCTGCACACTGCCGAAGTAGGGAAGAGATGGCCGGATTGGCCGTTAAATTGAAGGATGCTACCGACCGCAATGAGGCTCTTGAAAAGGAGCGCCTATCGGAGCGAGAAGACCTGGTGAAGGCCACCGCCGAAGCCAAGAATGCTCGTTCTGCAATGCGGGCTATGAAGGAGGAGCCGTGTCAGGCCGGAGACATTGTGGCTGGCAAGCCTTTTCTGCTGCGTCGCAGGTTTACTGATTCAAAGTATGCTCAGCTTGGCCAGTTGTGGGGTCCGGAGGATCCATATATGGACTTAGCAGCAAGTGCGGCGGATGCCGTTATGCACTTCCGGAGTCAGAAGGACCACAAGACGGAAGAGCTATTTTGGTCTCAATTCCATAGTCCGGATCGTTCACTTCCGCTGACCGATCGGTTGGCCGAATGGGCTGAGCTGAACAGGCTGTCCGGACTTGCCATGACGGATATCGTGGCTCATGTCTGGCCAGAGAGGCCCAAGGCGACGAGCTATTTTGGCTTATTGCAGCAATTTCTTAGGGCGGTGCCGCATATCAAGGAGATGAAGCGGTCGGCCTGCATAGAGGGTGCGCGAATGGCCCTTGCCCGTGTGAAAACACATTGGACAGAGATGGATGCCACCGCTGTAGCAACCCAGGGTTCAGACGAAAGCTGGTTACCCGTCGAGCACTATTTTGGGGAAGTTATGCGTGGTGCTCGTGTAATAGAGTCACAGTGCTCAAAAAATGTCAAGTTCAAATGAACGTTGTATTTTATGAAACAATGGTTATGATTTAAATGCCTTTTATACTTGTGCGTTCCAAGTATTTGAAATATCTCCTATGCGGCCGTTTATGTATACATATGTATAACCTGAAAGATTGCAGTCTTCGGCTTCAGCCCCCACGCACAAGGTGCGGGGGTGTTCGCAAAAATAGCGCATTGTCACACGCAATCCGATGTCTCGGTCCTGTTGAGGAGGTGGTAGCATAGCAAACGAGGCAACTGGACTATAATGCTTTAACACTTTCACTTAGCCATTGGAGTTCGAGGGTGGGGCTACGATATAGCCCCTGGGGGCACCGCGCTCTCGAATTCGGGGCGCGAGTGTGCCTGACCGGGAAACGGTCCCTCGTCAAAGCGGAGGAATTCTAGACATTCCGGTGGTCGATCGAGTGGCTGACCGGTCTCTCAGTGTATCATGACATCGGCTTTCGGCTTTCTCTCGAGGTGCTTGCCAAATTAATCGGGGCACAATCGCAGTAGTTCTCCTGGTGCCGCGTTAGCCAATGATACGGAACATAAGGCAGCAAAACACAAGAGCCGGGAAAACCCAACATTTGACCAAAGACATGATTCGGAGCTGATGCATATAAGGCCTAACTCGAGACGCCGAACACTCGCTAAGGTTTTCGGTCTTTATAATAATGGGCAGAACAATGCCCTAAGCCCCTAGTGTCCAGGTACGGGCAGGGTCCTCTGACGCGGCCGATGCCAAAACGTCAGGCTCCACTTTGGTTATAATGAGAAACCAGGGGATTATAGCAACAAGAGACAGTAAAAAAGGTTTACGCAGGGTCTCAATCTAAAAAGAATCCTTGTGACAGTCCCTCTGCGTCGTGTGCTGTGTCTCCGTTGTGCCGTTATCACGGGCGGGTGTGCGTCGTTCATCTGTAAAAAGAGAGGAACTTAGTTTGAAAGGAAATCGTGCGAAAAAAGTATATGAAAAATATTAACAAGTAAAGCGGAGTCTGTATTAGCTCATAGTTGCTTGTACGCACAGCCCCTTGTGAAGGGGTGTGCGGCTAGGGAGCCCCTAGCTTATTTAGGCCGGGCTCGTCTAGCCGTGTCCGGGGTCTTTAAATGACCCTCACAATGAAATGGTGCCACGTGGACCGGGTATTTTAAGTGTAAGAGACACGTAATGTGGTATGGCGTTGAAGCGGACAAAAGCTTCACGTCCCAATAGTGCTTGATAGCTACTTTTGAACGGGGCGACATGAAAGATTAGTTTTTCGCGTCGGAAGTTGTTCGGTGACCCGAACACAACTTCTAGTAATAAGGAGCATGTGCACTTGGCGTGAGGGCCTGACGTCACTCCTTTAAAGGAAGTTCGGCTATGTCGAATGTTAGTAAGGTCTATCCCCAACTTGCGGATTGTGTTTGGATATAACAAGTTTAAATCGCTGCCTCCGTCCATCAGGACTTGTGTAAATTGTAGTCCGTTGATTATAGGATCCAATATCAGAGCAGTCCATCCTGCATTCCGAATACTTCTGGAGTAATCCAGGTGGTCAAAAGTGATTGGTTTTGACATCCAATCTCGAGGTTCCGCTGGGGTGGACCGTGCGAGACCCGTCTTAGCGGGTGCCGCATTGTTTTTCCGTATTATCACATGAAGTGAGTTTACTGCTTTGACTTCTTGTGGGAAAGTCTTTTGTTTTCCGGTGCTCTGCTTGTGGGGTTTATCATCATCCTCGCTTGATGCGTCGAGCCCCTTGTGTTCGGCATTTAGTCGGCCGGACTGTTTGAAAACCCAACAATCTCGGTGGGTGTGGTTTGCAGGCCTTTCGGCGGTGCTGTGGATTTGACATATCCGGTCCAAAATTTTGTTTAAGTTGGATAGCTCATCACTGTTATCCTTAAGAGGCAGTGTTTTGTTGTTTGGCCATGAGCTTTTGAATCCGGCGTTGACTGCCGTATTCTTTGGGCTTTTTTCTTTATTCCGGCGCTGATCCTTTCTGCGCCATGATTTTCCGTTTCCATCTCTACTCTCGGATGTACTCGGGTCGCTGGTGCTGCATCTTGCTAGCCAGCTATCTTCCCCCGCACAAAAGCGGGTCATGAGGCTCGTTAGCGCGGACATTGTCCTCGGCTTATCTTGGCCGAGGTGTCTGGCAAGCCATTCGTCTCGGACGTTGTGTTTAAAAGCTGCTAAGGCTTCGGCGTCCGGACAGTCGACTATTTGGTTCTTTTTAGTAAGGAACCTATTCCAGAATTTGCGTGCTGATTCTCCGGGCTGTTGAGTTATATGACTTAGATCGTCTGCATCTGGAGGGTGGACATAAGTCCCTTGAAAATTTGCTCTAAACGCGTCCTCGAGCTCTTCCCAATTTCCAACAGTGTTTTCTGGGAGGCTTTTGAGCCAAGGCCGAGCTGGCCCTTTGAGCTTGAGGGTAGATATTTTATGGCGTGGAGATCATCTCCTCTAGCCATATGTATGTGTAGTATGTAATCCTCTATCCGCACCTCGAGTGCATTGTTCCGTCGTAGGCCTCTATGTTTATGGGTTTAAACCCTGCTGGGAATTCATGATCCAGCACCTCATTGGTGAAACATAGTGGGTGTGCGGCGCCCCTGTATTTGGGTGTACCGCTGTCTTCGGACACTTGGCGTGTTGTGTTACTTCCTGGGACCCTCTTTTTTGGCCTGTAAATGGACCTGGCTGGGCCATCCGTTTTCCCAGGGTCGTGAGTCGGCTTGTGTGCGGTGCCGCTTGTAGATTTTGGCCTATCATCTGGCCGTCTATCCGGCCAGGCGGCCTCTTTGTTTTTTGACTGTGGGGGCTCTATGGCCTCCTCGTCAAATTCTGGCAGCAGCTTGCGCTTCGGGTAGCTCTTTGATTGATGGCCATTGCCGTATTTGTCTGCGGTTTTGAGCACTTTGCTCCACCTCATTCTGAGTATGTCTTCCGCTGTTTTGAGCTTCCGTTTTTCCTTCTTCAAGCTTCTTGCGGTGGCGACGAGTCTTCCGTGAAGGTTTTTGAGCTCCGGTAGTATGTCCAGTGTGAGGTCGTCCGGACTGTTGGTTTCGCCGGGATTGGATTGATTACCCGATTCGTCCTGTTCGGACGGTTGCTTGGTTGCATGTTCGTCGTCCTTTGGTTTTCCCTGCTCTAACGCTGGGTTATTAGGAATGCTGTCTTTGTCGAGGCGGGGCTTAGGGTGGCGCTTGCGTCGCCGCTTTGGTTGTTTATCGGCGGGATTATCCTTTGCCGGGCCCTGTTGTTCCTCGTCGTCGCTTCCTTTTGGGGTATCCACCATATATACATCATGTGTTGGGGTGGTCTTCCAGTGCCCTGTAGGCGCTGGTTCTTGATCGTCTTCGGCATCGTCGTCCATACTGTCGATGTCTTCGGAGTCATAGTCTAGCATGTCTGTTAGATCGTCGACAGTGGCTACAAAGTGGGTGGTGGGAGGGCTTTGAATTTCTTCGTCGTCCGCATCCCAACCATCCTGGCCATAATCCGGCCAGGGTTCTCCGGATAGCGAGAGATGTTTTAGCGAATTTAGGATGTCGCCAAAGGGTGAGTGTTGGCAGATGTCCGCGGCAATGTACTCCATTATCGGCACCCAATTAGATTCGATTGGCAGGGGCGCGGGAGGTTCGGAGTCCTGCAGGGAGTCCGACGCCTCGGAGTCACGGGCTTTACAAGGGACGCGGTTAGTGTTCGGCTCCATCGCCGTGGAAGGTGCAGCCCCCGAGGCGGTGTCCAGCCACCGGTCCTCGATCTGCGCCATCGGCTCTAGACTAAGGGCCGGGGTGGATTCATGTGCGGCCACCAAGGCACTGTCCGGTGGCAGAGCTAAATCATGCCCATCGTGACAGCGCGGCGCGCTCGGCTGTGGCTCGAGTCCGTCGAAGATCAAGTCCCCGCGGATGTTGGCCGTGAAGTTTAGGCTTCCGAACCTGACCTGATGGCCAGGGGCGTAGCTTTCTATCTGCTCCAGATGGCCAGGCAAATTGGCTCGCAGTGCGAAGCCGCCGAATACGAAGATCTGTCTGGGGAGAAAAGTCTCACCCTGGACGGCGTTGTTGTCGATTGAAGGAGCCATCAAGCCTATCGGTGACGACACAGAGGAACTCTCAATGAAAGCACCAATGTCGGTGTCAAAACCGGCGGATCTCGGGTTGGGGGTCCCGAATTGTGCGTCTAGGCGGATGGTAACAGGAGACAAGGGACACGATGTTTTACCCAGGTTCGGGCCCTCTTGATGGAGGTAAAACCCTACGTCCTGCTTGATTAATATTGATGATATGGGTAGTACAAGAGTGGCTCTACCATGAGATCAAGGAGGCTAAACCCTAAAAGCTAGCCTATGGTATGATTGTTGTAATGGAGGTTATGTCCTACGGACTAAGGCCCTCCGGTTTATATAGACACTGGAGAGGGCTAGGGTTACACAGAGTCGGTTACAATGGTAGGAGATCTACATATCCGTATTGCCAAGCTTGCCTTCCACGCCAAGGAAAGTCCCATCCGGACACGGGACAGAGTCTTCAATCTTGTATCTTCGTAGTCTTGGAGTCCGGCGGACGATGATAGTCCGGCTGTCCGGACACCCCCTAGTCCAGGCTCCCTCAGACATGTCTTGGTGTTCTACATCGGCAGGGCCCAGCCCCGCGCGTACCTCCGCTGCCATTAGGTCGTCCGGATCTCCAGGACGATACCAAGGGGTGAGGGGCTACATGACCAGTTAGACTCCTGAGTCGCGATGCTCTGGAGTCCCCCTTGACGTACGAATAGACCATCTTACCTTTCCTCACCGGGCTTTCTCTTGGGAGGGGTGCATGAAAACAGGTCCGTGGGACCTAGCAAGGTGGCGTATGCCAGGCGTGACCTGAGCGTAGCCGCCATCCCCAGCCCCCTCGCACTACTCTCCCTAGGGAAAGCAGCACGGTGAGGCTAAGCATTGAGCCTGGTGGCTCACTTGAGGTTGCAGCAGTCGTGAGGCTACCCTCAGTTGTTTATCACCAACGCGAAGCATGGCGCTTCCGCTCTTGCACGGGCATAGCCGCTCCTCGACCGAGTCGACTGCTAGCACGGAGCATGGTGCTTCCACTCGTACATGGGTGGGGGCTCCCTCTGAGGAGAGCCCCTAGGGTGTGTACAACCCCACCCTGACATGTGGCTTGCACGGCAGGGCTAGAGGAGATGTGTCTGGCCACCCGTGAGCCAGCGCAGGACTCACGAGGCCCTACCTCAAGGCGGGTTGCACCTGAACTTGATTGGGAACACTTGTGATAGTCCTGCGAGATGGTTAGCCAACCTGCACCGAGTAGATCTCCTAAGGCTATCGCATGAGAAGGCAGAACACCAACGACCCCAGGAGGTGACGTGAACGGGACTGGCCCACCAGACAGAGCTCGGCCATTGGGTTTATCGATGCTGCAGGGATGGACCCGAGCACAGACTCGTGCCTAGTCTTCTCATGCGAAGGTCCTAAACAAAGACAACCGGCGCGCGGCTCCCGTGGTGATGAGGCACCGGGTCATGCGCCCTCACTCATCCGCCCGCGATTAGCTCATGCGAGAACAAGGTACCAAGGGCCATGGGAGGTGACGTGCACGGGAGCTGGCTCGCGATCCTGTCGGTGCTCTAGGGGATGGTGGTACCCAGACATGCCTGCCTGCGGCCCACGGCGTGGCTCCGTCGATGGCATGGTACGGCCTAGCTTCGACATCAACAACCCAAGACCCTCGCGAGGGGCCAAGCCTCGCGAGGTGGATGACACCAAGACCTCCAAGGGGAGAAGCCTCCTCAGGCTGGTTCCCGAGGAGCGGAGATTTCTATACAGGGCTCACCTTGTGAGGTTTGGATGACGTGAGCCATGACGATCAAGGCGAGGCGGGCGCCAGCGGGGGCAGTGTACAAGTTTCCTCTTTGGTGCAAAGGAGGCAAGCGCAGGCGCGGAGTCCCAAGGAAGCAGCCAAAGGTTTCCATTCGCATGCAACAAGACCAAGACCGCAAGGATGGTAGGACGGAGGTCATCGCTGAGCCCTCCACGGCATCATGACCAGAGGGTTTTGCAGGAGAGGACCACTTTCGCTGGGATAAGATGTACTAGTTGTCTCCCTTCAAATTTGTCCATTGTGGGATCCCTTCCTGCCTTCATTTGGGAAGAGGACCAAGATCACTATAAATAGGACCTAGCCACCACCATGGAGGAGGAGATCGACCGAATCCTTTTCACTATCACCAGCTCACTTGAGCTCAAGAAGACACCTCCTGAGGTTGTTCTCCACTGTACTAGCTCATCCTCAGCCCTTCGAGGCAAATCCACCACAAAGCAGGAGTAGGGTTTTACATCGCAAGGTGGCCCGAACCTGGGTAAAGTGCAGTGTCCCCTTTCCTTTGAGTTCGACGAGCTAGGCTATGAGATTAGCGAGCAGGCAGACTGGCGACGTTGAGATCTCCGCACGCACCGTAGAGTTCGAATCTCTCAAGGGTGTGCAGAACCCGAAATACAACATTTGGCATGCCAGGTAGGGGTGCGTCGGAGCGACTCTTCCATCGATCGATTCACCGCTACTCCACCACTTCCACGGCTGACGCACGTCGAGCTCGTGCTGAGCGCCGGGCCACTCTCGCCGGCCTCGTCGCTCAGACAACACCGGTAGGCGATGATTTCCCTCGCCGCCCCCCATCGCCAGTGGCGAACGCCGCCACGGGCCCTATAGGCCACGAGTAACAGGCCTCTTCACTGCATCCTTCTGTGCGCCGTGATGGGCGCACTGCCACTCCGTAGCTGACTCTGGCTGCGTCGTCCTCCCACGCTCATCATGGCCCGGCGAACGCGCATGCAGCACTACTCATGGCACGCGAGCTCCTGTGCTACCACCCGGTCGATGACCTCTACAAGGACTGGCTCCACCGCATCGCCGAGCTCGTGAGCGCTGCTGGAGATTCTGCTGCACCGTGTCGCTCGCTGCCTCAACCATCGCCTGCTATAGGAGACGTAGCTCACGGCATGCCTCCTCCACCTCTGAGGCAGGACGCCATCATCGAGCCAAGGCGGGTGGCGCCTCGGCATGATCCGCAGTGTTAGGCGCCCCCGCGCAATGAAGCAAGCTGCCAGGTGGTGCAGCGGCCACAAGAAGAAGCGCGTGCGCCCCCGGCGTCGCACCGCCAAGACCGCGCGCCACCCGTGATGGCAGCGCGCAAGCATGAAGACCAGGCTCCACCTCCATTGTGGGTCCCGTGACGACAGCAGGGTGCCGCGTGTTCATTCCAGAGTTGCGCAGCATCGTCTGGCCGGGGAAGTTCAAGCCTGACCTACCTCCACGCTATGACGGCACCGCTGACCCTGCTGAATTTCTACAGCTCTACGAGGTGAGTATCGAGGCGGCCAGTGGCGACGAGAAAGTCATGGCGAACTGGTTTCCCATGGCCCTCAAGGATGGCGCGCGCTCGTGGCTCCTGAACCTCCTCGTGGGATCAATCTCCTCCTCGGACGAGATGCGAGAATGCTTCATCGCCAACTTCCAGGGCACTCGCGACCACCCGCCGGTCGCGGGTGACCTGCAACACATCAAGCAGCAGCCAGGGGAGACCCTGTAGAAGTACATCCAGTGCTTCAATAGCGTTCGCCTCAAGATACCCAAGGTGTTGGATGAAGCCATCATCTCGGTGTTCACTGATGGCGTCCGCAATGTCAAGATGCAGGAGGAGCTAGCCATACACGAAGACCAGTGCACAGCCCTAGAGATGTTCAACATGGCAACCAAGTTTGCGAGAGCTGAGGAGGGATGCCTCTCCCTCCTCGAGCTCCCTGACACAGACCCGGAAGACAAGAAGGCCAAGGCCAAGATGTGAAGTGCAAGGGACCGGCAGTACTCGCAGCTGAGTGAGAGATGAAGCGTGGCTGCGATCACCCAGAGTCATCCAAGGGCAGCCGCACATTCTGCGTCTTCCACAATGTGCACAGCCACAACACCAACAACTGCCAGGAGCTCAGGGCCATCCACGACAGGCGCCTCGGTCGTCGCCCCGAGCACAACGATCGAGGCTACAGTCGTGGAGGATGCTGGGACGGCCGTGACCATCATCAGGAGTGGCACGACCAGCCTCGGGAGGACCGCTGGCAGGGCCAGCCTCGTGAGGGTGCCTGGAGGGATCAGCCTCGTGAGGACTGTCCTCAGGGCAACACTGGCCTTCCCCCGCTGCCGCCACCACCAAGAAGGACCGAAGACCACCACCAGGACGAGGGGGTTGGGGGCTTCCAGGAGCCTCGTGCCATCGCCTACATTGTGGGTGGCTCCCAGGCTCCAGCCTCTCATCGCATCTTCAAGCAGTTCGCGCGTGAGGTGAACGCATCCCTCCCCAAGCTCAAGGCAGCGCGCCCACTCAGGTGGTCCAAATATGCCATCACCTTCGACTCCTCCGACCATCTCAAGTGCGCGGCCCCAGCCGGCATGCGCCCAATGCTCTGCTCGCCCATCATCAGCAACGTACTCGTCACAAAGACACTCATTGATGGTGGTGCAGGGCTCAATGTTCTCTCTGTCCAGACGTTCAATAGGCTCCAGATGCCGTACCACCAGCTTCAGCCTACCAAGCCCTTCTCAGGAGTGGCCGATGGCTCTACGCATCCGATCGGGCAGGTCCGCCTCCTCGTCAGCTTCGACAAGTGCGACAACTACCACACCGAGCTCATCGACTTCGACGTTACTGACATTCATCTGCCATACAATGCCATCCTCGGGTCCCAGCTCTCGCCAAGTTCATGGCGGCAACGAACCACGGCTACAATGTTCTCAAGATGCCAGGGAGCTGCGATATCATCTCATGTGTGCCTACCAGGTGTGGCGGTCGAAAAACCTAACAACAAGGGCGTTATCCTCCCTCCTGAGGCCATCCCCAAAAAGAAGAAGCAGCTGCTCCACCAAGGATCTCAGGAGGGTGGGGTGTCCGGCGGTGCCGCCTCAAGCCTTGCGTCCGCTGATGGGACGGCTTCCCCTCTCGCATAGGAAGGCGCGCCCGACGCCCCTCTTAGGCTGGGCTCGGGGGCTCTCCTCTGTAGGGCCTCTGATCTGGCCAACGCCACAAGGGAGGCGCTCGGGCACCATGTGGAGGCGTGCTTCAACGCGCACTTCTGCGAAGAAAGCGCCGGCCGCGAGGCATTAGGTGCTCAGGAGTTCATCACCAAGGCAATCAAGGAGATCCAAGAGGCAAGAGCTATGCGGGGCGATTGCCGCGCACCACCCGGCGCACCCTCCTGCCCCGGCGAGGACAGGGAGCTGCGCATCTGCGTTGACATCCCTGGGCTCAACAGGGCTGCGTCTCAGGAGCTCTTCTGGCCGTCCCGTGTTGGCCGATGCGGGGTCCCCCTCACAGCTACGTTTGCATGCCCTTCGGTTTGCTGAACGTGGTTGCCGCATCCCAGTGGCACATGCGGGGCGTCCTGGCGGCTCAGGAGGCCAGGCGCCTGGCGATCCAGGCGGAGATGGCGATAGATCCTCACGAGCCCCCCAGACATCCAGAGCCTCCCAAGATTCAGGGCCAGGGTGGCTTATGAGGAGTGACTTTTGCAGCGCACATCTTCTACTTCTCCAACATCTCTTCAGCAATGGTACCAGGTGACATCTTTTAGTTTGTTCAGTTGGGGGCGCCCCTCGGGCTGCATTAACCCCAAGCCGCATGGGTCCGTCCCTGCAGCATGTACCCTTCTTGCATTCATCTGAACTGGCTTTACCTTCTCCCATGAGTTGCCTTAGGATTATCATTCGCCTGTCCGGCGCTTCGTCGCCATGAACGTCTCATGCCCTTGCAAGCTAACCCATGTCCTCCTCATGATTAAGGACTGGCACGGCGTCTGTGCTCGGGTCCGTCCCTATAGTGTTGCTATACACAAGAGGCTGAGCTCTGGCTCGCGGGCCAGCTCCCGTGCATGTCCCTCCCATGGCCCTTGGTGCCTCGTTCTCGCATGTGCTAATCATGTGCGGATAAGTGAGGGTGCGTGACCGGTGCCTCGTCACCACGGGAGCCGCACGCCGGTTGTCTTTCTTCAGGACCGTCGCATGAGAAAACTGGGCACGATGTCTATGCTTGGTTCTGTCCCTGCGGCATCGATAAACTCCATGACTGAGCTCTGTCTGGCTGGCTGGTCCCGTTAATGTCACCTCCTGGGGTCGTTCGTGTTTGGCCTTATCATGCAATAACCTCAGGAGATTCACTCGGCGCAGGTTTCTTAACCATCTCGTAGGGCTATCACAAGTGTTCCTAATAAAGTTCAGGCACAGCCCTCCTTGAGGTAGGGCCTCGTGAGTCCTGCACTGGCTCACACGTGTCCGGACACACCTCCTCTAGCCCTGCCATGCAAGCCACGTGTCAGGGCGGGGCTGTACATGCCCCCGGGGGTTCTCCTCAGAGGGAGACCCCACCTATGTACCAGTGGAAGCACCATGCTCCGTGCTGGCAGTCGACACGGTCGAGGAGCGGCTATGCCCGTGCAAGAGCGGAAGCGCCATGCTCCATGCTAGTGATAAACAACAGAGGGTAGCCTCACGACTGCAGAAACCTCAGGTGAGCCACTAGGCTCAATGCTTAGCCTTACCACGCTGCTTTCCCTTGGGATAGTAGCACGAAGGGGCTGGGCATGGGGGCTACGCTCAGGTCATGCCTAGTGTACGCCACCCTGCCAGGTCCCACAGACCTGGTCTTCGCACACCCCTCTCGGGCGAGAGCCCGGCGAGGAAAGGTTTGATGGTCTGTTCGTACGTCAAGTGGGGCTCCAGAGCATCACGACTCAGGAGCCTAACTAGTCACATAGCCCCTCACCCCTTGGTCTCATCCTAGCAATCCGGACGACCCAACGGCGGCGGAGGTGTGTGCGGGGCCAGGCCCTGCCGACGTAGAAGGCCAAGACCTGCTCCCACACCTCTTTTCCGAGGGCTATTTGCACGTCAAGGGGGACTCCTGAGCATCACGACTCAGGAGCCTAACTAGTCACATAGCCCCTCGGCCCTTGGCTCCATCCTGGTGATCCGGACGACCCAACAGCGGCTGAGGTATGTGCAGGGCCGGGCCCTGCCGATGCAGAACACTAAAGCAAACTGAAAGGAGGTCGTGGAGACCAAGCAAATTATTACAAGCATAATATCTCTTAAAAAGTACCAAGCATAAAGTTCTTATGCCTCCACGAGGCACGATACATGTCGCAGAAGCAGGGGGAAGCATCATCATCAAGCCTCTTCTTCAGCCTTGGGCGCCATCCTCGCTTGACAGAGGAGCCCCGTCATTGATGACATCGCCGCTATCCTTGTCATCAGCCCTAGCCATGGGATTGATGGCGAGGAACTTCTTCAGCAGGGCCTCCACATGATCCTTCACAGCCTCAACAGCGGCAGTGCAGGACTTCGGGTCCACAGGCTCGAGCAAGGCACCGAAGTCGAAGCTGGGATCCCGGAGATAGAGGTGGCTGAAGACGCGCGTCATGGCCGAGGAAGAAAGCATGCGGGCCTCTTTCTCCACCATGGGGCCTACTCCGACGACGACGTCCTCCAGTGCCGTGACGAGCTTAGGGAGCAGCATGGTGGGACCCTGCTCCAGGGTCGCCATCGGAACCTTGTGCTCATCCCCGTAGAGATCCTGCAATGCCTTGTGGGACCTCGCCTCGAGGGATATGAAGGTGTCACGCGCTGTGGTGGCCGACTCCTTGGCCTGAGCAAGAATCTTCTTCCTGGCCTCTAGCCGAGCCTTCTTGTCAGAAACGATCTTGGAGTGGGATGCCTGGGCCGCCTCCACCTCCTCCTCCAACTTCTCCAGGCGGCTGCACCCTGCGGCCTGCTCTCGGGTCACTTGCGCCAGCTCGGCGTCGCGATCGGCAATCACAGCTTCCTGGGCCTTCAGCTTCTCCTCCTGCACCTCGAGCCGACGGGCCTGGGTGGCCTGCTGATCACGTGGCGGAAGAACCATGGCTCGACGGCGTGGTGGACGGGAGAGATGACGGCGCTGACACCTAGACTGGCGGAGTAGCAGCAACAGAGAGGGCCAGGGGCTCCAGAGCCCTCGGGCCCTGGGCAGGCGAGCTGAAGGCGAGCGCTTCTAGAGTCAGCTCGGCTGCAGGAGCTGTCTCCTCCTGAGGCTGGGCCATAGAGTCTCGGGAGTGCTGCACCGCCGCAGGAGCATTAGGAGCAGCCCCGTCCTTCTAGGCCAAAGCCACAGCGCCCACAGCAGGGCGCTTGGTCTCAGCAGCTCCAGCATCCCCCTTCGTCCTTTTTGCCGCTGATGTCAGCCTGGCCCCATGATGAAGACATTGAGTACTGCATCGAAATCGAGGAGCAAAGGCAAGGAGATACACTTACTGGTCCTCGGCGACGTATTTCCTCCTGCCGGGGCATAAGCTTCGGGACATAGCAGCGCTGCACTTTGGGGCGGGCGAGTCTTGTGACTCGTGTTCTTGGTTGGATCTTTGGCGGTGAAGCGGGGGTGCCACCTCGAAGAATCAACGCGGACCTATCCCTCTTCGGGACCCCCCACTTCGGCCTCTTCAGAGGGGTCCCCCGGATCTCATGGTGACCCCGACAGAGTGCGTCGACTCCCTGTGTCAGGACCCCGACTCAATGTCACATCGATCTAGCCTGTAACACATCATATCACTTTGCGGCCTCACGCACGGTATCCCAACGGGTGTCGCCTTACCTTTGCCCGGGACCGTTTAGCGCTTTTGGCTGCGTATATGATAGTGTCGCTAGCATCCATATGAAAAGGAGCCGGGCTGACATGACTAGTCGTAAACCCAAAGTGGCACAGACTTACGAGGACGAGCATCCATGACCCAACATCGAGCGTGTCGGTCATCGGCAGTAAGTTCGGGCTGTAGCACTTTGGGCTAGCGAGGACTCCGGTGAACCGGGCTGTAGCGGGCTAACAGGACTCGGTACTCAATCGCGTGACATTTCCCGAAGGACGGACCACGAGCGAAGAAGGACACATGCCGGCCAGCCTAAGTGTTCGAGCGGTAGCAAGCTACCATGGCTCGGTGGAGACACTAGGAGACATTTCGGTGAGAGAGGCTACTAAAGATAAACAACTAGATAGTCGGATCCCACACATACCAAGCATTTCAATCATACACACAATATGCTCGATATGTGCAAATACAACAAGGCATCACAACATGACTCTCGACACAAGTACTTTATTTAAGGCTCGAAGAGCCATTCATATCATACACACAAGTACGGGTCACACGACCCACATACAAGTCATACAATCATACAAGCCAACAGCGGAAGTGTTTTGTCAGAGTACGACAACTAGTAAAATAAAAGAGGCTTGGGTAAGCCTAGCTATACTACATGGTCCTTCACTTGCTCGGGATCACCACAGGCCTTAGTCTACTCATCGATGTCAGCGTCTACGAAGAACCCGTCGGAGGGTTTGTGGCATCTTGAAAAATGTAAATTAAAGCAACATGAGTACAAAGGTACTCAGCAAGACTTACATCGACCCTACATACATGCATATTATCAAGAAGGGTTGGTGGGGTTATTGCGACAAGCCAGCTTTGACTCATGGCTAAGCTATCCTCTGAGACACCAACTTGAAATGGTTTTGCTTTTCGAGTCCACTACTCATCACTTCAATACACCACGAGGATCCAACCCGTCTTCCTACGGAGAAGCCATCCTCGGCACTCACGCTATCTTGAGGCTTTTAGTAGTATCCATTTACTTGTCTATGAGCTGTATAGGCAACCAAGTAGTCCTTTACATGACGCAGCTATTCGAATAGATGATGTTAACCTGCGAGGTGTACTTCTTCATACGCTCTCACCACTTATCGCCGTTTACGACATGTACTCGGCAACCTTCAGCGGAAGCCCAGCGTGGGTGTCGGCCACGACCTACCTGAACACCTAAGCCTCTAGTCGGGTTTATCGCCTATTTGGGTTCCATCTATGAGGAGTTCGGCGAAGTCTCGCTCACAGCCCCAAGCGATGTGAACAAGGTTCCCGAGATACCAAGCGGGCATCCGGTACACCCGCCGTACCTACCGCATCACAGCCCACCCCTACGGTCAGCGCTGTCCACGGCCTCGATGAGCTACAAACACGAAACTACTTGCAACTCTGGACGAAGACTATGGTGAATAAGAAGTCGAGAGGGTCCATTGGTTTGGGCCCAATGCATGGTAGTAGCTGAATCTTAAATCACACATACAGATCTCGATTTAATAGCGGCCTCAATGAAACAACCCACCATGTACTCCTACATGGCCTTTCATCGATACCTTTACCAAATCGTGTTCAACACCTTACTCTCATACCGACTCGATCATTTCCTCTAGCCATCACCCGATGAACCGGACGACACGACTCTAAGCATAGCGAGGCATAGCAAGGTAGGAACAACACAATCACATGGCTCAATCAACTCCTACACATGCTAGTGGGTTTCATCTAATTCTTGTGGCAATGACAGGTCATGCGGAGGAAATGGGTTCAACTACCGCAGCACACAGCAGTTTGAATCGCGTTGTCTTAATGCAATAAGCGAGGCGGGAGCAAGAACATGGGATTTTATCGATATGATCAAATGGTTGGTTGCTTGCTGACGGGTCGTTACAGGGTATTGCTCTTCGTCGGGGTTATCACGGTACTCCTCGGGCGAGAACACTGCCGCAGAACACCGATACACAAGCATTACCAAACAATATGCAACAACATGATGCATGCAATGAGACATGGCAAAATGAGTGCTTTGGGCTAATGCAACTAAGATCAGATGGGTTTGAACCAATTTGAACCAAAGATTCAAAATTCAAACTCATATATGATCATTTAAAGTGCTTAAACTTGTTCTGTGATAAACAGTGGGTTAGCTTCTGTAAACATGCATGAAACCAGTACAGATGGATAGATTGGATTTTTCTGATCATTTTCATATATAATTTGTCTCATTTGGAGCTATGGTTGATTTTATATGAATTTTGAAGTTTGAAACAATTTACGGAATTTCTGTGTAAAAATAATTCGATAATTTAAATATTGCGTCGACCTTTGCGTCATGATGGCGTCGAGGGGTCAACAGGCTGGTCAGGTCAAACTGACCAGTGGGTCCCGTGTGTCGATGAGGTTAGTTTAATTAGAATCTAATTAAAACTAAACTAGTTTAATTAGCGGGCTGGGCCCACATGTCATAGACCCGGGGGTCAACTGGGCCCACCGTGGTCAAACCGAGTCAAACCCACGGCGTTTAGCCGCCCGGCGAGCCAGCCAGCGGCGAAAGTGGTTTTAGCCGTTTGGCCACCAAGCGGCGCGGCGACCACGGAGTGAAGCCGAGGACGAGCCGCATCTATTGGTGGTGGTGGTTGGGCTCGGGGTGGCGGAGTTGGCGCCGGGCGCGTTTGGCGGCCACCGGGCTCGGGTGAGAGTGAACTCGAGGTGGAGTGTGCGGTGAGTGCGGGAAGTGCTCGGTTAGCTCCAGCGGCGTAGTGAGCGCGTTGGACACGGTGAAACGGAGTGTGGCGGGAACACGTCGGCGGCGAGTCTGCGGCGGCGGTGCCGTGAGCTTCGCGGTCGTTGTGGTGCAGCAGGAAGCGAGAGGAGAGGTTGGGAAGGTAGCTGAGCTCCACAGAGCTCACGTAGAGGCCGTCGGCGGGGTCGGGGGCGAGCTATGGCGGCGGCGGCGAAGGGATCTCCGGCGGTGGCGCTTGAGGCGAGCTTCGGTGCGGCGGCTTGAGAACCTGTGGCCTTCGAGGCTCGGCTAGCTCGAATGTGCGGACGGCGGCGGAGCTCTGAACACGATGGCGCGGCGTGGGGTCGACGGAGGAGGGCAGCTCTGACGGTGGTCTTGGCGGCAGTGGCGTCGGCCATGGCGTGGGGAAGCGAGGAGGCGAGCTGGAGAGGAGAGGGTGTGCAGGGGGTCGGGCGCGACGTGGAGCTCATCAAAGCGATGGGGCGGCGAGAAGCGGCGAGGCGGCGGCAGCTGCGTGGCGAGCTGCGGTGCCGCCGCCGAGCACCTTGGCTGCTGCTGGCAAGCCAAGCAGCTTCATTGGCCAGTGGCGGGCTGGGCGGCCAGTGGGCCGCTAAGCGGCGCCGAGTAAGTTTTTACGCTTTCTTTTTTCTTTTTCTATTTTTCTGCAACTTTGTTGAGTTATTTAAAATACCGAAAGGTTCTAAAATTCACCAAACTAATCCTAGTCCATTGTTGGATTATTTCCAACATGAAACATTTAGTTTGGAGATATTTGGACATTTGAAATATTTTATTATTTAAAATGCCCAAATTCAAATAGCTATGATTTAATTCAATGACCTTAGGATGACCTAGGAAAATGTGCATCACTTTTGGCAAAGCTTACGGACCAAGACAAAAATGATGGACATTTTAGAAGGCATTCAGGTTCATCGAAAATATTTTAGTAAACCCTAGTTGTTTGAGGAGAATTTGGGGTTACGGCAATCCCATTTCAAGTTTACTGTTGAAAAAATAGACATGATGCAACACTCTAATGCATGAACTAGCTAGGGTGTGACAACTCACCCCACTCAAAAGAATCTCGTCCGAGATTTAGGTTCCTCCGGAAAGAGGCGGGGTACTCAAGTCGAAGGCGATCCTCCCTTTCCCAAGTAGCTTCCTTCTCGAATGGTGCGACCATTGAACCTTGAAAACTTGATATTATGCCGTCGAGTGGTGCGCTCGGCGATCGAGAATCTGAGCGGGATATTCTCGATATGTGAGATTATCTTGAAGATCAAGCGTTTAGTGGTCCACTCCACGGATAGGATCCGAGAAGCAGCGCTGAGTTGAAAAGCGTGGAAGGCGTCGTGGACTTTGGAGAGATCGCGGAGGTAGTTCAATTGGTAGGCAACTTCTCCTCGTTTGGCAAGAATGCGAAAGGGTCCAATGTGGCGAGCCAATTTGCCTTTGATACGAACGATGGGTTCCCTTGGAGGAGTAACCGAAGGTAAGCCTTCTCGTCAACCTCGTAAGTCATAGCCTTATGTTTTCGGTCATATTGACTCTTTTGGCGAGATTGGGCTGTTTTCAACTTTTCACGAGCGATCACGAACTTGTTCTTCGCTTCTGGATCATATCCGGGCCAAAATTATCTTTCCCGGTTTACGACCAGTTAAGAGGTGTTCGACACCTTCGTCCATAGAGAACTTCAAAGGTGCTTTGCCCAAGCTAGATTGATAGCTGTTGTTATAAGCAAACTTCGGCAAATGGAAGGCATTTCTCCCAATCCATTCGAATGAGATATGAAGCTCGAAGCATGTCTTCTAGGATTTGGTTGACGCGTTCTACTTGACCACTTGATTGAGGGAAAAGCGATGCTAAAGGAAAGATGGGTTCCCATAGCGTTTTGGAAACTTTCCCAAAATCGAGAGGTGAAGAGACTTCCTCGATCGAGTTTATTTCAATGGAACACCATGAAGAGATACTATTAGGAGATGTACAAGTCTGCTAGTGACTAGCGGTTATACTCTCACGAACGGTAAAAATGGGCCACTTTGGAAAGGCGGTCGATAATGACAAAGATAGCATTATTCCCCTCTTGGTCTGGGAAAACCGGTGATGAAATCCATCTGATTTTATCCCATTTCCATTCGAGGAATAGCTAAGGGTTGAAGGGTGCGGCGAGCCGTTGATGCTCTGCTTTTACCACGACGACAGAGCGTCGCGATTAGCAACATATTGAGCAATGTCTCTCTTCATCCTAGTCCACGGAACCTCTGGCGTAGGTCTGATACATTTTAGTGCCACGGGATGAATGGTGAGAGGAGATTCATGAGCTTCCTTAAGGATCAATCGCGCGCAGGTTTCGCACCTTAGGAACCACTAGGCGGGTTCGAAGTATCGACTCCTTGATCATCAATGGAGAAACAATCCGACTCCTTTCTTGATGTTTCTTTTGATCGAGAA
The DNA here is from genome assembly GCA_021437245.1 of Aegilops speltoides. Lineage (NCBI taxonomy): Eukaryota > Viridiplantae > Streptophyta > Magnoliopsida > Poales > Poaceae > Aegilops > Aegilops speltoides. The sequence continues at coordinate 211,406,319 of CM038142.1, forward strand.
TTCCGGATCTACCTTTTGGGCTTTGATGATCTGATCCGTAAGGAAGGTTTCGCCACCAAGGTGGAAAGGAACCCTCGAGGAACAATGTGAAGGTTAAGCTTCGAAATTCCTCGTGGAGAAGTGGTTGACTTTGTTGCAACATCAAGTTGTTGCAATAAGATTCTGACTTAGTGCATCAGCCATGGCGTTGGCTTTTCACGGGGTATAAGTTATCCCTAAATCGAAATCTGAGATCAACTCAACCCAACGTCTTTGCACGAGATTCAAATCTGGTTGGGTGAATATATATTTCAGACTTTGGTGATCGGTGTAGATTTATAGCGATTACCAAGAAGATAATGTCGCCAGGTTTTGAGTGCATAGACTACAGTTGCAAGCTCTAAATCATAGTAGGGTAGTTTTCCTCATGTGGGTGTAATTGCCGTGAACCATAAGCAATTACATGTCGATCTTGCATGAGAATACAGCCTAGTCCTTGTCGCGTCGCAATAGATAACAAAGTCCTTAGAAATCTGGGGGTACCAACACGGAGCGAAGTTAAGCGTCTTTTCAGTTCACGGAAGCTGTGCTCACATTGTGGAGTCCACTCGAACTTTTATCTTTCTTGAGGAGTTCGATTAGAGGTTTAGCAACTTTGGAGAAGTTTTCGAATGAAGCGGCGACAATAGCTCGCTAAGCCAAGGAAACTCGAACTTGCTTGACCGATTCAGGTGGAGTCAATTAAGGGCGGCTTGAACTTCGCTCGGGGTTGACAGACAATACCTTTACCGAAATTACATGTCCTAGATAGGTCATACGGCAGCCAAAATTCGCATTTGGAAAACTTGGCATAAAGCGATGCTCTCGAAGTTTCATCAACACTAGCCGTAGATGTTGGCATGTTCTTCCTCGTTCTTGGAATAGATGAGTATGTCATCGAGGTAAACCACGACAAATTTATCCAAATATTCCATGAAGATTGAGTTCATTAACCGGGAGAAAGTGGTGGGGCGTTGGTTAGACCGAAGGACATGACGGTGTACTCGTATTGGCGTAACGAGTAACAAAGGCCGTTTTAGGAATGTCCCGTTTGGATTTTGATTTGATGGTAGCCTAACCTCAAATCCATCTTAGAAAGGCGAGGATCTGCGAGTGATCATACGGATCGTTGATCTGAGGAAGCGGATACTTGTTCTTGATTGTGACCAAGTTGGCGGGTCGATAATCTACAACCATCCGATCCGTACCATCCTTCTTCTTGACGAAGAGAGCAGGGGCAAGCCAAGGAGATGAACTAGGGCGGATGAAACCCTTTTGCAAGGCCTCATCGAGTTGTTTCTTAAGTTCGGCTAGTTCTAGGGGTGCCATCTTATAGGGTCTTCTAGAAATTGGGACAGTTCTGGAATGAGATCTATCACGAATTCAACATCTCATCGGTGGAACACAGGCAATTCTTCGGAAAGACATCCGGAAAATCACGGACTACGGAGCGTCTTGAGTGCGGCAATGGTGGCATTAAGAGAATATAGTTGGCGCTTGGATATTGGGTCAAGACATTGACTATCTTTCGAGGGTGCGTAAGTTGAGCAGTCCTAGAGAAACAATCAATCTTGGCATGATGGGCTGACATCCGGTCCATACCCAAGATGATATTTATATCCGAAGATTTGAGAGCTATCAGCGATGCAAGGAAAACAAGTCATCGACCTGAATTTCATTACCATGACTTACTCTAGAGGTTTGCCATCTAGAACCGGGGTAGAAATTTCCATGGTGGAAGGCATGTCACGAATGCGGTGTTATGCAAGCGAGCATAGTTTTCGGATATGAATGAATGAGATGCTCGATGTCGAAAAGAGCGGATGCGGGTGGCAATTAACAAGAAGCGTGCGAGCACGGCGTTGGGATCTTCTTGGGCCTCTTGGTGAGACACAATTAACATGGCCACGCGCGCGGTGGTGGCGGCAGCATAGAACACCTTCCTGCTGGCTTGCCACGACCAACAGCTTTGCGGGCTGGTTGGGGTTGGTGCGAGGACAATCGCGCATGTAGTGGCCTGATTCACCACATTTGAAGCACGTCCGCGGGGCTGGCGCGTGAAGGCGTTGTTGGTTGGTCCACCATAGGGCCTAGCTGGTGCATCTTCTTTGAAGCTGGCGGCGCTGGAAGGATGGCCTCGGTGTGAATCTGGTGGTAGGGCGGTATTAGGCACCCACACGGCGCTTCGTGGTCGGCACGGATGAGGAACCCATGTCACGGCCATGCTTGCGTGTTGCTTAAATCGGTCGACCGGTTTCAGCGCTGATGGCTTTGTTAACAAGCTTACGGAAAGAGGTGCACTCATGCGGCGGAGATCTCGGCGAGTTGAGGCTAAGTCCCTTGCGGAACCTTGCTGTTTCTTGGCGTCGATGGAGACCTCTTGATTGCATAGCGTGCGAGGTTACGAAACTCTCTACTATAGGCGTCCACGGAGAGCGACCTTGGGTGGCTGCAGAACTCCTCACGTTTGCGATCCATGAGACCCTCCGGAATGTGATGTTCACGGAAAGCCTCGCTGAATTCTGCCCAAGTAGTGACATGGCCAACTGGGCGCATAGCCATATAGTTCTCCCACCAGAGACTGGCGGGGCCTTCGAGATGATATGCAGCAAAGGTGACCTTATCAGCCTCAGCTACTAGTGCAGAACGCAGCTTGTGAGTAATCTTTGCGAAGCCGATCATCGGCGTCGAGAGGCTCGGCCGAGTGGTGGAAGGTAGGAGGTGTAACTTGATGAAGTCAGCGGCGACACCAAGTTGTTTCTCGGATGATGGGCTGTGTTACATTCGATCGCTCCGACAAGCGGTTGGTCTCCGTTTGTTTCTCTCGGCCTCTAGCATAACCCGCCGGAGAAGGAGGGTGAGGCAGGTTTGCTTCTCCAACTCCACTTGCCTTGACTGCTCTGGCGGGCAGGGTTGTTCTTGAGTGTTAACCATCCTAGGAAAACAAGACAAGGATTTAGTCCAGGATGGCAAGATTCCGACATAGAAGTGTAGAATGTAATGGATAACTTCGGAATGCGAGATGATCATCCGTATGACATGGTGAATCTGAAACTGCTTCTTTATTCCATCGTCATACACACCATACAAGGTTTAGTACAAGACCAAACAAAGTACTACTACGGTGAAAGGAAGATTACATCTCATCGGAGGCACACCAAGCTCCTATACATTATTTTTGTTACACCTCAGGATTAGTACACACTAAGTCATATTCCACGAGTCACGCAGGCGGTGGAAATACAACTATTACAATACTAGAGGGACTACTACTAACTCGAGGCGTCTCGTAGTAGTTCTCATAGAAGTCTCCTCCGTAACACAGGAGTTCAGCGTGATCGTGCAGGAACAAGCGGTCTGAGGAGCTGTGGACCGTAAGGGCAAGGGTGAGGTCTTGGACCTCTGAGCGGTGGCAAGCGAGGACCACGAGGTGGGTGATGCCCCCACATCACGCCGATCCATCATGTCCGCGAGATCAGCCTGACGGGATACAAATCTCTCATATCCATATAACCAGCTTGAGCAGCGGTGCAAAAGCGAGTCAAGGTAGCCCGGTGATCGGCACGGGCATTGAAAACTCCATCCTCAAGGCCCGACTCTCTCGGTCCTTGTCCTCGAGCAGCTCAGCGGTAATGCTGGGTTAGGGAGTCCTCTGGACCGAATCGGCATAGATGGCTCGAAGATAACCAAGCGCTCGAAGTGAACTCGGCATATCTGGAAATCGGTGTTGCGGAGCAGCCGATCTGGCTCGTATAATGGTCATCATAGAATATGCAGCATCTTGAACCGCCATATCAATAGTAACACCAAGCCCATAGGAGCTGTGAAGGGCCTCGGTGCAACCAGGATAAGAGAACACCACGGCGGTGCAAAGATCTTGACTTTGATTAAAATCTCGATCTTGCTCTTCAAGCGTGTATTAAGGGTACCAGCGGTATCCGCTTCGATCATAACCGAACTAGCATGGTTGTATGACCGGTCACACCAATGCATCTGGTCAGACGAACCACTTGATTTTGATCACGAGTGGCCATCTGGAAGCATAACCACAATGCAAAGGCATTAGTATTTCTAGCGGAATTTGGACAGCATAACGACTGTAAATGCTCAAAGGCTTGAGACATTTTACAAGGAATTGCATAACCACTCCACAATTTCATATCAAGGTTACGGGTCCAACTTAGTAACATAACAAGATAGTAAAGCTGAACCAGGCTTGTAACCATCAAACCTACAAGGTACTCTTGATTAGTAACACGTGAGCCTAACGAGAGAGAAGAGATCCTAATCCTTAACCCCGGTGGAAGAATGGGTGACTCGGATCGAGAATATCATGAGATAAAGGAGTAAAAAGAGCCTTACGTACCATCCCACAATCAATTCCCCTACATATAACTAAAGCATTTCTAGACTCAACATCGACCGGTTTGGCTTGGAGAACCTCTGAGCAGTCCGGCTCGATGCCAGCGCTGTCGGGACCCGACTCAATGTCACATCGATCTAGCACAGTAACACATCATATCACTTTGCGGCCTCACGCACGGTATCCCAACGGTGTCGCCTTACCTTGGCCGGGACCGTTTAGCCTTTTGGCTGCGTATATGATAGTGTCGCTAGCATCCATATGAAAAGGCCGGGTGACATGACTAGTCGTAAACCCAAAGTGGCACAGACTTACGAGGGACAGGCATCCATGACCCGACATCGAGCGTGTCGGCCAACAGCAAGTAAGTTCGGGCTGTAGCCTGGGCTAGCGGGACTCCGATAAACCGGGCTGTGGCGGGCTAACGGGACTCCGGTACTCAATGCGTGACATTTCCCGAAGGACAGACCACGAGAGCGAAGAAGGACACATGCCGGCCAGCCTAAGTGTTAGGAGCGGTAGCAAGCTACCATGGCTCGATGGAGACACTAGGAGACATTTCGGTAAGAGAGGCTACTAAAGATAAACAACTAGATAGTCGGATCCCACATACCAAGCATTTCAATCATACACACAATATGCTCGATATGTGCAAATACAACAAGGCATCACAACATGACTCTCGACACAAGTACTTTATTTAAGGCTCAGAGAGCCATTCATATCATACACACAAATCACAGGTCACACGACCCACATACAAGTCATACAATCATACAAGCCAACAGCGGAAGTGTTTTGTCGAGTCGCACAACTAGTAAAATAAAAGAGGCTTGGGTAAGCCTAGCTATACTACATGGTCCTTCACTTGCTCGGGATCACCACAGGCCTTAGTCTACTCATCGATGTCAGCGTCTCGAAGAACCCGTCGGAGGGTTTGTGGCATCTTGAAAAATGTAAATTAAAGCAACATGAGTACAAAGGTACTCGGCAAGACTTATCGGACCCTACATACATGCATATTATCAAGAAGGGTTGGTGGGGTTATTGCGACAAGCCAGCTTTGACTCATGGCTAAGCTATCCTCTGAGACACCAACTTGAAATGGTTTTGCTTTTCGAGTCCACTACTCATCACTTCAATACACCACCGGGATCCAACCCCGTCTTCCTCTGGAGAAGCCATCCTCGGCACTCACGCTATCTTGAGGCTTTTAGTAGTATCCATTTACTTGTCTATGAACTGTATAGGCAACCAAGTAGTCCTTTACATGAATGGCGGCTATTCGAATAGATGATGTTAACCTGCGGGGTGTACTTCTTCATACGCTCTCACCACTTATCGCCGTTTACACGACATGTACTCGGCAACCTTCAGCGGAAGCCCAGCGTGGGTGTCGGCCACGACCTACCTGAACACCTAAGCCTCTAGTCGGGTTTATCGCCTATTTGGGTTCCATCTATGAGGAGTTCGGCGAAGTCTCGCTCACAGCCCCAAGCGATGTGAACAAGGTTCCCGAGATACCAAACGGGCATCCGGTACACCCGGCCACGTACCTACCGCATCACAGCCCACCCCTACGGTCAGCGCTGTCCACGGCCTCCAGTAGGCTACAAACACCAGAAACTACTTGCAACTCCTGGACCGAAGACTATGGTGAATAAGAAGTCGAGAGGGTCCATTGGTTTGGGCCCAATGCATGGTAGTAGCTGAATCTTAAATCACACATCTGATCTCGATTAGCAATAGCGGCCTCAATGAAACAACCCACCATGTACTCCTACATGGCCTTTCATCGATACCTTTACCAAATCGTGTTCAACACCTTACTCTCATACCGACTCGATCATTTCACTCTAGCCATCACCCGATGAACCGGACGACACGACTCTAAGCATAGCGAGGCATAGCAAGGTAGGAACAACACAATCACATGGCTCAATCAACTCCTACACATGCTAGTGGGTTTCATCTGAATTCTTGTGGCAATGACAGGTCATCACGAGAGAAATGGGTTCAACTACCGCAGCACACAGCAGTTTGAATCGCGTTGTCTTAATGCGATGGCGAGGCGGGAGCAAGAACATGGGATTTTATCGATATGATCAAATGGTTGGTTGCTTGCTGACGGAGTTACTACAGGTATTGCTCTTCGTCGGGGTTATCACGGTACTCCTCGAGGCGAGAACACTGCATGAGAACACCGATACACAAGCATTACCAAACAATATGCAACAACATGATGCATGCAATGAGACATGGCAAAATGAGTGCTTTGGGCTAATGCAACTAAGATCAGATGGGTTTGAACCAATTTGAACCAAAGATTCAAAATTCAAACTCATATATGATCATTTAAAGTGCTTAAACTTGTTCTGTGATAAACAGTGGGTTAGCTTCTGTAAACATGCATGAAACCAGTACAGATGGATAGATTGGATTTTTCTGATCATTTTCATATATAATTTGTCTCATTTGGAGCTATGGTTGATTTTATATGAATTTTTGAAGTTTGAAACAATTTACGGAATTTCTGTGTAAAAATAATTCCGATAATTTAAATATTAAATCGACCTTCGTCATGATGGCGTCGAGGGTCAGCGGGCTGGTCAGGTCAAACTGACCAGTGGGTCCCGTGTGTCGATGAGGTTAGGTTAATTAGAATCTAATTAAAACTAAACTAGTTTAATTAGCGAGTTGGGCCCACATGTCATAGACCGAGTCGACTGGGCCCACCGTGGTCAAACCAGGTCAAACCCACCGGCGTTTAGCCGCCGTGAAGCCCGCCAGCGGCGAAAGTGGTTTTAGCCGTTCGGCCACAAGCAGGCGCGGCGACCACCGGAGTGAAGGCGAGACGAGCGCATCTATTGGTGGTGGTGGTTGGGCTCGGGGTGGCGGAGTTAGCGCCGGCGGCGGTTTGGCGGCCACCGGGCTCGGGTGAGTGAACTCGAGGTGGAGTGTGCGGTGAGTGCGGGAAGTGCTCGGTTAGCTCCAGCGGCGTAGTGAAACGCGTTGGACACGGTGAAGTAACGGAGTGTGGCGGGAACACGTCGGCGGCGAGTCTGCGGCGGCGGGTGCCGTGAGCTTCGTGCGGTCGTTGTGGTGCAGGAGGCGAGAGGGAGAGGTTGGGAAGGTAGCTGAGCTCACAGAGCTCACGTAGAAACCGTCGGCGAGGTCGGGGCGAGCTGTGGCGGTGACGGCGAAGGGATCTCCGGCGGTGGCGCTTGAGGCGAGCTTCGGTCGGCGGCGGCAGAACCTGTGGCCTTCGAGGCTCGGCTAGCTCAATGGCAGACGGCGGAGCTCTGAACCGATGGCGCGGCGTGGGGTCGACGGAGGAGCAGCTCTGACGGTGGTCTTGGCGGCAGTGGCGTCGGCCATGGCGTGGGGAAGCGAGGCGGTGGAGGGAGAGGAGGGGTGTCAGGGGGTCCGGGCGCGACGTGGAGCTCATCAAAGCGATGGGGCGGCGAGAGGCGAAGCGGCGGCGGGCAGCTGCGTGGCGAGCTGCGGTGCCGCCGCCGAGCACCTTGGCTGCTGCACAGCAAGCCAAGCAGCTTCATTGGCCTGGATGGCGGGCTGGGCGGCCAGTGGGCGGCTAAGCGGCGCCGAGTAAGTTTTTTACGCTTTCATTTTTCTTTTCTATTTTTCTGCAACTTTGTTGAGTTATTTAAAATACCGAAAGGTTCTAAAATTCACCAAACTAATCCTAGTCCATTGTTGGATTATTTCCAACATGAAACATTTTAGTTTGGAGATATTTGGACATTTGAAATATTTTAGTTATTTAAAATGCCCAAATTCAAATAGCTATGATTTAATTCAATGACCTTAGGATGACCTAGGAAAATGTGCATCACTTTTGGCAAAGCTTACGGACCAAGACAAAATGATGGACATTTTAGAAAGAACATTCAGTTCATCGAAAATATTTTAGTAAACCCTAGTTGTTTGAGGGGAAATTTGGGGGTTACAGCAATCCCATTTCAAGTTTCTGTTGAAACAAATAGACATGATGCAACACTCTAATGCATGAACTAGCTAGGGTGTGACACCCTGACTGGGTGTGCGCCGGCGTCATCATCATCAGAGAAGGAACAAAGGAGCTCGCTCTACCGCAGGAGAGAGGTCTCCCCCTCCCCCACCAAGGTGGCCTCTAAGGAGTGGTTGCCGGAGGACACATTCACCGGGGAGCCTATAGGCAGGAAAGGCTCCGGCGGCATGAGCCCACACTCGTTGAAGACATGCATGGCGACGACTATCTCCTCCCCATCATCATGGCGGTATGGTGGGAGGTAGGTGTCAGGGGGCCACCCTGGTCCTTGCCGAGCAAGGTGTGCACGACCTTGCTCAGCTCCTCGTCAGGCAAGTCGTCCGGGCGCAACCGGAGTTTGTCTTCTGCGCCCATAAATTTCCACAGGGGGCGTGAGTGCGCCTGGAGCGGCACCAGGCGCTGCATTAGGAACTCCTTGACGATCATGGCCCCCATCAACTTCTCCACCTTCAGGTCGACCACCATCTTCTCCAGCACCTTCTTCGCCCGGGGGTCGATGAGCTTCTCGTGAGTCCATCCCTCCCGGGGCGTCGGGAACCCGGTCGGCAGCTCCAACAGAGCATGGGAGCGCTCGGCGTCCATGAAGATCCAATTGTTCCGGAAGTCCTTCACCTTCTTCCGGCCGAAGCAGCGTTCTTGTCGTTAGCCTGGCAAGCGGCGCACCAACTGTCTTGGCCGCTCTTGGCCGGAGGTAGAAGAAGTGGTGAAACAGCGCGACGGAGGGCATCACCCCCACGAACGCCTCACAGTAGAAGGCGAAGATTGACAGGAGGAGGATGGAATTGGGGTGAAGATGAAGGGCGTGGAGCCTGTAATGGCGAAGGATGGCATAGAAAAAGTTGGAGAAAGGGGGGACCAGCCCGGCATAGACGCTGTGCAGGAAGAAGGGGTAGAAGGTACCGCCCAAGGATTTTGGCTTGGCAGAGCCGACCCGGAGCACCGTCTCTCCCCCCTCGTTGTCGCTGCTCACTGTCAATTGGAGCACGGTGGCGAGGTGCTTCTCCTCGGCGATGGTGGACGCTCTCAGGGCTGGCTCGAACCAAGGAGCCGAGCATGCAGTCAGGGCCGAAGATTTTGCCTTGTCGGTGGCCATCGGTTGCAACCTTGGTGGAGGGGTTTGGGAGATCTGGAGGATTTTCAGTGTAGAGGGAGAAGAGGATCTGGAGCAAGACAAAGGAAGGCAATGAAGGATTAGCGGCAGGTACCAACCTTTTTGTCAACTAGAAACAGTTGCCGAGGCAGCGTGGGGAAGCGGAGATGCCCACGTCCCATCAATCTCCATGCGTCGCCCGAGGCCGCAGGCGGTTAGGGCCCGTGGCGCTCCACACTTGCCCTTTGGCTTTGCCTTGAAACCAAGTTCGAGCGCGCCTTGGGCCCGGGGGCTACTGTCGGCGTTCTGGGAACGGGGGTACACAGACTTGTCTGCCTTCAGCCCATGGCGTGGTTCCATCGACAGCCTGGTACGACCCAGCTTCGGCATCGACAACCTAAGACCCTAGCGAGGGGCCAAGCCTCACTAGGCGGATGACAGCAAGGCCTCCAAGGGGAGCAGCCTCGTCAGGCTGGCTCCCGAGGAGCAGAGATTTCTATGCAGGGCTCACCTCGTGAGGTGCGGATGATGTGAGCCATGATGATCAAGGCCAGGCGGGCGCCAGCGGGAGCAGTGTACCAATTTCCTCTTTGGTGCAAAGGAGGCAAGCGCTGGCATGAAGTCTAGAGGAAGCAGCTAAAGGTTTCCATTCTCATGCAACAAGACCAAGACCGCTAGGATGATAGGACGGATGTCATCGCCGAGCCCACCACGGCGTCACGATCGGAGGCTTTTGCAGGCGAAGACCACTTTCATCAGGATAAGATGTACTAGTTGTCTCCCTTCAAATTAGGCTGTTTTGTGATCCGTTCCTGCCTTCATTTGGGAAGAGGACCAAGGCCACTATAAATAGGACCTAGCCACCACCATGGAGGAGGAGGAGATCGACCGGATCCATTCCACCCTCCCCAGCTCACTTTGTCTCAAGAACACACCTCCTGAGGTTGTTCTCCACTGTACTAGTTCATCCTCAGCACTTTGAGGGAAATCCACCACAAAGTTGGAGTAGGGTTTTACACCGCAAGGTGGCTCAAACTTGGGTAAACTGCTGTATCCCCTTTCCTTTGAGTTCGGCAAGCTAAGATGTGAGATTAGCGAGCAGGCAGACTGGGAAAGTTGAGATCTCCGCATGCACCCTAGAGTTCGAACCTCTCAAGGGTTTGCGGAACCCAAAATCTGACAGAGCCAGAGCTCAGCCTCTTGGGTTTAGCGATGCTGCAGGGACGGACCCGAGCATAGACGCCGTTCCTGTCCTTAATCATGAGGCGGTCGTGGGTGGGCTTGTAAGGGCATGCAACGTTCACAGCGGCGAAGCACCAGACAGACGGATGATGAGCATAAAACAATTCATGGAAGAAGGTAAAGCCAGTTCTGATGGATGCAAGAAGGATACACGCTGTAGGGATGGACCCACGCGGCTTGGGGATAGTGCAGCCCGATGGGTGCCTCCAACTGAATGAACTAAAATGTGTCACCTAATACCATTGCTGTTGAGATTTTGGAGTAGTGGAAGACGCGCACTGCAGAAGTCGCTCCTCATGAGCCGCCCTGGTCCTGAACCTCGGGAGGCTCTAGAGGTCCGGGAGGCTCATGAGGATTCATCGCCATCTCCGCCTGGATCGCCTGGCGCCTGGCCTCCTGAGCTACCAGGACGCCCCGCATGTGGCGCTGGGATGTGGCAGTCGCATTCAGCAAACCGAAGGGCATGCGAACATAGCTGTGAAGGGGACCCTCACATCGGCCAACACAGGAAGGCCAGAAGAGCTCCTGAGACGCGTTCTTGTTGAGCCTAGGGATGTCAACCTAGACACGCAGCTCCCTGTCCTCGCCGGGGTAGGGAGCCGCGCTTGGTGGTGGGCGGCGATCGCCCCGCATAGCTCTTGCCTCCTGAATCTTCCCGATTGCCTTGGTGATGAATTCCTGAGCGTCTGGTGCCTCGCGCCCTGCACTTTCTTCGTGGAAGCGTGCATTGAAGCACGCCTCCACATGGTATTCGAGCGCCTCCCTCATGACGTTGGCCAGGTCAGAGGCCCTCCAGATGAGAGCCCTCGAGCCCATCCTGAGAGGGGCGCTGGGCACGCCTTCCTATGCGAGAGGGGAAGGCGCCTCGTCCGCGGACGCAATGCTTGAGGCGGCACCACCAGACTGCCCACCCTCTTGACGTCCTTGGTGGAGCAGCAGCTTCTTCTTGGGGATGGCCTTAGGGGGGTAGGCAGCACCCTTGTCGTTAGGGTTCTCGACTGCCGCAGCCTGGTAGACGCGCTCGAGGGAGGACACCGCGTCTTTCTCCTCGCAGGAGACTGTGATGATGCCGCAGCTTCCTGGCATCTTGAGGATGTTGTAGCCATGGTGGGTGACCGCCATGAACTTGGCCAGGGCCGGGTACCCGAGAATGGCGTTGTACGTGAGATGGATATTGGCGACATCAAAGTCGATGAGCTCTGTGCGGTATTTGTCGCACTTGCCGAAGGTGACAGGGAGGTGGACCTGCCCTAAAGGGGGGGGGGGTGGAGCCATCAGTCACTCCTGAGAAGGGCTTGGTAGGCTGAATCTAATGGTATGGCACTTCGAGTCTATTGAACATTTGGACGGAAAGAATATTGAGCCCTGCACCGCCATCGATGACTGTCTTGGTGACGAGCACGTTGTTGATGATGGGCGAGGAGAGCATTGAGAGGACGCAGGTTGTGGCTGCACACTTGAGCTGGTCGGAGGAGTTGAAGGTGATAGCATATTTGGACCACCTGAGTGGGTGTGTTGCCTCGAGCTTTGGGAGGGCTGCGTTCACCTCACGCGCGAACTGCTTGAAGATGCGATGGGAGGATGTGGCCTGGTAGCCGCCCAGGATGCAGGCGATGGAATGAGGCTCCTGGCAGCCCCCAGCCCCCCTCCTGGTTGTGGTCCTCGTTCCTTCTTGGTGGCAGCGGCAGTAGGGGAAGACCAGTGTTTCCCTGAGGATGGTCCTCACGAGGCTGATCCCTCCAGGCGGCCTCACGAGGTTGGCCCTGCCACCGGTCCTCCCGAGGTTGGTCGCGCCACTCCTGACGATGGTCACGGCCATCCCAGCGTCTTCCACCTCGGCCTCCTCCGCGACCATAGCCTCGATCATTGTGCTCAGGGCGACGACTGAGGCGCCCGTCGTGGATGGCCCTGAGCTCCTGACAGTCGTTTGTGTTGTGGCTGTGCATGTTGTGGAAGATGCAGAACGGGCGACTGCCCTTGGATGACTCTGCGTGATCATAGCCGCGCTTCATCTCTAGATCGGCCGCGAGTACGGCCGGTCCCTTGCGCTTCACATCCTTGGCCTTGTTATTCTTGTTTTCTGGGTCTGCGTCAGGGAGCTCGAGGAGGGAGAGGTGTCCCTCCTCAGCTCTCGCACACTTTGTTGCCAAGTTGAACATCTCCAGGGCCGTGCAGAGGTCCTCGTGTATGGCAAGCTCCTCCTTCATCTTGACATCACGGACGCCATCGATGGCCTTGAGAGATCTGGCTTCGTCGACACCTTGGGGATCACAGGGCAAAGCGTTGTTGATCTGTTGGATGTATACATGTAGGGTCTCCCCTGGCTATTGCTTGATGCATCACAGGTCACCCGCGGCAGGTGGGCGGTCGCGAGTGCGCTGGGAGTTGGCGATGAAGCGTTCTCGCATCTCGTCCCAAGAAGAGATCGATCCCGCAAGGAGGTTCAGGAGCCACGAGCGTGTGCCGTCCTTGAGGGACATGGGGAACCAGTTCTGTCAGGAAGTAGGTGCGACATATGCCAACGGATGGCTTATCATTGTGGGAGCTAGTAAGATGTCGCCGGTGCCTGGAAACGGGATAAGGCGAAGACATGCACGCCGGCGAATCTTACCCAGCTTCGGGGCTCTCCGTGGAGATAACACCCCTACTGCTGCTTTACGGGGTCTCCGCATGATTACTAGATCAACAAGTGGCTACAAGATGCTCCTTGAGCTGTTCGGTGGGAGGAGGAAGAAGGGCAAGGCTAGCTCTCTTCTCTCCCTATGGCAGTGTCTAGAACTATATGAGATCAACCCTTTGCATGGGTGTCCCAGGGGGTTTATATAGGCCTACCCACCAGGGGTACAATGGTAATCCGGCCTGGGCGCGGGCCCAAGCCGTCAGTGTCTGTGACCGCCGCCTTCTCCGCCGGCTTCTGGGGCCCGCCGACTGGTAGGTCCCGCCGGCTGTCGGCTCGCTGGTCGACAGGCCGGCCCCACCGCCGAGGTCTTGTCGAGGCTGATTCTTGTTGCCTCGCCTCGATGTGAGGCCGCCATGGTAAGCATGGCTACAGTGCCGCCGCCTTGCGGGCTCCCACTGTAGCCTTACCATGTCTTATCCGCCTAATGGTTCCTGCGCCCGAGAGCAAGCCCGACTCTTGGAAGCGGCCCGGCATTGGGCCGGCTGTAGGGGGCCGGGCTGCCCTCAGATGTCTCTCTGACCGAAGGGGACCACCGCCTACGGGCCGTACTGGCATCTTGTCGTGGATGGCGTCACGACTCTCATGGCGACAGTGCCACGCCGGACGGGGATGGCCTCCCAGTACGACGTACTGTAGCCGTGCATTCTCCGGGATTCGGGGGTGGCAGGGTTTGCTGTAGCCACGCCCTGTCCCGTCACCGTTATGGGTGATGGTCTTTGGTGGCGGCGTTCGGCCGCTTACTTCTGGGAGTCGGCCCTTCATGGGCCGCCTTCGGGAAGTCGGTCCTTCATGGGCCGGCTTCCTGGAATCGGCCCGATCGTGGCATTCTCCAAGGGTTGTTTCTTGGCCGGGCCGCCTTCAGCCAGCCGGCCTAGGTGACAGCCGGCCGGAGGAAGGCGGCCCCGTATTTTAGGTGCTTTAAGGTCCGATCGGTCCGTTGTTTTTTCTGAAGGCCAAAGGGAGCCGGCTAGGCTACCCGTGGTCATTTACTCCGACATTAGTCCCCGAAGCTGGTTGGGTTTCGCGGCTGAAGAGGGAATCGTGAAGCTCGGCCAGCTTCCTATCTCGAGGAGCCGGTTGCCAGGAGCCAGCCTTCCTTGCATGCCTTCTCAGCGAAGCCTTCTCAAATTCGAAGGCGGGAACCAGCGGGCGCGCAAAACGAACGGCAGGCTGACTGCCCGCCTTCTGCATGCCACGTGGCACCCTTCAGCTTGCAGGGCCTGCCAGCCCACGCGCGTGACGGGACACCGTCGCAGGCCGGGGCCTGCCACTCCCTTACCTCGGCCCGTGCGCGGATCTTTTGTGGCGCGAACCGACCGCACGTCTTTCGGCGGCAGTTCCCACTCGTCATTAAGGCGCGATAATCGCGGGGTGTGGGGGAGTGGGCGCAGTTCATCCCACGCCCTCCCGCGCCTTGACTCCTCGGCTTCGCCGCACGAGGCTATAAGTAGGTGTGGGGAGGGGGAGCAGCAGTAGTTCGCACGCTCGCCCTCGCCCTGCCTCCTTCTTCTTCCGCCTCGCCGCAGCAGTTCCTCATCGTGCCCCTGCCTCGGCATCCTCTGCCTCCTAGCGTGCCGTAGGCTTGCTGCCTCCGCGCCAGGCGCTTCTCGCTGTTGCGCTCGCCGTCATGGCTCCGACGTCGAGTTCTTGGGATGGGTCCACCATCCGCGATGACCACATCGAGTTCCTCCGCAAGACGCGGAGGCTGTCGAGCAAAGACCTTGTGCACGTCCGCCTCGCGCTGGTGAGAGAGATCTCGCCGGCGCCGGAGGAAGGTGAGCGGGTGATTTTCTATTTGCACTGCATGCGCGGGGTCGGCCACCCCGCCAGCGGCTTCTTCCGCGTGTTCTTGGACTTCTACCAGCTCCAGCCGCACCACCTCACCCCCAACACGGTGGTGCTGCTATCGGCCTTCGTCACTTTGTGCGAAGGCTTCCTCGGTGTCCTCCCCACCATCGAGCTCTGGGGGGAGTTCTTTCAATCCAAGCTCGGCACAGTCACGGCCGGCGTGCTGGCTCCGTGCGGCGCCTTCATCACCATGAGGAGGTCCACCGCCGACAACCCCTTTCCTTCAATTGCGCTGATCCAGTCGGTGAAGCTCTGGCAACGGTCTTACTTCTATGTTAGAACGTTGCCCGAGCAACGACTTCGTCAACTTGCGGCTTCGTGGCGGCCCGCCCGGTGGGAGGCGGCCGTGGTCTACGGGCGGATCGCTGGCGTCGGTGGGCCGCCGTCGCCCGACCAGTGCTCATCGGTCGGACCGCCTCACCGGGCCCGACTTGATCGCCGCCTTCGTCGAGCGCCGGGTCCTTCCGCTCCAAGGCCGGCCCCATCTGATCTATCAGATGAGCGGCCGCTTCGACCCAAGCCGGCTCAGCACCAGGGAGATGCCTCACGATGAGGTGTCTTATATGGTGAACTACATGCCCAACTGCAAGCTCAAGCCGGATTGGCAGTATGGCATGGCGCCATTCTCTCGCGCCAATCCACCACCAATGGTAAGTTTTCTTTCTTTATTTGTCGCTGAATCCTTTTTCCGAGCCGACTCTTGACCAGTCGGTCTGCTCTTGATCAGAACCCCCTTCTTCACCCTCCGGCCGGGACCACGGGGCGGGCCTTGGTCGCCCGATTGCTGGCGGGCGATCTGATAGCGTCGACTTGGGGCGGCCGCCTTGGGCGAAACGCCCGCGGCGGCGGCGGTGAGGCAAGCGGCTCCGGCTTCACCACCGGCCGAAGCTGGCCAGCGATGGCCAAGCGATCCGCTACGCCTCCAGCCGGCATCCGACTCCCAAGGCGCCGGCCCATTCGGCGGGCCAGCCGCCTGGGCGTCTTGAAGCTTGGGCGGCTGGCTCCCTTGATGGCCGACGAAGAGGCCCTAAGGTACCCAGCGGCAACCAAGCAGGGCGAGGTGGCATGGCGGCCGCTTCCGCAAAGTGGTGAAGCAGCCGCAGGCGGTCTCGGCGTAAGTCCCAGTCTTTACGCAAATCTTTCTTTCTTTTCTTCGTTTGGAGTTCTTCTAAGTCTTGTCTCCCGTTTTGTCAACCAGGGCCCCGCTTACCCTTGAGCGAACTACCGCTGCCTCCATAGTCGGCGGAGCGGGAGGGTCCGCGGGCTCCCACCGCGTGGATCCCCACGCCCGAGCTTGACGGCGGCGAGCGAGCATGCAGGGAGGCGGGGGAGGCGAGGCGGAGGAGAGAAGGGCAGCTGCCGCCGAGCCGGCCCTGGAGACGACGGCGGAGTCGTTCGAGGTGCAGGCCGACGCGGCGGCCAGGGCCCGGACGGAGGTTCAGACCACGGAGAAGACGGCGGAGGCTCTGCGGGGCCAGCCTCCGCAACTCGTCATCCCCCTCCGTTCCGCGCCCCCAGACGTCCCGCAGCCGCCGCCGGAGGAGATTAGCCGTGACCCGTAGACGGCGGAGAGGGAGGAGGGCGACGTGATCATCCTGGAGGGAGGAGTGGTGCCGCCTCCGTCGGCCGAGACCGGCCAAGGTGGCCAGCCCGAGGTGCCGCCTGAGCAGCCGACTACGCAAGCGGATCTTGTGGTCCTGTCGCCGGCTCGCCGGCGTGCAGCGAGGGCGACTTCGGAGCTGGATCAGCAGAGGGCAGCCGCCTCCAGCTCGTTGTCGCATGAGCTGGAGTTGGCCACCGCTAGTTCGCCAGGGTGGACGCAGGGCGGTGGGACAGCCGTGCTGAATTTGGCGGCTTAGGACGTCCGCAGCCGGCTTCAGGCCCAGGCCACCGCGCTGCAGCAATGTACCTGAGAATTCCTCGTGACGCGGGCGGTCGTTCGGGTGAGTTCTTCTGTTCTTGATTTCTGTCCGTGGGGGCGTGTCAACGCACCAGGTGTAATCCCGAGTTCGAGCAGGCTCTTGGCGGTGACTTGGAACTTCCTCGAAGACTCGTTTGCTAACTTGCTTGCTTCTTCGTCCTGTCTGCAGGATTTCCACAACCTCCACGCCGCTACCTTCAACTCCCAAGTCCGGGAGGCGGATAAGAAGACGCCCGATTTGGCGGAGGCAGTGTGAGTGTCTCTGTTTTTCATCTCGTGTGGGGCGCGTCAGCCCTGCTGAGTGTAATCCCGAGATTGAGACGGCCTTAGCGATCGGGTCGTATATTCTTGCCGACTTCTTTCTTAATTTCTCCTTGTTTCCATCTTGGCGGGAATAGCAGCTGACTTGAGGCAGCGGTGGGTATCGCCAGACCGCCTCGCACCAGGAGGCGAGGCTCAATCTCCTGACCCGGGGCGTGACCACTGGCCAAGAGGCTGGCCAACTGGAGGAAAGCCACCGGGCGGCCTGAGGCGGCCCGGGACAGCGAGGCCGCCCTTAAAGCGAATCTGAGACCGAGGCGGCGGGCTGGGCGAGGCAAGGCAGGCTCTGGCGAAGGCTCGGCCGTGTCGAGGACTGATTGATGGTAGGCCTTCTTCTTCTTCACTCTTTGCTTGTCTTTGCAAGTCGACTTGTCTCTGACTTGCTCTTTTTCTTCTTCTTTGTGCGAGTACTTCCACAGCCCTCTGTTGCTGCCAACCAAGCCATCAAAGCCCTTTATCGGTGTCAAAACCGGCGGATCTCGGAGTAGGGGTCCCGAGCAGTGCGTCGAGCGGATGGTACCAGGAGACAAGGGACACGATGTTTTACCCAGTTTGGGCCCTCTCGATGGAGGTAAAACCCTACTCCTGCTTGATTGATATTGATGATATGGGTAGTACAAGTGGATCTACCACGAGATCAAGGAGGCTACACCTAGAAGCTAGCCTATGGTATGATTGTTGTAATGGTTGTTAGATCCTCTGAACTAAAACCCTCGGTTTATAAAGACACGGAGTGGGCTAGGGTTACAGTCGGTTACAATGGTAGGAGATCTACATATCCGTATTGCCAAGCTTGCCTTCACGCCAAGGAAAGTCCCATCCGGACACGGGGCGAAGTCTTCAATCTTGTATCTTCATAGTCTTGGAGTCCGGCCGATGATGATAGTCCGGCTATCCGGACACCCCCTAGTCCAGGACTCCCTCAGTAGCCCCTGAACCAGGCTTCAATGACGATGAGTCCGGCGCGCATATTGTTCGGCATTGCAAGGCGGGTTCCTCCTGTGAATTAATTCATAGAAGATTGTGAACACCAGGATAGTGTCCGGCTCTGCAAAATAAATTCTACATACCACCGTAGAGAGAATAATATGTACACAAGTTCAATCTGCTGACGTATTTTGTGGCGTGATGTCACACCACTACCAAGCCTTTACTTGAATCGTTTTTACTATACCACCTCGGTAGCGTTTAGCGGCGGTTTCCTTAGCACATCTTGTCGGCGAGATCATGTTCCCCTTATTCGGGATTACCATCAATACGGACGTGGGTAACCCAACGCGCCATTGATTGTGGCGCTTGGGAGATAAGCGAGTTTTACCGGGCGGTGGGGGCGCATAGTCTTTGTCCGCCCATATATAAGGGATAAGGATCCACCCTTTTTACCTCGCCTTCTTCCTCCTTTGCCTATCCATCTCCGCGCTTTCGAGCTCCAGCGCCCAAGTCCACACCTCGCCTCAACCTTCCCTAGCCATGTCGGGAGGCGGGAGGCAAGTGGATGGCCTCCTCCGTTCTGGAGGGCACATCAAAAACTGTCTTGGCGCGGATACTTCTCCAGCGACATCAGCGCACGGCTGCCCGACGAGGCAGCTCATCCCACCCTAGGCCCCATGAGAGGTCGTGTTTCTTCCCCACTTCCTTGCGGACTGGGCTTCCCACTTCATCCCTTCGTCCAGGGGCTCATGTACTACTACGGCTGGACTTCCACGATCTGGCGCCAAACTTCATCCTCAACATCTCGGCGTTTCTCGTGGTGTGCGAGGCCTTCCTCTGCATCCGGCCTCACTTGACTTGTGGTTAAGACCTTCAATGTCAAGCCAAAGGTTGTGAAGGGCAACCAGGTAGTCTTGGAGCGCCATTGTGGGCAAAATGCCCAATGTCACTTGGCTCGAGGCGCCGTGGAAACCATCAAAGGGTGGCAATCGGGGTGGTTCTACATCAGCAGCAGCGTGACCCTAAATGGGCAGCGGCCCCAGAGTTCAGATCTGGTACCCCATGCAGCTCACCTCACAGAAAAGAAGGGCTTGCTATGGGGTAGTTCGAGGAGGCTGACCGGACTCGATCTGTATCCAGACCCTGGTGAACAAGAAGCTTAAACTTGTCAATGTGATCTAGGTCATGCTCGTCCACCGGATTCTCCCCTGCCAACAATGGGCTTTTAATTTGTGGAAGTTTGATCCGGCACAACACCGGACCCTTAGTGGGCTGTTCGACACAACATACGAAGCTGCCTAGAGGTCTTGTTCAAGGCGGAGCCCCGCATCCATGTTGAAGATCGCGGATTCAGCCTTGGCCTTGACGGTCTTGATAGCTATATTATCCTTTATGGGACATTCATTTCTTTCATAGTTTGTCTCTATGTGGGATTTTAAATTCCCCATGCCTTTAAGGGAGGTGGCGAAGGGCGTCCGGACAGGTTAACTGTCGGCTCCCTCCCAAGACCAGCGGACACCCGTTTGTGGGGCTGCTAGTCCGGCACTTTATGTGGTGCGGAGAAGAAGGCCAAGAAAAGGCCACGGGAACCGAAGAAGTTCCGGCGCCCGGTGGTATTGGACTCGTCGTCCGATGGCTCGGCGGACTCCTCCCGAAGATGAGGAGGAGAAAGAGGCCTCTCCCAAGAGGGAGAGAAAAAGGAAGGCCTCCCCAGCAGAGGGCGAAAGAATCAGAAGGAAGGACCCTTCCTCGGGACTGCTCATGCCAACGGCGGCGGGCGGGGAATGGCCATCAAGGGCCAAGCCCCCGGCAAGATCGTAAGTATCCGGATTCCTGAATGATCCATAATTTTTTCTTTGTGTCACGTAGTGTCCTTCTAATGCCGTATACTACCTGTAGTCCGACCGAGGATGCTCGTCCCGCTTCATCGAGCGGGTCCTTGGCTCCGTCAGATGTGGATTCCCTTCCGACCGCCTCAACTCCCCGTGGCGCTGATGGCCTTGGTGGGATCGAGGAGGGACCCATCGGGAGGAGGAGGCTCGGGAGCAGCGACAAGGCAGCCTCCGGACTTTGCACGGACTCCTTGCCGGAACCAAAAGTGGTTCAGTCTGGCGGCCCCTTAGTAGAAGGGCAAGACTGTGACACGGCGGCCTCCGTCCAACGGAGGTGCGGACAACTTGTTGGGCGCTCAACAGGCGCTTCCATCGAGGAAGAACACCGCACTATAATGAGTGCGGTGATTGAAAAGTTCAGCTTCGCCAAGCGGGCTGACCGAAGCTGCAGCAGCCTTCTAACGGGCTTTGAGGTAAGAAATTTAAAATATGTAATGTAATACCGCATTGTGATAGCCCCGATGCTCGGTTTGGTGTTGGAAAGAAAAGCGGATGAGGATCTAAAAGATATCATGAGGTCTAAAATTATGTCAATATGGGATTGCAGCTGCGCTGCTGACCTCCACCGCACTAAGCTGCGGAGGTCGGTGCTGAAGCGAGAACCTCGGCGATCCGAGTGAGCTCGGCCGTGCCAAGCAGCTCGAGGACAGGAAGGTGAGTAACACCGTGTTAAATTTGTACCTTCTGAGAAAAGGATTTTGGTTGCAAGAAAAATAACAAGGATAGCGTGGGTACTTGGGGCCCCTGAGCGAGTGGCGACCACGAAGGAGGCGGTGTCTGACGAGCATAATGCGGCATGGGCGAAGCAGCGAGAAAGCATGAGGCGAGGTGGCGGAGGTGCAGCAAGAGCTCGAGTTCTTGTGGAAAAGCACAAGAGTTTGGGCCGACTCGAGACTCAAGAGTCCGAGGTTGCCTCGACTCTTGAGAGTGCCAAAGCCGCTAAGGCCCAAGCCCTAAGGCCCTCCGGAGGTGGAAGATTTGAAGAAAATAGCAGCGGGTAAGGCTTTTTCATGCAAAGCAAGCATGTGAAAGTGAATTACATTACTTACGGGTCGGAGCTCTCGGGGCGTTTGCAGATCTGCCTTGCGGCGTGTCGATCTGCCGCATTCTCTGGGGCGAGGAGGGAGCTCAGCGGAGAAAGGTCTTCTGGTCTCAATATCTTTGAGGCGGACATCCAGTGCCCTATAGCGACCAGCTAAAGCAGCTAGTCGAGCTCCACAAGGTAGCGAGCAGGCCATGAAGGGCCTCATAGTTGGCTGTGACCGAGGAGGCTATGCACAGGACCTACTTGGCTTAGTCAGCGGTGGTGAATCGTGTCCACAGGTGGAAGTCGTCAAGCACTCCGCTTTGCATTGAAGGTGCCCGTCGGGCCTTGCCCGTGCAAAGGTGCCTTTGGGGCAGGCTGGATCTTTGAGAAGCTTCTAGCAGACTGCGCCGTCGGCAGGCAAGGAGTATCGCCGCATGAAATGTACTATAAGAGTGTCTGAAGGGTGCATAAGATTGCGGACGAGTGCTCAAAAGATGTAATATTTGAGTAGACTACGCAATGTGTTATCTGTCGCTGAAAACTTTGTTCGAATCGCTAAGCAACGCTATTAATTTAAAATATTACCTTACATGCGGCCGTTAATAAAATCGAGAGATGGCAAGTCGTAAATGGCTTCAGCCCCCATGCCACAGTCTTTGGGGTGTTAAATATAAACTTGGCGCTCTTGTTCCCATTTTGGGTCCATCTAGGGGCGCTCAACCTGACGAACAAGGCAACGGACTTATAATGCTTGAACACTCTCCTTAGCCATAGAATTCTATAATTTTAAATTTAGTGAAGCCCCTAGTATTCGGAAGACCGAGTTGAGGCGCTATCACGCTGGGCGGACAAATCCGGTTCCTCGCTCTAAGCGGCATAAGTCTTTAAGGACTCGAAAAGACCTCTCGAACAGCGACCAGCTCTTGCCTTATCATGACGGTCGGTTTAGCTTTCTCCTTTGGCGCTCGCCCGGCTCAGCCGAGGCGCAATCGCGATGGTTCTCCCGATGCTACCTTTGCCGATAAAGCGGGCGTAAGGTACCAAAACATGCGAGCGAAAGAACCCAACTATTGACCCAAGACTTGATTGAACCGATGCATATAATGCTATAAGTTGAGGTGCCGCACTTGGGAGTGTTAGGACTTATCACACCATAATGCGGGAAGTTAATCCTGGTGTATTGGCCGTACCAAAGTGTCACGATGCGAGGATGTTGTAAATGAACATATATATATATATATATATATATATATATATATATATATATAAAAGGAAATGCAGTTATAAGCAAAAACCAATGCATTGTTTATTCAGAAATATTGCCGTGAATGCGGAGCGATACAAATAGTGCGGTAAGCAAGGGATTGGACTATTCAAACATGTCCCCCTCCAGGGGTAGGCTGTGGAATGGTGTATAAAACAGATTTAATGCTCGTAATGGAGACCACACGAGTGTTAAGTCGTAGCCTTTCTCCTTCCACAGGCTGTTGCATCGTCGATTCGGCGGGTCTCTTGCCGGACAAGGCCTCTGTGAGCAGTCACATGGGTAGAAAAAGAAAAAAAAGAAAAAGCGACACACTTGGGAGCCTGGTGTGGTTGAGCCGCACTCTGGGCTGTCGTGGTCGTGCCCCTCCCCTATGCCCATGGTATCTCCAGGCGTAATGATATCTGCGAAGGACTAGTCTTACAATCATGCAAGGGCTGGGGTTGGGGCCGCATTACTCTGGCGATGCTCGGAGCAGGCGGTGGTCTTGTTATGCGTTACTCGGTAGCGTTTGGCGTGTCGATCGCTTAACGGCGGACTTCGAAATTGCCTTTAGAGGCTGCTCTATACTTCTGCGCGAGCAGCGTGTGTGTTCCTCCGTTCGGAGGGGCGTTCCGTGTTTCCGTTGACCGTTATGACTCCTCGAGGGCTGGCATCTTGAGCTTGAGGTATGCATAATCTGGCACGCGTTGAACTTTACAAGCGCGGTCCGTCCGAAGCGAGCATGATAGCGGCTGCGGGCAGGACTATATCAAAGATTAACTCCTCGCCCGGAAGTTATTGAGGATCGAAGACCACTTCTAGTGTAACCGAGCTGTACAATTGGCCTCTACACACTGGTATGGCGCCTTTGAAGGTCGTCTTAGTAGGTTTAATCCTTGAGGTTCTATGCCCATCTTGCGCCTTGTGTCACGATAAAGCAGGTTCGAGCTCTTGCCGCCGTCCATCGGGACTACGGTGAGTGAAATCCATCGGCGATTGGGTCTAAAACCAATGCGGCGAATCCGCCATGGCGGATCTTGGTAGGGTGGTCCCTTGATCAAAAGTGATCGGGCTGAGGACCATGGATTGAACTTGGGCGTGGCTCCATCGCATATACATCCCTAAGTGCGCTTCCGCTCCCTCTTGGGTATATGGGTTGCGTATAACATGTTTACCGTCCGCACTTGTGGGAAACCCTACATCCCCTCTTGTTACGTGGGCGGGTCTCTTCCTCGTCATCGCTATACAGCCCCTTGTCGTTGTTTTCGACAATTAACTTGCTGCATGCTTGAATACCCAACAATCCTGTTAGTGTGATTAGCTGGCTTTTCGGGGTGCCATGTATCGGCAAGAAGCGGTCGAGTATTCGGTCCAAATTGGGCCGGACCGGAGTGGTTCTTTTGAATGGCTTCTTCCGTGACGGGTTTAGAGCCTCTGAATCCAGCATTGATTGCCGTATCCTTAGTGTTATCACCGTGAAGCAGCGTTTGTTTTTGTTTCGTAGCGACCTGCCATTGTGGTCCTTAGTATCCGGACTGCCGGCATTTTTCTTTGAGGTTATTCTGCGTGCTAGCCAGCTGTCCTCCCCCGCCTGAAGCGGGTCATGAGTGATGTGAGGGCTGCCATGGATTTTGGCTTTTCCTGTCCTAGGTGCCGGGCCAGCCACTCGTCTCGGATGTTATGTTTGAAGGCTGTGAGGCCTCTGCATCCGGACGGTCGGCGATTTGATTTTTCTTTGTTAGGAGCTGTGTCGAGAATTATGCGGCGATTCGTCTCGCTGCTGAATTATGTGGCTTAGGTCATCGGCGTCTGGTGGTCGCACATATGTGCCCTGGAAGTTGTCAAGGAATGCGGCTTCTAGGTCCTCCCAGCGCCCAATTGACTCTACTGGCAAGCTATTAAGCCAATGCCGAGCTGGTCCTTTAAGCTTGAGTGGGAGATATTTGATGGCGCGGAGATCGTCACCGCGGGCCATATGGATATGAAGGAGATAGTCTTCGATCCAAACCGCGGGATCTGTTGTGCCATCGTAGGATTCGATGTTTACGGGTTTAAACCCTTCAGGGATTTGATGATCCATTACTTCATCGTGAAGCGAGTGGGTGTCTTGGCGCCTACTGTCTTGGGCAATATCACGGCGTAGCTCAAAGAGCTTTGTCTATTGTGTTGACCCGACCGGAGTTGTTGTATCCGACACGGCGGTGGTAAATCACGCATCATGGGGCGCCCGTGATCCGTAGATCGATCTTGATTGTCTGCCTTGTCCTCAATATGTCTTGCAAGTCCGGCGCATTCCCCGTGGCCGCATTTTCCAGCGGTGCGAAATGCAGGTTACAGTGGAGGCCTAGATGCCTCTCTGTCGCGGCCACGAGGTGGTCGGTCTGCCATACTGTGCGTTGGTGATGAGGGTTTATACTCCTCCTCCTCTAATTGGGGGAGCAACTTGCGTTTTGGGTAGCTTTTAGAGGGGTGTTCTAGTTCATGCTCTTCGACCGCGAGGACCTCTGTCCATCTGTCGGCCAGCAGGTCTTGATCAGCTCTAAGCTGTTTCTGCTTTTTCTTTAGGCTGTTTGCCGTGTCCATAAGCCTGCGTTTAAGCGCTCTTGTTAAGCGGGATCCTCGGGCACGACAAATTAAATCGTCGTTGAGGCTTGCCTCGTCTCGGAGGAGGCATGTAATTGTCATCCTCGACCTCTTCATTTGCAGCTCTCGTGAGGGCTGGCCTGCGTCCTCTGCGCTGAATCTTCTTTGGAGGGTTGTCTTGACACTCTCGGGGTGTTATTATCTCGGTGCGGAATCTCCATTCTTCTTGTGGCGTGATTTAAGCGGCGCCCGGCGTCGGCGCTTGGGTTGTTTCTTAGAGAATCTGCCTCCGCTGCTTCTTCGTCATTCCCATCCTTTGGGATGTCCACCATGTATATGTCGTATGGCGGTGGTCTTCCGGTGCCCGTGGCGCTGGTTGTTGATCATCTCGGCATCATCGTCCATACCGTCGATGTCTTGGTCGTAGTCTAGCATGTCGGTTAGATGCGTCGCGATGGCTACAAAGTGGGTGGTGGGTGGGTTTTGAATTTTTTCGTCATCCGCATCCCAACCGTCCGGACCATAATCCGGCGAGGCTCTCGATAACAAGAGATGCTTTAGCGAATTCAGGATGTCACCAAAGGGTGAGTCTTTGAAAGATGTCATGATAGTGAATTCCATGATCGGCGTCCAATCGGATTCGGCTGGTAGGGCGCAGGAGGTTCGGAGTCCGGCACCTCAGAGTCACGAGCCTTACGAGGGACAATGTCAGTATTCAGCTCCTTTGCCATAGAGATTGCAGCTTCCGAGGCGGTGTCCAGCCACCTGTCCTCGATCTGTGCGGTCGGCTCCAAACTAGGGGCCAGAGCAGACTCGTGTGCGGCCTCCAGGGCACTGTACGGCGGCAAAGCTAAATCATGCCCATCGTGACAGTGTGGCGTGCTCAGTTGTGGCTCGAATCCATCGAAGATCAAGTCTCCGCGGATGTCGACCATGAAGTTTAGGCTTCCAAATCTGACCTGACGGCCAGGGGCGTAGCTTTCAATCTGCTCCAGATGGCCAAGCGAATTGGCCCGCAGTACAAAGCCGCCGAACACGAAGATCTGTCCAGGGAGAAAAGCCTCACCCTGGACTGCGTGGTTGTTGATGATTGAAGGAGCCATCAAGCCGATCGGTGATGACATAGAGGAACTCTAAATGAAAGCACCAATGTCGGTGTCAAAACCGGCGGATCTCGGGTAGGGGCTCCCGAACTGTGCTTCCAGGCGGATGGTAACAGGAGACAAGGGACACGATGTTTTTACCGGGTTGGGCCCTCTCGATGGAGGTAAAACCCTACTCTGCTTGATTGATATTGATGATATGGGTAGTACAAGAGTGGATCTACCACGAGATCAAGGAGGCTAAACCCTAGAAGCTAGCCTATGGTATGATTGTTGTAATGGTTGTTAGTCCTCACGGACTAAAACCCTCCGGTTTATATAGACACGAGTGGGCTAGGGTTACCTGAGTCGGTTACAATGGTAGGAGATCTACATATCCGTATTGCCATGCTTGCCTTCCACGCCAAGGAAAGTCCCATCCGGACATGGGACGAAGTCTTCAGTCTTGTATCTTCATAGTCTTGGAGTCCGGCCGATGATGATAGTCCGGCTATCCGGACACCCCCTAGTCTAGGACTCCCTCACCCACCGTGAAGTCCGGCAGCAGGCTGGGGTTGAGATCGCGCCGGATGCCAACCGAACGCTTGAGGAGCAGCTTCTGGCGATCGAGGCCCGCCTCCAACTGGCCTACCGCATGCTCCGCTGATTCACCGTGCCGTGGCATAGGTGCTGGCCGCCCTCTGGCCCAGCGAGGTAATCCCTCGCACCCCCAGCGATACTGCTGACTGGCTGGAGGTAGCCGTTGGACGCCTTGAGGCCTGGAAGGCTTCAGCAGCTCGATCTGGTGCTCGGCGGGCGCTAGAGTTCGTCTGGGCTTGGCACCCTAGGTTGAACTTGGATCAGCTGCGCACCTGGAGGCAGGAGGATGACGAGGAGCTGGAGGCGGTGCGGCCGTGTCACGACCGGTTTTCCGGGTATTAAATTCCAGAAAATGGCCGTTGTGCTCACCAGCCCTAGGATAACTGTTAGCTGATGAGGCACAAACTTGAGACAGCAATTCCAAGCAAATACAACATATGTAGTACAAGACCATTATGGCCTATGAGTACAACAAATGGTTCTACTGGTTGATGGCGGAAGCGGTATGAACTCATCGGCGTCTAGGGGACTCCATTTCCCACAGGAACAGCTGACCAGGTTAACTCCTATCTTCACGAGGCTGCTATCACCGTTGCTTAGGTTCCGGGGCTGTCATCGCGTCGCTCCTCTCCGTGCAAGAAATCTGGCCAAGACAATAGCCAGGGACAAGCCAGTGAGTACTTTGAATGTACTGCAAACATTAAAACACTTGGGATAATATAAATGATAATCATGCGCTGAAATATTCTATGATCACATAAATCGGTCATAAAACAATAATCTACGAGGCATGCGATGGGTTATTTATATGCAACACAATTAAGCAATAATGGAATGGAAATAAAATGCATGATCGAGCGTGCATGCGACACCACATAAAGGGCTTATATCGAAGAGTAAGTGACATCGTGCCCGCGATCGGACGTCGGGCGACATCGCGAAAGGGCTTATATCGAAATAAATAACAAGCGTGCCGCGATCGGATGTCGGCGACATCGCGAAGGGCTTATATAAAATAAATAACAAAGCGTGCCACGATCGGACGTCTGGCGACATCGCGAATAGGGCTTATATCAAAATAATAACAAGCATGCCACGATCGGACGTCGGCGACATCACAGAAAGGGCTTATATCAAAATAATAATAAGCGTGCCACAGTCGGACGTCTGAGCGACATCGCAGAAAGGGCTTATATCGAAAGTAAATAACAAGCAATGCCACAGTCGGGCGTCTCAGCGACACCACATAAAGGGCTTATAGGATAAATAATCACATTGAATATCCAGGAGGTAGAACCATCCCAGGGATACTCAATAATTCAAATAATATAATGGGTTAGTCCATATTAAACATAACATAATTATCACAAGTCATCAGTCATGATCCACGTTCTGGTTTAGTAGTTTCTCCTCCTAAGACCGACACTTGACCCAACCCAGACTGTATTCCTAAACCATGGACACGGCTATTCGAATAGGTTTAATCTCTGTAGAGGGTGTACTCTTTACCCACGAGTAACGGATTTCTTTAGTCCATCAAGACTAATTCCGTCCACGGTCATTTAAATGAAAACACACCTGACTTGCACACACCATCTTAACTCACGGTGTATGCGGAATCACCCACGACCTTTAAGCAAAAAAACTCTAAGTGGGAGGCTACAACCTCGATTAGCAGGGATCACAAAATTTATACCACAGCATAAAACTAGGAAGCTACCCCTCGGCTACAACGAAACACCCATGCCCCTGACGGATGGTGGCTTTAATCCATGGCCTTGGTACCCTCATCCGGCCCCTCTGTATGGTGTGTGCTAGAAAGGGTTGACAAATTCTTGAACCATACCCTACATGGCGGGGACAAGTGGTAACCTGAAACAAGTGTGGGGATTCTTTGGAACAAGACTCGATCTATGGTGCGACTCGGGAGGTTTATAGTTTCCTGCATGACATGAATAACAAAAATATTTCAACCAATACAATCAACACTCATTATATCTTACTATGCCATACCGGACATAACCATCCCGACGGAGACCGGTGACAAGCTCACGCCTACCCAAGGCAGAGGCTTTCCCGGATTCCTTTCCGGCATGCATGCAAGATACATGAGGATGATTACCATCACAAGTATATTCATTTCCAACAACATGGAAATCACTAATATGCATCCATGCAAATGATCATATCACATGAAATAACAAGTCCTTCGAAATGAGGTGGTGTTATAAACGTGTCAACGAACACACCAAAAATATTATGCCGGGGTTCAGAATGCTTGCGTTCAATGTGTGGAAAGGCAGGGTGCACTCCAAAACTTTTGGAAGTTTTCTTCTCTCTCTCCAAAGTCCTATTTTAAATAAATTTGAATTAACACACAAAATTCAAAAACAGCAAAAAAAGTTGTTTGAAATTTTTTCCAAGAAATCTTAAAATAAACTAGACAATATTTGAGAGAGGTAGGAAAAAGAATCAATTCATTTCGAGTTGTCATTAAAAAGTTACAGGCAGTCAAAGTTGTGGTCAAAATCTGTTATTTAAAACAAAACAGAAAAGAAAAACGTTTCGAATAAATACGTACACGTCGAAAGCGTATTCTAGAAATACGCTTCCACTTATCCAGCGTGGACTGCGCTTGAGTCACTAACAATGGGCCCGCCAGGCCCACTGGTCAGGTTTGACTAGTACACTTCCCTCCTCTTCCTCCTTGAGAGGAGGCGGGACTCAGCGGCCTTCGCCCGTGACAACACCACTCGATAAGCAGAGGTCATCCACGGGCTCGAGGTCGGCGGTCACTTCGGTGGTTTTGTTCTCTGGGGTGGGCCAAGCTGCGGTGGCGAAACTCCATGGCGGGACGGTGGTCGTCGAGGAAAAGTGAGATTCGCCCATGGCGAGTCCCGATCAAGATTGAGTAGGGGGCGGACTCACGAGAGGTGAGGGTTCTGGGGAGAGAATGGAGAGGAGGCCCTGGTTGCGCCGAAGCAGGCCGGGAGGTGGCGGTGGCGGACTGGCTGGAGTGGGGAAGGCGGCCTATTTCTTTCCAATTGACGGCAATGGGGGCACCAGGAGTACGGTGTGAGGCTGCTTGTGTGCTCGGAGGGCTCGAGGGGCTTCCTTTTATAGCGCTCCCATGTCGGTTCGCGGCGGCAATGGATGAGCTCATCGGCGACCGATGTTCTGTAGCTGCAAGGCATCGTGGCGAGGCTGGGGATGGCGGCAAGAGCTAGCAGACAGCGAACCTTTGCTCAAAGGCGGTGGTGGCGAGGTGGCTTAAGCGGTCTTGGCTTCATGCAGTCTTTGTCGAGGCGGCGATGGCGGCTAGCTGCTAGCCTCTGGGAGACATGGCGAGGCTGCGGGGCTCGTGGGGTGCGAAGGGACCACGGCATCTTGGCTGCAGTCGATCACGGACGGAGTGAGTCTTGAGGCGAGGCAGGCGGTTGGCGCGCGTGCAAACTCGATGCTCGCTCGCGCTCTAAGCGTGCCAGTCTGCCGCCTGGAACATGCTTTCGGCGAAATCTGAAGGCATGATAGGGGGCTCTAAACCCCAAGAGAGTTAGCAGGGTGGGGTTGTAGGTTAGGGCAAAACCATGGGATATGCTGGTTTGGTCAGGGAATCAAGTTCACAAAGTAAACCAAACTTCATGCCAAAACTGTCCATGCTCTCAAGGTGTTTGACAAAATGCCATGGGCACCTAGGCATTTCTTGGAGTGACCAATTTCTCGAGATCAGTGTCTCTTTGGAAGGACAAGTGGGTGGTGAGGTTAGTTTGTCCAAAGCCCAAACATGCTAGTGCAAGTTTTGCAGAACTTCAGTTCTGGACAGAAGGTAAATGGCATTAATGCATGGACAAAAATTCTCCCAATGGGTTCATGCTCTTGGACTTAAGGGTTTGGTAAGGTGTACTACAAGTAGGAAAAGGAATCACAGCAAAAGGAGCAATTTAAAATATAGTTGTAGTACAAAACCTCAAGTTGGACCAGAATGGAAATGAGGATGATTCACTCAAAATTTTCAAATAACATCACTGGGTTTTTGCATAAAGTTGAGTCATATGCTGCTACTAACATCCCATAATTTTGGTGGAAGCTTTAAAGAAATACTTAAATGAGTTGTAGTGCAAAATTTCCCACTGGACCAGAGAAGAAAATTGGGTGTAGAGCTCAAAATCCAAGGAATGAAATATATTTTTGCATAAAAGTGTTTTAAAAACATAACATGACATCTCCAAATTTTGGTGGGATTTTTAAAAGATTTTATCAAATGGTTGTAGTTCAAAAAGGACCACAAACCATGGAAAACCATTTTTCAAGAAAATAAAGATCTAGCAAATTAATTATGTAATTATTATTATACTAATAAAAGAAAAGTTTTTCTTGAGAGGTTAAACAAGTCCAATAACATATTTGAAAAGTTTTCTCTATGGGGAAAACTCCATAATAGCAAGGGAGAAAAAGGTTCAAAAATCAACAGGGAGCCCAGAAAATAAAAGTTTTAATTTCTTGGCAAAATTTTAATCAACAAAACAAGGTTAAAATTTTGGGGTGTCACAACACTACCCCCCTTAAAAGAAAATCTCGTCCTCGAGATTTGTTAAGAGTTGTTTTGAAAATATCTTTCCTGTGAGTTGGAAACAAAAGATTTATTCATAGCACAAACTTGCGTCGTCGAGGTTGGCAGCTACGCCCGTGATAAAAAAATGCAATCGCACATCAACATACTCATGCATGGCTACTATTAAAAATAGGAGCGCACAAGCAAACAACATTTAATTACGGTGACACAGGGTCACAAGATTACAAGGCGAGGTCATTCTCAGACTCGGTATCATTCGAGCGATTTTAGTCTACCTCGTTCATATCTAAGCGGGCTTGCCTCGCGGACGCCGAGGTTTCTCCACGGTTTTCACCGTCGTGATCTGCTGGAGGGGGTTGAGGGGCTATAGGGTAGGGGTAGCGATGATGACCATCTCGGGGATGGTTGGCCACAATCCCGTTGGAGCGTGTTCCCAAAATGTGACTAAGCACTTCTGGGGTCATCAAGGTATTTCGGTCGATGGCCGGGGCTGTGCTGTGTTGAGGCTAGCGTGCCCTTTTTATAGAAAAAGGGAACGGAGTCTTCCTTCGCATGCTTGCGAATGGGACAAATTATGTGTCGGTCACTAGCGCGTGATCGACTGGCTAGGCTGATAGGTTGGGCACCGACTGCCAAAAGTGTCGGGGTCACTGTGTGGCTATCTTGCACGGGAAGCTTGGCTGGGGTTTTTGTTAGGGTCTGGTGGGTTGGTTTTCCTAGGTTTTTTCGACCTGGCTATGATAGGATTAGCCAATGGTCAGCATGGCTCTGATACCAAGTTTGTCACGACCAATTTTCTGGGTATTAAATTCTAGAAAATGGCCGTTGTGCTCACCAGCCCCAGGATAACTATTAACTGATGAGGCACCAACTTGATACAGAAATTCCGAGCAAATACAACAAATGTAGTACAAGACCATTATGGCCTGTGAGTACAACAAATGGTTCTAGTGGTTGATGGCGGAAGCGGTCTGAACTCATCGGCGTCTAGGGGACTCCATTTCCCACAGGAACAGCTGACCAGGTTAACTCCTATCTTCATGAGGCTGCTATGACCATTGCTTAGGTTCCGGGGCTGTCATCGCGTCGCTCCTCTCCATGCAAGAAATCTGGCCAAGACAATAGCCAGCGACAAGCCAGTGAGTACTTTGAATGTACTCGCAAACATTAAGAACACTGGGCTAATATAAATGATAATCATGCGCTGAAATATTCTATGATCACATCGTTAGTCATAAAACAATAATCTCTGAGCATGCCAGTAGGTTATTTATATGCAACACAATTAAGCAATAATGGAATGGAAATAAAATGCCGCAGTCGGGCGTCTGTGTGACACCACATAAAGGGCTTATATCGAAGAGTAAGTGACATGCGTGCCACAGTCGGACGTCGGAGCGACATCGCAGAAAGGGCTTATATCGAAATAAATAACAAGCGTGCCACGATCGGATGTCGGCGACATCGCGAAGGGCTTATATAAAATAAATAACAAGCATGCCACAGTCGGACATCTGAGCGACATCGCAGAAAGGGCTTATATCAAAATAATAATAAGCGTGCCACAGTCGGACGTCTGAGCGACATCGCAGAAAGGGCTTATATCGAAAGTAAATAACAAGCAATGCCACAGTCGGGCGTCTCAGCGACACCACATAAAGGGCTTATAGGATAAATAATCACATTGAATATCCAGGAGGTAGAACCGTCCCAGGGATACTCAATAATTCAAATAATATAATGGGTTAGTCCATAATAAACATAAGATAATTATCACAAGTCATCAGTCATGATCCACGTTCTGGTTTAGTAGTTTCTCCTCCGAAGATCGACACTAAGACCGACACTTGACCCAACCCAGACTGTATTCCTTAACCATGGACACGGCTATTCGAATAGCCTTCAATCTCTGCAGAGGGTGTACTCTTTACCCGGTCTTTTAAATGAAAACACACCTGACTTGCACACACCAGCTTAACTCACCGGTGTCTGGAAGCACCCACGACACTGTTAAGCAAAACTCTAAGTGGGGAGGCTACAACCTCGATTAGCATGGGATCACAAAATTTATACAGCATAAAAGCGGGGAAGCTACCCCTCGGCTACAACGAAACACCCATGCCCCTGACGGATGGTGGCTTTAATCCATGGCCTTGTTACCCTCATCCGGCCCCTCATGCGGTGTGTGCTAGAAAGGGGTTGACAAATTATTGAACCATACCCTACATGGCGAGGGACAAGTGGTAACCTGAAACAAGTGTGGGGATTCTTTGGAACAAGACTCGATCTATGGTGCGACTCGGGAGGTTTATAGTTTCCCTGCATGACATGAATAACAAAAATATTTCAACCAATACAATCAACACTCGTTATATCTTACTATGCCATACCGGACATAACCGTCCCGAAGGAGACCGGCGACAAGCTCACGCCTACCCAAGGCAGAGGCTTTCCCGGATTCCTTTCCGGCATGCATGCAAGATACATGAGGATGATTACCATCACAAGTATACTCATTTCCAACAGCATGGAAATCACTAATATGCATCCATGCAAATGATCATATCACATGAAATAACAAGTCCTTTGAAATGAGGTGGTGTTATAAACGTGTCAAGAAACATACCAAAAATATTATGCCGGGGTTCAGAATGCTTGCCTTCAATGTGTGGAAAGGCAGGGTGCACTCCAAAACTTTTGAAAGTTTTCTTCTCTCTCTCCAAAGTCCTATTTTAAATAAATTTGAATTAACACACAAAATTCAAAAACAGCACAAAAAGTTGTTTGAAAAATTTTCAAGTAAATCTTAAAATAAACTAGACAATATTTGAGAGAGGTAGGAAAAAAATCAATTCATTTGAAGTTGTCATTAAAAATTTACTGGCAGTCAAAGTTGTGGTCAAAATTTGTTATTTAAAATAAAACAGAAAAGAAAAATGTTTCGAATAAATCGTTACGTCGGCGTGTGCGGAAATCGCTTCCACTTATCAGCGTGGACTGCGCTGAGTCATTGACAGTGGGCCCTTGGTGCCTGGTCGAGTTGACTAGTCCACTTCCCTCCTCTTCCTCTGCCGAGAGGAGGCGAGGACTCGGCGATGCTTTCATTGGCGCAATGACACCGCTCGATAATTGGAGGTCATCCACGGGCTCGAGGGTCGGCGGTCACTCGGTGGTTGTTTTGTTCTCTGGGGTGGGCCGGAGCTGCGGCGTGAGCTCCGGCGGGCAGTGGTCGTCGGAAAAAGTGAATTCGCCCGGCGAGTCTGATCAAGATTGAGTAGGGGCGGGCTCACGAGAGGTGAGGGTTCTGGTGGAGAGAGTGGAGAGGAGGCCCTGGTTGCGCCGAGCAGGCCGGGGGCGGTGGTGGCTAGGCTGGCGGAGTGGGGAAGATGGCCTATTTCTTTCCAATTGACGGCAATGGGGGCACCAGGAGTACGGTGTGAGGCTGCTTGTGTGCTCAGAGGGCTCGAGGGGCTTCCTTTTATAGCGCTCCCATGTTGGTTCGCGGCGGCAATGGATGAGCTCGTCGGCGACCGACGTTCTGTAGCTGCAGGGCATCGTGGTGAGGCTAGGGATGGCGGCAGGAGCTAGCGGACGAGCAAGTTCTGCTCAAGGCGGTGGCGGCGGGGTAACAAGCGTGCTGGCTAGCGAGGCTGTCGAGCAGCGATGGCGGCTAGCTGCTGGCCTGCGGAGGCGTGGCGAGGCTGCGGGGCTCGTGGGCTGCGAGAAGGGACACGGCGTCTTGGCTGCGATCGGTCATGGACGGAGTGAGTCTGGCCTGAGCCTTGGCGGTTCGGGCGCAGCACGTGCAAAACGCGTGCTCCGCTCGTGCTCTGGGCGTGCCCAGTGCACGCACGGAACGTGCTCGACGAAATGCGAAGGCATGATAGGGGGCTCTAAACCACAAGAGAGTTAGCAGGTTGGGGTTGTAGGTTAGGGCAAAACCATGGGACATGCTGGTTTGGTCAGGGAATCAAGTTCACAAAGTAAACCAAACTTCATGCCAAAACTATCCATGGTCTCAAGGTGTTTGACAAAATGCCATGGGCACCTAGGCATTTCTTGGAGTGACCAATTTCTCCAGATCAGTGTCTCTTTGGAAGGACAAGTGGGTGGTGAGGTTAGTTTGTCCAAAGCCCAAACTTGCTAGTGCAAGTTTTGCAGAACTTCAGTTCTGGACAGAAGGTAAATGGCATCAATGCATGGACAAAAATTCTCCCAATGGGTTCATGCTCTTGGACTTAAGGGTTTGGCAAGGTGTACTACAAGTAGGAAAAGGAATCACAGCAAAAGGAGCAAGTTAAAATATAGTTGTAGTACAAAACCTCAAGTTGGACCAGAATGGAAATGAGGATGATTCACTCAAATTTTTCAAATAACATCACTGGGTTTTTGCATAAAGTTGAATCATATGCTGCTACTAACATCCCATAATTTTGGTGGAAGCTTTAAAGAAATATTTAAATGAGTTGCAGTGCAAAATTGCCCACTGGACCAGAGACGAAAATTGGGTGTAGAGCTCAAAATATCCAAGGAATGAAATATATTTTTGCATAAAAGTGTTTTAAAAACATCACATGACATCTCCAAATTTTGGTGGGATTTTTAAAAGATTTTATCAAATGGTTGTAGTTGAAGAAGGACCACAAACCATGGAAAAGCAATTTTCAAGAAAATAAAGATCTAGCAAATTAATTATGTAATTAGTTATACTAATAAAAGAAAAGTTTTTCTTGAGAGGTTAAACAAGTCCAATAACATATTTGAAAAGTTTTCTCTATGGGGAAAACTCCATAATAGCAAGGGAGAAAAAGGTTCAAAAATCAAAACGGAGCCCAGAAAATAAAAGTTTTAATTTCCTGGCAAAATTTTAATCAACAAAACAAGGTTAAAATTTTGGGGTGTCATAGGCCGGCTATCATCTGGCGTGCTTCGGCGATCGCTGACTTCACCGACACCAGCGCCTTTGCTCCTGAGGTGAACGAGGACGGCGTCGTGCAGCCGGATGACTAGTTCGGGCTGAACCCGGCCGACGGTGAGGACTCGGCGGAGGAGATTGACTCCAGCGACGAGGGTGAGGAGGAGGAGGAGGAAGATGGCGAAGATGTCGAGCCAGATGTCGGAGAAGCCGGCCAGCCTCAGCCTGACCGTGCCTCCAGCAACGAGGCACGCGCGAACGCGCCGCTTGTCGCCGGTGATGACCAGGCCGAGACTCGCCAGCCGGCAACTCCTCCAGCCGACACCGCCGTCTCCACCGTTCTTCCTGAAGCTCCATGCGTTCCCATTGCTTGATTTATCCTTTACTTCCCTGCTAGTTACTCTTTGAACAAAACTTGTTATTTTGCGCAATTCCACCCACTGGGGGTGTATTCAAACTTCGTTGAATGCCGGCCTTTCGAAGGCTTCGATGTAAATATTATTATGTATGTGTTTGGCTTCCATTCCGACTTGCTTTTTATCTTTCAGCTTTCTTCCTTTGCTGCCTTCCCTTGGTTGCCGCCTTCCCAGCTGGACAGCTGCTCTGCAGTCTCTGGCCGGGTAAGGGATTCGGCCGTCTAGGAAGGCAAAGGCTCGAGCTTTCTTAGATTTGGGCAGCGTAGGAAAAGAAGCCGGCCAGCCGACTGCTTCGACAGTCGGTTGGCGAGGGGGGAAGCCGGCTTGTGTTATGTAAGTTCGTTAGTCCTTGGCCATTTTTTCATGTGGGCATCCTTTCCGCCATTAGCTCTTGCTAGTCGGGCAGCTGATTCTTCGAGCTGTGACTCTCGCAAGAGATGGCTTGGGTGCCGGCACATTACTTGCCTGACTGCAGGTAGAACTTGGACAAAACTCAAGCCGGCAAGTCCCCGGGCCGACCTAGTCAAACCCGGTGCCGGACAAAGAAAGTAAGTGCAGTAGGTAATCATGGGAGTGATACCCGGCATACATAGATAAAATAGGGTAGTCCCCGAGAACTCCTCGGGGCCCGTTGTCTAATACTTAATACAAAAGATAGCGTGATACATACTTCATTTCAACTGTAAAATCTTCGAAGAAGATTGGCGTTCCACGCGCGCTCCGACTCCTTGCCAGAGTCGTCTCTCTTGCGTGCCTTCGGCTTTTGTGCATCGATTAGGTAATAGGAGTCGTTTCCCAGAGCCCGGCTCGTGACGAAGGGGCCTTCCCAAGGGGCCGAGAGCTTGTGCTGGCCGGCTGCTCGCTGGATTAGCCAGAGCACAAGGTCTCCCTCTTGAAAGGTTCTTGGCTTCACTCTCCGACTGTGGTACCGGCGTAGTCCTTGCTGGTAGATGGTGGACCGACTGAGGGCTAACAGTCGGCTTTCTTCCAGCAAGTCAACGCCATCTTCTCTTGCTTCCTTGGCCTCCGCTTCCCTGTACATGGTGACGCGAGGTGAGTCGAACTCGATGTTAGTTGGGATGACAGCCTTAGCACCATATACAAGGAAGAAGGGGGTGAAGCCGGTCGACTTGTTTGGAGTAGTGCGCAGGCTCCAGAGGACGGCCGGCAGCTCGTCGAGCCAGCAGCCGGCCGAACACTCCAGTGGCACGACCAGCCGGGGCTTGAGGCCGGAGAGGATGAGGCCGTTTGCTCGCTCGACTTGGCCGTTTGACTGCGGGTGGGCAACGGACGCTAAGTCGATCGGATGCCACAATGTCATGCGAAAGCGTGCCAATGCTCCCTTGGCAAAATTTGTGCCGTTGTCGGTGATGATGCTATGTGGTATGCCGTACTGGGTTGTAATGTCGGTAATGAATGTCACAGCAGTCGGCCCATTCAGCCTCTTGATCGGCTTCGCTTCAATCCACTTGGTAAATTTATCTACGGCGACAAGCAGATGTGTCATGCCGCCGCGCGCCGTCTTGAATGGCCCGACCATGTCCAGTCCCTAGACGGCAAAAGGCCAAGTGATGGGAATGGTTTTGAGTGCGGAAGCCGGTAGGTGTTGCTTGGAGCCGAAGACTTGGCACCCTTTGCAGTGTTTGACTAGTTCCTTGGCATCCTCCAATGCAGTCGGCCAGAAGAATCCGTGGCGGAAGGCTTTGTATGGCGCCTGGGCGGCATGGTGGCCACACTCGCCTTGGTGGATGTCTTCAAGGATTTCTATGCCTTCACTTGTTCGACGCAGCGCTGGAAGACTCCTGTAGCGCTGCGCCTAACTAGCTCTTGATTCATTACTGTGTAGGCTCCGGCTCGGCGTTAGACTTGTCTGGCCAAGATCTCGTCAGTTGGTAGTTCTCCATTTACCAGAAACTGGAGGATGGGCTGAGCCCATGATGGAGCCGTGATTTCTTCGACAGCCAAGACGACTATTGCAACCAGGGTGGGCGGGCTGAGTTGTGAGGAGTTGGAGTCGGCCTCCGCCTGCTGTGCCACTACAGTCCCCGGGCCGGGTTCGGCTACGGCAGTCCCCGTGCCGGGTTCAACTATGGAAGTCCCCGAGCCGGCTGCCGAAGTCCTCGGGCCGCCTGCCTGGTCCCTGAAGTCGGATTCAACTGCGTCGGGTTCAGGCGGCACGAAGATGGAACTGGATTCCGGAAACGGCTTGACAGATGGCTTGAGGAGGCATTGGAGGGCGACGCCGGTTGGTATAGCTTGTTGGGTGGAGCCTATTCGTGCCAGGGCATCTGCTTGCTCATTATCGGCTCGTGGCACATGAAGGAACTCGCACCCCTCGAAATATCCGCTGAGCTGCTGGACAAGGAAGAGGTCGCTCACCATGTTTGCGTCCTTGGCATCCCAGTCGCCAGATGATTGCTGAACCACTAAGTCCGAGTCGCCATAACACAGGATCCGGCGAATGCCGAGTTCCTTGGCTAGTCGGAGCCCGTGTATGAGCGCCTCGTACTCGACCACATTGTTGGAGGCGGCAAAGTGGATTTGCAATGTGTATCTGAGCTTGTCGCGTTTGGGAGAGGTGAGGACGACGCCGGCCAAGCAGTGCGTGGTACGGGCTCTCCAAATCCACCACCTCAAACCATATTGCCTCTCGGCGGAAATGATCCTTGTCTCCAAAGAGGACATCCATCTTGATCTTGCCGATTGGTGAGCAGGACAGGCCGGGTACGATACCATGGAACACAATCCGGCTAGGCATGAGTTGCTTTGGTTTGATGTTGAGCTCCTCCATTGTGTCTCGGTACAGTATGTTGATGCTGCTCCTGCCATCTATCAGCACGCGGGAGAAACGAGCGGCGCGCCTCTCCACCGCCAGGGCAGCATCCAGGACAAGGGCATAGGAGCCAGGGGACGGCATCACCTCTGGGTGGTCGTCCCAGCTCTAGCTGATGGGCTTCTCCGACCAATGCATAAACTCTGGGTTACTGGAGGCGACCGTGTTGACTTCTTGGTGTTGTCGGTGCCGGCTTCGCCGGTCATCCGGTTGGCTCGTGAAGACGATGTAGGAGGCATGCTCATCAGGGAACTCATCATGGACGGCTCTGACTGGAGGCCGAGCGGCCGGCTGCTGGGGGGCAGGAGGCGGGTGGCCCGCTGGCGGAGGCGGCAACAACCCTTTGCCCTTGGAGATTCGGGTGAGCCAGTGGCACTTCCGGGTTGTATGATTGGACGGCTTCGCGCCGCTATGGAACTTGCAGGGGGCGTCAAGGGTCTGCTCGTAGGAGAATGCCGGCTGCCAAGCCGGCCTGCCGCCCCTCTGTTTCTTGGGAGCCGGCTATCCCTCAGGCTGCTCTTCTTTGACCGTTGCCACCTGCCGCCTAGCGGGAGGCGGCATTGAGCTTCGTTTATTATGCGTTACGAATGCAGGCGCGGGGGACTCTCGGCCGGCGTCTTGGGAGCCGGTGCAAGCACTTTCCCAGAGGCGTCGACTCGGAGCTCAGACTTCATGGAGGAGTCGGTCGTGGCGTATTTGTCCGCGATGATCAACAGCTCGTCCAGGGTAGTCGGCTCGTCGCGAGAGAGCGGTGCTTGAGAGGTGCCCTCTTGGAACCGGCTGTGAAGTACTCGATTGCTGAACCTCATGCACCCCTTGCGGGAGTTTGAACTCGGCCCAGCGTGAGGTAGTCCGAGTCGACTCGTTGGGTCCTTATCGCCTAGCGAGCTATCGGGGCTTGGGGCCCGTTTGTAAGTGCTGGTGAAGTTGCGGATGAAGGCTTCCGTGAAGTCGAGCCAGCTGTTGATGCTGTAGGGCTTGAGGCTGTTGAGCCAGGTACGTGCCGTGCCTTGGAGCATCAGGGGGACTTCTTTCACGGCAATGCGCCGGTTGCCGTTTGCTATGCGAACCGCGGTGGAGTAGTCGATCAACCAGTCCTCCGACTTCACGGAGCCGTTATACTTGGGCGTGTTCTCGGGAGCGAGAACCCTTTGGGGAAGGGCTCGTCGCGGATCTGGCGGCGAAACAAAGCGGGCGACATCATCTTCTTCTTCGGGGCGAGGGATCGCGCGGGCGATCGATCCGTGGCGGCGTCATCTCGCCGATTCGCCAGCGGCGACCAAGTCGGCCGCTGAGAGTCGGATGCTCGACAGGCAGCGGTGTGGGATATCTCTCCCCGCGAGGTGGAGGAGGGGGCTAGTTGCCTTGTCTCTCCACGCCTCGGGGACGGCCTTCCGCGTCGCGCTCGATGGTGATTCGTGTCCGGCTGCGGCTAGCAGCCGGCTCCTTCTCTTGTCTCACATGGGCGCCACCCGCAGTCGGCGTACGTGACGTCACGCCGTATTCTCGGGCGAGGGGGGCTTCCAGCTCGGACGCCGGCTTCGTGCCGCGCTGCGGCCGCGCCGATTAGCTGCTGGATGCGTCTGGTCATGTAGGGGAGCTCGTCGGCCCCCAGTCCGTTGAGCTCATCAACGATCGACTTGGTGGCACGTAGATTCTCGAGGGGCGTGGCATAGAGCGGGCGGTCCGCACCCAACATGCTGGCAATGGCCGCGCCACATTGCTTGACGGCGCCGACTCGGCTTGGCCCTTACGGGCGGCGTGCGAAGGCGCTCGGTCGACCTCGCTGGTGGGCCTCGTGGCGTCTCATAGTGTTTATCTTACGGCCCTCGCGGCGAGGGCAAGGCGGTGAGCCTCGGCGCCTCGGCGTCGGCGTCGGCCGGATGGGGACGGACAAGTCTGCAGCACCGCTTGCGAGGCGTCGTGGGTGTTCTCGCGGAGCGGTTCCGTGGTGATGACCCGATACCTCGGTGGCGGTCTTTGCCGCCACCGGCTCGTGGGAGAGGGTCGTCGAAGACGATCATGTCGGTGGGGAAGGCGTCGAGCGAAGCCATGTCGGAGTCGACAAGCATCGGGTTGGTGGAGCCGACCGACTCCAGGTCCATGATAGGCTCACCGAAGAAGTGGAGTTGGTCGCGGAGGTTGACGAGGCGGCTCTCGAGGCAGCCGGTGCCTGCGTCGGATGTAGGCTC
Source organism: Aegilops speltoides (assembly GCA_021437245.1). NCBI lineage: Eukaryota > Viridiplantae > Streptophyta > Magnoliopsida > Poales > Poaceae > Aegilops > Aegilops speltoides. Next base: position 211,448,139 of record CM038142.1, read on the forward strand.
GTCGGAGACGCAAACCTCGCCAAGAAGATCGGCGAGGCAGCTTGCCGCGCAGGCGTCGTCGACGCTTTGCAGTGCGTCGGGGCAAGCGCCATCGGGCGTGCCGGGCTGGCTACGCTCACTCGGGAGGAAAAGGGTTCCCGTCCAGAGTAGGCCTCCGGACGACGGTGCACCTTGCCCCACGGTGGGTGCCAAATGTCGGGTGGTAGGTGCGACATATGCCAACGAATGGCTTATCATTGTGGGAGCCGATGGGCGTCGCGGTGCACAGAAGCGGAATAAAGGCGAACATGCACGCCGGCAAATCTTACCTAGCTTCGGGGCTCTCCGTGGAGATAACACCCCTACTGCTGCTTTATGGGGTCTCCGCATGATCACTAGATCAACAAGTGGCTACAAGATGCTCCTTGAGATGTTCAGTGGGAGGAGGAAGAAGGGCAAGGCTAGCTCTCTTCTCTCCCTACGGTAGTGTCTAGAACTATATGAGATCAACCCTTTGCATGGGTGTCCCAGGGGGTTTATATAGGCCTACCCCCTGGGGGTACAATGGTAATCCGGCCTGGGCGCGGGCCTAGGCCGTTAGTGTCTGTGACCGCCGCCTTCTCCGCCAGCTTCTGGGGCCCGCCGACTGGTAGGTCCCGCCGGCTGTCGGCTCGCTGGTCGATAGGCCGGCCCCACCGCCAGGGGGTCTTGTCGGGGGGCTGGTTACTGTTGCCTCGCCTCTAATGACGAGGGCTTCGCCGTGGTAAGCATGGCTACTGTGCCGCCGCCTTGCGGGCTCCCACTGTAGCCTTACCATGTCTTATCCGCCTAATGGTTCGCGCGCCCCGAGGGGGAGCAAGCCGGCTACTGGAAGCCGGCCTGGCCTTGGGCCGGCTGTAGGGGGTCGAGCCGCCCTCGGATGTCTCTCTGACCGAAGGGGCCCGCCACCTGCGGGCCGTACTGGCGTCTTGTCAGGGATGGCATCATGACTTTCATGGCGACAATGCCACGCTGGACGGGGGATGGCCGCCCCGTACGACATACTGTAGCCGTGCATTCTCCGGGATTCGGGGGTGGCAGGGTTTGCTGTAGCCACGCCATGTCCCGTCACCGTTATGGGTGATGGTCTTTGGAGGTGGCGTTCGGCCGCTTACTTCTGGGAGTCGGCCCTTCATGGGCCGCCTTCGGGAAGTCGGTCCTTCATGGGCCGGCTTCTTGGAGTCGGCCCGATCGTGGCGTTCTCCAAGGGTTGTTTCTTGGCCGGGCCGCCTTCAGCCAGCCAGCCTAGGTGACAGCCGGCCGGAGGAAGGCAGCCCCGTATCTTAGGTGCTTCAAAGTACGATCGGCCCGTTGTTTTTTCTGAAGGCCAAAGCGAGCCGGCTAGGCTACCCGTGGTCATTTACTCTAACAAGTTCGCCAAGACTTACTCGTCGCCGTTGGCCGCCTCGATGCTCAGCTCGTAGAGCTGCAAGTACTCAGCAGGGTTAGGGGTGCCATCATACCGTGGAGGCAGGTCAGTCTTGAACTTTCCTGGCCAGATGACGCTGCGCGGCTCCGGAGTGAACGCGCAGCACCCTGCTATGGTCACGGGAACCCACCGCAGAGGTGGAGCCTAGTCTTGACGCTCGCGCACCGCCACCACAGGCAACGCACGGTCTTGGCGTGGCGGTGCCGGGAGCACATGTGCGTCTTCTTGTGGCCGCTGCACCACCTAGCAGCTTGCATCATCGCGCGCGGGCGCCCTACGCTGTGGATCACGCCGATGCACCTCCCACCTTGGCTCAATGATGGCCTCCTGCCTGGGAGGTGGAGGAGGTGCCGCATGAGCTACGTCTCCTGCAGCAGTCGGCGGTTGAGGCAGCAAGCGAGACGGCGTAGCAGAATCTCCGGCGGCACTGACGAGCTCGGCGATGTGGTCGAGCCAGAAGTCGTCGACCAGGCGGTAGCGCAGGAGCTCGCGCGCCATGAGCAGTGCGGCCTGCGCGTTTACCAGGCCACGGCGAGCATGGGAGGATGAAGCAGCCGGAGTCAGCGACGGAGTGGCGGTGCGCTCGTCATGACACACGGATGGATGCACTGAAGAGGCATGTTGCTCGTGGCCCGCAGGGCCTGTGGTGGCGTCGCCACCGGCGATGTGGGTCGGTGAGGGCAACCGTCGTCCGCCCGTGCATTCTGAGCGATGCGGGCGGCGAGAGCGGCCCGGCGCTCGGCACGAGCTCGACGCGCGTCAGCCATGGAAGTGGTGGAGCAGTGGCGAATCGACCGATGGAAGAGAGGCTCCGACGCACCCCTACCTGGCGTGCCAAATGTCGGATTTCGGGTTCCGCAAACCCTTCAGAGGTTCGAACTCTGGGGTGCGTGCGGAGATCTCAGCCTTCCCAGTCTGCCTGCTCTCAAATCTCATAGCCTAGCTCGACGAACTCAAAGGAAATGGGACACAACAACTTACCCAGGTTCGGGCCACCTTGCGGTGTAAAACCTACTCCTGCTTTGTGGTGGATTTACCTCAGGGGCTGAGGATGAACTAGTATAGTGGAGAAAAACCTCAGGAGGTGTGTTTTTGAGCTCAAGTGAGCTGATGAGGGTGGAATGGATTCAGTCAACTTGATCCATCCTCCCAACCATGGTGGTGGCTAGATCCTATTTATAGTGGCCTTGGTCCTCTTCCCAAATGAAGGCGGGAAGGTATCCCACAACGGCCAAATTTGAAGGGACACAACTACTACATCTTATCCTGACAAAAGTAGTCTTTGCCTGCAAAAGCCTCTAGTCGTGGCGCCGTGGTGGGCTCGGTGATGACCTCCATCTTGTTGTCCTGACGGTCCTGGTCCACTTGCACGGGAATGGAAACCTTTGGCTGATTCCTCGGGACCCCGCGCCTGCGCTTGCTTCCTTAACACTAAAGAGGAAACTGGTACACTGCACCTGCTGGTGCCCACCTGGCCTTGGTCAGCATGGCTCATGTCATTTGAACCTCGCGAGGTGATCCTTGCATAGAAATCTCCGCTCCTCGGGAGCCAGCCTGGGGAGGCTGATCGTTTTGGAGGTCTTGGTCACATCCGCCTCGCGAGGCTTGGCCCCTTGTGAGGGTCTTGAGTTGTCGATGTCAAAGCTGGGCCATACCAGGCCATCGATGGAGCCATGCCATGGGCCACAGGCAGGCAAGTCTAGGTACCCCCGTTCCCAGAATGCCGACAATATTTGCTTTGAGATCTATTTTTATTCGCATTTGTTTTAAGATCTATTATTCCAAAAGCCCAAAAATACCTTGCGTTTTATCGGGAGCTATTTATCCAATCTACCACAAATATACTCCCGTCAACTTGAAAATTTCTAGCGCCATTACCCAGTATGGATTGACAACCCATCATACGCGTTGGGTTGCAAGTATTTGTTCTTTGTTTGTAGGTACCATTTACATAGTGTTGCTTTGTTCTCCTACTGGATTGATACCTTGGTTTCACAACTGAGGGAAATGCCTACCGTAGTTGTACATCCTCATCCCTTCCTCTTTGGGGAAGTACCAACGCAGTTTCAAGCGACAGAATTTTGCGCTGTTGCTGGGGAGCCATCATCAACATCTATCAGGTTCCTATTCACAAATATCGTCTCCTTGCAATTTACATTATTTTCCATTTGCCTCTCGTTTTCATCTCCCCCACTTCACAAAAAATTGCCATTTTATTTGCCCCCTTTTTTTGTTTGCCTTTTTTCTTGTCAGATCTATCTTTTTGTGTGCAATCTTGCTTGCTCTGTCGATATGGCTAGTTCTTCCTCTGTTGCGTGTACCCCCGAGAATTAGGTTCTTATTTTAAACCAAGGGGAGGGGAGAATCTAGAAGATTCTTCATGTATAATTTGCAATGCTCATAGTTGATCTATTGGTAAGCAATCTGCTATTGTTCTTCTTTGCAGTTTTTATGTGGGCATAACCACTTGGTATAGATTCGTCCTTGATACGATTACCAATGGGAATTTCTTGATGTGTCCATCTTTCGATGCTTTTAATGCCATGGGAGATCTACTGGGTGCACCACCTATCATTATTAATGAAACAATCTTAATTCTTGAGCATGTCATGCAAAGATTAGATGCTATTGAAAAGAAGATGGTCACCTTAGAGCAAATTGAAAACTTGGATACAAAGATGCAGAATCTTGCGAACAAATTTGGGTCAAAAGCGGGTGATGTTCTTAAATTACGAAGGGAGAAGGAAACTGTAGTTAATGAAAGAATTGGAGAAAGTCCTTCTTGGATTGATAACTTGGAAGAATTTTTTGGTAACTTAAGCTCGACATTTTCTTCTGTTAAAACTATTGAAAAAACTCCCATAAAAATTAGCAAGACTACTCAAGTTACTAGGAACAAGGGTGCAACTCCTAATAAAGAAGAACTTAGAACTATTTGTATCCATTCCAATTTTTTCGAAGAGATAAAAGATCCTACCTGCAAGAATGATCTTCTCAATCTTATCCCAAGAAGTATTGTTATTGAAAGTTTGCATGCTAAATCTTTGAAGAATTCTAGTTGTATTACTGAGGAGTTGGAAACCAAAGATCACAATACTTGAATCTATGCATTATGCCTAGCTAGCTGTCGGGGAAAATAGACAGGGCACGAAAATACTGTGATCAAAATATTGTGATCAAAATATTGTGATCAAAGATCACAATATTTTCCCCTGACTTATGCACGAACGACATCAGGCCATGCCAGACAACAAGAGACCAAGATCTTCAAAGGACTAGCATGGAGAACAAAAGGACCAAGATCAAGCCAGAGAAGCCAGATACCATCAGGAGAAAAGCCTCCCCTGTCGGGCGAATAAACTTGGCAAGGGCAGAGCCACCCCCGGAAGAAAGCAACCAAGATGTGCCGACAGGGCCTGCCAGGACTCACGGAGGCCAGAAACACCCCATCAACCACTCCCCCATGACCCACGTCGTGGATTAGTGTGGTGTCAATCCGCAAAGTGATTAAGTGGAAACCACTCGCCACATGGCAGCCCCTTTCTACAGGAAAACCTACAAATGACACCCGTCCTGCGACGTGTCGAACAAGCAGGCGTGGAGCTGGCAGAATAAGCCCGACAAGGCTTGCCGGGCGAGCAACGATGTGACTTTGAGCGGCGCATTTAATACGCCCAGTCAGCCTGCAGAGTTAGGTATGCTAGCACTGTTTTCCATCTTATCAGTGTATAATGACTGATTTGCCATTGTGGTGACCCGTTAACCTATAAAAGGAGGCCCATGGCAACCGTAGAAGTGGTTCGGTTCGCGAGGCTGGAGAGTTAGATGCCCATACGCGTGCACCCACTGCCACCCATACCGGGCAAGTGTACTACGCTCCACCACCATTCTTCCACCATAAATCCACCAAAGCAGGAGTAGGGTTTTACGCATCGCGGTGGCCCGAACCTGGGTAAAATTGCTCGTGTGATCCCTACCGTGCTACTCCATGCTCCTCTACTCTTCGTGCAACATGACATCCCCCCTCCCGAACCAGCAAGGGGCCCCTTGGTCCTATAGGTGGTCGTGGTTTCCCGCGACATCTTTGGCATGCCAGGTAGGGGGCATCGCTTGTGCGAACCAGGTAGCATGGGCACCACGCCCTGTCTACGGTAGCCCGCTCGAAGCCTTTGGCATCCATGACACCTACAAAGACACGAAGTTTAAGCGGAGCCCTCCCCACGCATGCTTTACTTCGTCACTGTATCCCGTTGTAGCCACAGTTACAGCGGGCATTGATGTAGAACGATGACGTGCTCCCCTCACAGCGACCCGCGCAACGCGCCCACTGTTCGCGCGTCGTCCAAGGTAAGAAGGCATTGCACGCGAGCGCAAGGCCCCTCTCTTTTTTGTCCCTTCCCTTCGTCAGCAGTCGAGCCATCTTGGCCCTTGCGTCACCAGTGTCGATGATTTCTGCGCGATGCTCAGTCTAGTATTTACCCTATTCCGGGAATCCTGAGCGAGGCGCAGGAATGAATCCATTGGATGATGCCTCGGTCAATGTGCTACGGCAAGGCCGTCTGTGTGAATACATTCCGCACGACAGTCGCCACCTGGCTGTTTTGAAGAGGAAGGGGGAAAGGAATGGAGGGACGGAAGGGCTCGACACCATACCCCACTACCCGCCAGACACACCTGGCGTGTATCGGTCTCTGCCGGGAACAAGAAAAGTGACCTATTCAGCTATACTCCTCCGGGCGTCGCAAGCATACCAAGCACGCGTGGCCTGGCAGAGAAATAAGGAACAAAGAATAAAAAGTTAAGTTTGCACCATCATTTCTTGTCAATGCATTTAGATTTTTGTGGCTATTTACACCTTTGACTTTAGCGAGCATTCATATTGTGACAACCTTAATGTGATGGAACCTTGGCCAGTTTCTTTTATCGCACCATCATCCTGTCCCGAGCCATGCTTGCAGGACGAGAGGCTGCATCGAGAGCTGCCTAGGGAAAAACTTGCCGGGACGCATCCACACCAAGACGACAATTGCAGCAATATGATGCCGGCAGGCATCAAGAACAGATATAGGAATTGATCATGCAAACGCAAGCATCTAAAGCTCAAAGGGATATGACGCGCATTTAAAGATTCAACTAAGAGTATTAGTTTCACACAAACACAAGGAATATAGTGCCTAAACACAAAACGTACATCATGTCTTATTATAGGGCATCATAGGAGACGGCGACCCGTTACTTGGTCTGTCGTCCAAGCGAAGCAGATTTGATTTGGAGGACCCTGGCGGCTCGGGGGGCGGCTTTCTCCTTAGCAGCTGAGATGTCGGCGCCTGTTGGCGGCTTCCTGAATTCGTCGTCAAGATCGAGCTCCAGGTGGCGGCAAGCGATGTTGCTCAGAACCTTGAAGAGAGCGTCGCGGGCCAGCTTCCGAGACTCGGTCGCGAAGCGCTCGGCTCTCCCTTCTTCATGCACCTTCAGCTTTTGGATCAAATCATTGGAGAAGACTCCCAGCTTAGCGCTTGGGACCTTGTGCTGGCTAAGAGAGAAGGTTGGGCAATCCATACCCATCGCCATGGCTTGGAAAGTAAGGTGCTCGGCGACATCGATCAGGCTCTTGATACAGAGGCCAACTTGCTCGGACTGGTTCTTCAGTTTGGCTTCTGCATCTTTCTGGAGACGCCTGGTAGTATCCAGATCCTTGGACAACAGATGTTGGCGGGATTTAGTGGACTCTGCCATGGTCTCCAAGGACCCGATCTTGGCCTTCAGGTTGGCAATGGTGTTGTTCGCGGTGTCATAATTCTGAGCCTTGGAGGAGAGTTGCGACTGCACATCGGCCTTGAGAACTTCCGCTTTCCGTGCTTCCTCTTTGAGAGCTTCCAGCTCCTTGGCTTTCCCAGCAAGATCTTCCGCTAGCTTAGCCACCCGCTGGTCAAGATCAGTCCATGCGGCTGACGAGGTAGCCAGCTCATCGATGAGCTTCTTCGGTTGGGCAACAGAGTCAGCGGCAACGGTGTCCAGGGCTTCTCCCTCCAGATCCTTAGTGCGTTGGCGCACAAGGGCCTCCAGATCATCATCCTTGGCGTGAAGAGTGGCTTCGAGTTTCTCCTCCCGAAGGGAAATCTCTTGCTCTCTGGCGTCTAGGGATGCCTTGCGTCCGCCAGGCGTGCCTCGCGGGCCATGATGTCTTACCGCATCATCAGGAGCGTCTCTTGCTGCCTCAGGAGAACCTTGAACTGCTTGCCATGCCACTCGTGCAGCTCCAGACATTTATCCTTGAGTTTCTGGTTCATCTTGCTAGCGGACTCGCGCTGCTCCTTGAGCTCCTGCCATTTCTGGTTGTGCCGCGCCTACATTTCCTTCATGCCCGTCTCCATGGACTCCAAGAAGAACAAGTCCATTGCAATGGCACCAGAGTCGCCGGCCTCCCCAGCTTCTTGGCACAGCGACACCAAGAGGCGTTGAAGTTCTTTGTCGAGCTCAGCACTCGTTGCCAAGGACGGGCTAGGGGCTCCAGTCCCAAACAAAGATAGCACCATGGCCAGTGTGTTTGAAGGAGGAGGCAGAGTGTTCGTAAGGACTCCAGGGGAGGGGAGTGGATCCATGGTCTGAAGGGGAATTGTCACCTCAACCACCGCCTCCTTTTCCAGGGCCTCGTTCGAAGAGTGCCCTGCTACTGCCAAGGAATCCTGGGCATCCCCGCCAGCAAGGCCCTGTCCCTCTGCGGCAGCAATCTCAATAGCCTCTTCCGCGGCAGCCTTGCCTATGTCAACTGCCTCCTCTAGTGGTTCTCGCTCTTTGGCTTGGGGGCCTGTGGATGAGGATAACAAAGGACAACAAACAAGTAGAAGTTTGAAGTGATGAAGAACTCAGAAGAGGTAATCAAAAAAAGAAGGGGGAGAAGAACATAAGTGGAGTACCTAGAGAAGCCTGCCGGGTAGGGACTTCAGTTTCCCCGGCAGTACCCGTTGTCGAGCTCTGTGTTGGTGTCAAAACCGGTGGATCTCGGGTAGGGGGTCCCGAACTGTGTGTCTAAGGCTAATGGTAACAGGAGGCGGGGGACACGATGTTTACCCAGGTTCGGGCCCTCTCGATGGAGGTAATACCCTACTTCCTGCTTGATGGATCTTGATGGTATGAGTATTACAAGAGTTGATCTACCACGAGATCGTAGAGGCTAAACCCTAGAGGCTAGCCTATGATTATGATTGTTCTTGTCCTACGGACTAAATCCTCCGGTTTATATAGACAGGAGGGGCTAGGAATTCTGAGAGTCGATTCTGAGAAGGAGATCTACATATCCGAATTGCCAAGCTTGCCTTCCACAAAGGAGAGTCCCATCGAGACACGGGGCGAAGTCTTCAATCTTGTATATTCATAGTCAACAGTCAAGCCAAAGTATATAGTCCGGCTGTTCGAGGACCCATAATCCCGGACTCCTCGGTAGCCCTGAGCGAGGCTTCAATTACGATGAGTCGTGGCCTGATTGTCTTGACATTACAAGGCGGGTTCCTTCTCCGAATACTCCATAGAAGATTTTGAACATGAGGGTCGTGTCTGGCTCTGCAAAACAAATTACACATACCACCGTAGAGAGCACAATATTGCACAAATCTAATCTGCTGACAACTTTTCGTAGCGTGACATCATGCCTCGGCCCAGTCATTATTCAAACCATTTTTCATAACCTGCTACTGTACATATTGCGAGGCGATTCCCTTGACACGTCTTGTCGAAGCAGAGATCGTGTCCCCTTATCGCGGGATTCTCATCAATACGGGTGTGGGTAACCGAACCGTGCCATCAATCGTGGCGCTTGGGGAATAAGCGATTTTAACGGGCAAGTGGGGAGGCGCACAATTTCTACCGCCTTTATAAAGAGATAGGGATTCCCCCTTTTCACCCACGCCTTGTTCCTCCTTCGCTCATCCATTCTGGCACTCTCAAGCTCTAGTTCCCAAGTTCTCACCTTCTCCGTAAACCATTCCAGACATGTCCGGAGCGGGAGGCAAGTGGATGGCTTCCTTCAATACGGAGGAGGACATCACGAAGCTCCGGGAGGCCGGATACTTAGCCGCAGACATCGCGCACCGGCTCCCAGACGAAGGCAGATCATCCCTACTCCGGAACCCCACGAGAGGGTTGTGTTTCTCGCCCACTTCGTTCCCCTCCACCCATTTGTCCATGGGATCATGTTCTATTATGGGCTGGACTTCCACGATTTGACCCCAACTTCATCCTCAACATCTCGGTCTTTATCGTCGTGTGCGAGGCTTTCCTCCGCATCAAGCCCCCTTTGGCCTGTGGCTAAAGATCTTCAACGTGAAGCCGAAGATAGTGGTCGGCCCGGCAAAGCCGCAGTCTTGGGCGCCATGGTGGGCAAGATGCCCAGCGTTACACAGCTCGAAGGCTCCTATGTGGAGACCGTGAAGGGGTGTGCAATCGGGGTGGTTCTACATCACCGAGCAGCGACTCAACTAAGCGGTGGCCCCAATTTCGATCTGGCATCCCCATGCGACACCTCTGAAGCGGAAGGGTTTAGCTTGGGGTGAGCTAGCAGAGCTGACCGGACTCCAGAACTGCGTCAAGAATATGATAAGCAAGAAAATCAAGCTTGTGAATGTGGTCCAGGTCATGCTCTTCCGCTGGATCCTCCCGTGCAAAAGACGGGCATTTAATATGTGGGAGTTCAGCCCAGACGAACACCAGACGTTGCGAGAGCTCTTCGACACGATGCACAAGGACGTCTGTAAGGTCTTTGTTCAAGGCAGCGAGTACCTCCTCCGTTACCAAGATCGGGGCTCGGTATAAGCGCTCTGCCAGATCCGTAAGTTCTCTATGTTTTACAAGATTCTCCTTCCCTAATATATTAAGTGAAAGAATTTAGGCCTTCCCAACAATCTTAAGGGTGGGTGGCGGCAAGCGGATTATTGCCCAGCTCCACTACCGAAGACACGGTGGCCGGCTCTCCTAACGGAGATGTTGTTTCCGGTGCCCTATGAGGTGCCGGAGAAGAAGGCCAAGAAGAAGGCCACGGGGACCAAGAAAGGTCTCCGGTGCAAGGTGGTGTCGGACTCGTCGTCTGAAGACACCGAGGCACACTCCTCCAACGAAAACGAGGAGGAGGAAGAAGAAAACCCTCCCCCCCCTCAAACCAAAGGGGAGAAGAAAAGGAAGGCCGCCCCATGCAGGGAGGCGAAGGATCAGAAGGAAGGACCCTCCCTCCGGACCACTCCTGCGATCGCCTCTGGCGGCAGTGCTGCCAGGGAAAAGCCTGGCGAAGTCGTAAGTATCCGGATACCATAATACTTCTGGCATGTTTTGCTTTATTGCTTCTTATCATGTTAAACATGATCGTGCAGTCCGTCCAAAGCCTGCATCGACTTATCCTCCTCGGATGGGTCTTTGAGTGCGTCGGCGATGAGCGATGACTTCGCTCTGTGGCCACCACCCCGGCCCGTGGGCGACACGAGTGCTGTCTCGGAGGACACGGGCGAGGGAGACAGTTACGGGCCGCCCCAAAGCGTAAATCCCCACCGCCGGGCACATGGGGGGAAGACCACCATGGATTCTGATTAGGGGGGCCGAAGCAAGCTTGGCCCCCAGCCGGATACTGCGCCGGAACCTCCCGTGGTTGCGGTTTCAGGCAGGCAGCCCCTCGCTAAGGGGGGCGAGCCACCTGTGCCGATGACCTCTGTCCATCTAGAGGCATTGGACAACTTGCTGGAAACGCTTCAAGGCGCTTCCATTGATGAAGAACACCATACTCTTATGAGTACGGTGATTGCAAAGGTTCAGTCCGCCAAAAGCGGATTGACCGAAGCCTGCGCCAGCCTCCTAACGGGCTTTGAGGTAAGTAATTAAATTATGAGAAAATATCACAGTATAGACAGTAGCCCCTGATGCTCTGTTTGGTGTTCGGAAAGAAAGGCCGAACAGAGGATCAAATATTATCCCCAGTAGTCTAATCATATTATGTATATGTGAATAAGCAGGCGTCACTACTGGCCGCCGCCGCCCTCACTGCAGAGGTCTCGGGGATGAAGCGGAGAACACAGAAGGCGGGCGAAGAAACTCGGCCTCGTGAAGAGGCAGCTTGAGGAGAACAAAGGTAAGGGATACCCCATCCGTGTGTTATATAAAGGAAAAATCGTTGATGCTAATAGAAGCATTATGAATTTTAATTGGGGCCACGACCGAAGTGGCGTCCCTTAAGAAGGCGTTGTCCGACTCCAAAGCAAGACGGCCAAGGAGCACACCGAGCGTGAGAAACAGGAGGCTCGGGTTAATGAGGTTCAGCAAGAGCTCCAGGACATCGTCAAAAAATTCGAGTCCTTGTCGCGTGACTTTAAGACGCAAGAGTCCGAGCTTTGAAGGCCCTCTAGAGCACGCAAGACACCAAGACCGAAGCCAAGAAGTCCCTTCAGGAGATTCAGGCGGCCAAGAAGATAGCGGCGGGCAAGGCATTTATTATGCAAAGCAAGCATGTGAAGAAGAATTTCCTTTTACTTACCCGAATTCGGAGCTCTCCTGGAGCATTCGCAGATCTGTCGCGCAGTGTCTCTGATGGCACAGAGTTCTACTGACCTGAGGAAGGGAGCTTGACGGAGAAGTTGTTCTGGTCCCAGTATATTTGGGCCAAACATCCGATGCCTTTGAGCGACCAACTGAAGCAACTGGTCGAACTTCACAAGGAGGCAGAACTGGCCATGAAGGATCTCATAGTCCGGATGTGGCCTGGCGAGCTCCTGCCCAGCAGCTAGTTCGGCCTGGTAAAGCGGCTTGTGAATGCCTGTCCGTGGCTTGAAGCCATTAAGTGGTCAGTCTGCATTGAAGGTGCACGCAGAGCCTTCGCTCGTGCGAAAGTGCAGTAGGCGAAGATGGATGCCGAGAAGCTAGTGACGGAGGGGCCACCGGAGGGCAAGGAGCATCGCCACCCCGAAAAGTATTATGACGGTGTCCTGAAGGGTGCCCGCCTTGTGGCGGATGAATGTGCTAAGGATGTAATGTTTGAATAAATGTACTCATGTGATCCTGTAATATGAAAACGAGTTCATATGCGCTATATGGCGCTTGTCAATTTAAAATATTACCTTTTGTGCGGCCGTTTATAAAATCTTGAGAGTTGGCCAGTCATTGGCTTCTGCCCCCATGTAACTAGTACTGGGGTGTTCGGGATAAATATAAACACACTTTATCGAAATTTTTGGTCCTTTTAAGGAGGTGTTTAGCGCAGCGAACAAGACAATCAGACTATACAGCTTTATCACTCTCACTTGTCCATAGAAGTCTACAATTTAAAATTTTGGCGAAGCCCCTAGTATTCGGAAGGCCGAACTTGGGGTACTATATATGCCTAAATCGGACAAGGCTGATTCCTCGCCCGAAGCGGAAAAAATCTTTAAGGATTTGAGGCCTCTCGAATAGCGACCAGCTCTCGCCTCATCATGACAGTCAGTTTTCGGCTTTTTCTACTGAGGTGCTCATCCGGAAGAACCGGGACACAATCGCAGTAGTTCTCCCTGTGCTACCTTAGCCGATATAGCGAAACATAAGGTACCAAAACATAGGAGCCGAGAAAACCCAACTATTGACCCAAGACATGATTTGGAGCTGATGCATATAATGCTATAAGTTTGGGGTGCCCCACTATCAAAAGTGTTCGGACTTTTCTTGCCATGTTATGGGGTACACTGAAGCCCCTGGCAAACTGGACGTACCAAAATGCACGGGTGTAATAAAAAAGCAGTAAAGGAAAGGGGTAAATAATTGTAATAGTAAGCTGACGATGTACACTATTTTCTGTTGTTATTCAAATAATACGTCAAAGCGTACGTATACAAGTAGTGCATAAGCAAAATAGGACAGTTTGACACATCCTAACCAGAAGCGAGCTGTGTGCGGGTATGTAAAACAGGTATAACGATTGTTATCAGAGACCACCTGAGGAATCCCTTGTACGCCAAAGCTTCTTGCCTTCTTGGTGTGTCCGTCCCGCTATGTGTCTGATAATCAGTCTATCGGAAGAGCCTCCCGAAGATAGGGGCCTAAAAGAAAAAAGGTGTAAAGATGCGTGAATCATGGGGGGTCAAACCGCATTGTGGGCCGTGTCATAGCCGTGCCTCCGCCTGTGCCCATGGTATTTTAAGTGCATAATCATGTACGCGCGGCACAAATTTTGCTGCTTGACTGGGACTAGGACGGAGGCCGAATTGCTAGTCGAGCTCTAGACGTGCCGGACGATCCTGTTGCGGCATACTCCGGACTCTCTTGACGGTGTCCGGGTTCTTTATCACCGAATTGGTTGTTTGCCTAAGAAGGCTATTTTGTACTTCTGTCGCGAGGGCCGCAGTGTGCTCCTCCGTACGGAGCGAGCGCTCTGTGTTTCCATTAACTGTTATAACCCTCTTGAGGTCCTGGCATTTTGAGCTTGAGGTATGCATAATGCGGTACCACATTGAATCTGCAAATGTGGTTCGTCCGAGCAGTGCATGATAGCCACTGCAGAAGGGGACGATGTCGAAGGTTAACTCCTCGCTTCGGAAATTGTCCGGAGATCTGAAGACCACTTCCAGTGTAATTGAGCCCGTGCAACAGGCCTCCACACCTGGTATGACACCTTTGAAGGTGGTTTTTGTGGGCTTGATCCTTGAGGGGTCGATGCCCATTTTGCGCACTGTATCCCGATAGAGCAGGTTCAGGCTGCTGCTACCGTCCATGAGGACTCGTGTGAGATGGAATCCGTCGATGATGGGGTCGAGGAATAATGCGACTGAACCGCCATGATGGATACTGGTAGGATGGTCCCGGCGATCGAAAGTGATTGGACAAGAGGATCATGGGTTGAACTTTGGGGCGACTGGCTCTATCGCATAGACGTCCCTTAGTGCACGCTTCCGTTCCCGCTTGGGAATATGGGTTGCGTATATCATATTCACCGTTTTCACTTGGGGAGGGAATTTTTTCTGTCCTCCTGTGTTCGGCGGCCGGGGCTCCTCGTCGTCATCGCTATGCAGCCCCTTTTCCTTGTTTTCGGCAGTCAACTTGCCGGCCTGTTTGAACACCCAGCATTCTCTGTTGGTGTGGTTGGCTGGTTTATCGGGGGTGCCGTGAATTTGACATGAGCGATCAAGTATGCGGTCCAGACTGGATGAGCCCGGATTGTTTCTTTTGAATGGCTTCTTCGCTGTCCGGATTTAGAGCCTCTGAATCCGGCGTTGACTACCGTGTCTTCGGCGTTGTCACCATTGTTGCGACGCTTGTGTCTATTGCATCATTGCTTGCCGTTGCTATCTCTGGCATCTGAATCGCCGGAGTTTTTTGGCGTGATGTTGCTATGAGCCAACCAGCTGTCCTCACCCACGGAAAAGCGGGTCATGAGTGTCGTGAGGGCTGCCATGGACTTTGGCTTCTCTTGGCCGAGGTGTCAGGTGAGCCATTCGTCACGGATGTTGTGCTTGAAGGCTGCTAAGGCTTCGGCATTCGGACAGTCGACAATTTGGTTCTTTTTAGTTAGGAACCGAGTCTAGAATTTCCTGGCTGACTCTCCGGGCTGTTGGCTTATGTGACTTAAGTCATCAGCATCCGGTGGTCGCACGTAAGTGCCCTAGATTTTGTCAAGGAATGGGTCTTCTAGGTCCTCCCAACTACTAATGGAGCTTGCTGGCAGGCTATTCAGCCAATGCCGAGCCGGTCCTTTGAGCTTAAGTGGTAGGTACTTGATGCCATGTAAGTCATCGCCACGGGCCATGTGAATGTGTAGGAGAAAATCCTCAACCCATACCGCGGGGTCTATTGTGCCATCAAATGATTCAATGTTCATGGGTTTAAACCCTTCTAGGAATTCATGATCCATTACTTCATCAGTGAAGCATAGGGGGTGTGCGGCGCCTCTATGCCGGGCTACATCCCGACGTCTTTCAAATGAATCTTGTCTATTGTATTCGGCCCGGCCGGACTTTTGTTTAGTGTATCCGGCATGACGGTCATCGTCACGCATTGTGGCGCGCCCCCGTGATCCGTAGATCGATCTTGACTGTCCTGCTTTGTTTTCCAATATGTCTCGCAGGTCCTTCGTGTAGCCCCGGTCCTTATTATTATTGTTTGATTGGCGACGGGGTGCGATCTAGACTTCGGGCTTGTACGCCGCTTTGTCTCGGCCACGAAATGGCTGGTCAGCCGCATCATGCGCTGGTAGTGTGGGCTTCAACGCCTCCTCCTCGAGTTGAGGTAGCAACCTGCGCTTTGGGTAAATTTTGGTTGGGCACTCGAGTCCATATTCCTTGGCAGCCAGGACCTCGGTCCATCTATCAGTTAGCAGATCTTGATCAGCATGAAGCTATTGCTGCCTTTTCTTCAGGCTTTTTGCAGTGGCTATAAGCCAGCGCTTGAAGCGCTCCTGCTCGACTGGATCCTCAGGCACGATGAATTCTTCGTCATCAAGGATCACTTTGTCTTCGGAGAGAGGCATGTAATTATCATCCTCTGATTCTCCATCTGTTACCTGTTCCTTGGGGCTAGCTTGCCCATCTTCTTGCTCGGCCTGCTCGAAGCCTGGCTGGGCAGGATTGTTTTCGTCTTCGGCACCATCCGGATTGTTATCATCTCTTGTGCCGGTATCACTATTTTTGCTATGGCGGGGCTTGGAGCGGTGCCTATGACGCCGGTGCCTAGATTGCTTCTCCAAGGGATTATCTTCCGTTGCCTCATCGCCATTGCTTTCTTTGGGGGTGTCCATCGTGTATATATCATATGATGAGGTGGCTGTCCAGCGACCTATAGGCGGTGGTTCCTATTCTTCTCCTGCATCGTCGTCCATACCATCGATGTCTTCGGAGTTGAGGCCAAGCACGTCGGTTAAGTCATGGACAGTGGCTATTAGGTGGGTGGTGGGTGGGGAACGAATTTCTTTGTTGTCCGCTTCCCACTCGAGCCGGACATAGTTCGGCCAAGAGTCTCCTGACAAGGAGAGAGACCTTAATGAATTTAGCACATCACCCAAGGGTGAGTGCTGAAAGATATCCGTGGAGGTGAACTCCATGACCGGTGCCCAATCAGATTCGATAGGCACGGACATACGCGGTTCAGATCCTGTAGCCGGAGACAAGTCCGAGGGTCTGATGATACCGGCCTCATAGGAGGTGGGGTCAGTGTTCGGCTCCAAGGCCGATGAGTGTGCGGCCTCTGTGGCGGGGTCCATCCACCCGTCCTCGGACGGCACAATCTGCTCCAGATTGATTCTCGGGGCCGCTGCAGGCGCGATCTTCCGAACACTGTCCGATGGCAGATCTAAGTCATGCTCGTCGTGACTGTTCGGCGCACCTAACACGGGCTCGAATCTGTTGAAGATCAAGTCTCCGCAGATGTCGACATTATAGTTCAAGCTTCCAAACTTGACCTGATGGCCAGGGGCGTAGCTATCGATCTGCTCTAGATGGCCAAGCGAGTTGGCCCACAGTACGACGCCGCCGAATACGAAGATCTGTCTGGGAAGGAAAACCTCCCTTGGACTGTGTCGTTGAAGATGATTGAAGGAGCCAAGAAGCCTTGTCGCGACGGCACAGTGGAACTCTCAATGAAAGCACCAATGTCGGTGTCAAAACCGGCGGATCTCGGGTAGGGGGTCCCGAACTGTGCGTCTAAGGCTAATGGTAACAGGAGGCGGGGGACACGATGTTTACCTAGGTTCGGGCCCTCTTGATGGAGGTAATACCCTACTTCCTACTTGATTGATCTTGATCATATGAGTACTACAAGAGTTGATCTACCACGAGATCATAGAGGATAAACCCTAGAGGCTAGCCTATGATTAAGATTGTTCTTGTCCTACGGACTAAACCCTCCGGTTTATCTAGACACTAGAGGGGGCTAGGGTTACACAGAGTCGGTTACAGAGAAGGATATCTACATATCCGAATTGCCAAGCTTGCCTTCCACGCAAAGGAGAGTCCCATCAGGACACACGACGAAGTCTTCAATATTGTATCTTCATAGTCCAACAGTCCGGCCAAAGTATATAGTCCGAGTGTCCGAGGACCCCTTAATCCCGGACTCCCTCACTCTGTGCTTCACTGCCTACTGCGGTGGCCCCGACAGATCTGTGTGTGGATTCACCCATGGAGGGCTCTGCTGGGGGGTCTTCGATTCGGTCGCAGAGGAGACATTCCCCTCCAGGTGGGGCTCGCCTTGTGACGCCTCACCACCACCACCACCGAGAGGGATAACCAAGTCGTCGCTTCTAGGCCGAGGACTGGACTGGGGGCTCGGCATGGGCTCCTCCGTGTCGCCCTCCTCCAAGGTAGGGCTTCCCGCGGTCTTCAGCGACCCAAGGCGTCGGAGTTTCTTTAGGGGGTGATAGATGAGGGTCTCTGGATCCTCCTCCACTTCCTTGGCGAAAACAGCAAAATAAGAGGTTAGGCAACAAGGATAATCAAATAGACCTGAGCTATCTATGAAAAGAAGAATCTTCCTTACTCTTCTTCAATAAGCACGGAGTTGAAGTTGAACTCCATGGGAGGTGAGGGCTCCCTTCTCCTCTTCGGGGGTGGAGGAGCAAAGCTCTCCAGCAGCTTCGGCGCCTAGCATGGCGCCGGGGGCTCAGGTGGAGACGAGCTCTGTGAAGAACTCGAGCCCGAGCTGGAGCCGGAATCATCTTCCACATCCGCCGCTCGCCCGATGGAGGAGGTCTTGATCCTGGTGAGACGAGGAGATTGACGAAGTGCCACCTCCACCTTGGTGACCTTGGTGATGGTGGTCTTCACCCTCTTGGCAATCGGTGCCAGATTGGGGACTGCTGCCCTGTGATTGCCGACGCGCCTACGGGGGCGCTGGTCTAAGACTGGCTCGGGGGTTTGGGCCCAGGTGCCAGTCACTCCTCCTCCTCGAGCCCTGCCACCTCCCAACCTCCTCCTCCTGAAGCTTCGTTGCCACTGCGGCTAAGGCATCAAGCCCGGCAAGATCATCCATGGTAAGCTCTTCCCCGGCAACCCCTTCCGTGACTTGCGCCTCGCTCCCGCCATGTGAAGAGCTTTCATCCTCAGCTTTCCCTTTGCCCTTCCCGGCCTTCGCGGACTTTGCCATCTCCGGAAGGCGGGCCGCCTTGGCATCCTCGACCCTCCTCAAGATATACGCCACCTCCACACAAGAGGTGCGTTTATACATCACACCCTCAACCTTGGTGGCCCTCTCCGCCAAGGTGCTCGACCACTGGAGCTCTTCACCAAAGAAGGGCAGCTGCCAATCACTTGCTACCCCATGAGTGTTGCAGTCCAGCATCCACTTCAGTATATGATCCCTGGCTGAATTGACATTCAGAGGGATCACGGTTGCCGGGAGTTTGAACAGATCAAAGCGGCCGAACAACTGGTCGCATAACCGGACATGTCCATAAACTAACAAGTTGTTGGCCAATCCCAGGAGCAACCTCATCCTATCTGCAGCATCACCATACAACCAAGCGGGCATGTCCTTCTCTTGTAGCGGTGAAATGCGACGAAGGAGAAAGTCTGACCCCACATGCTCAATGGTTAACCCAACAGCCTTCAGACGGGTAATCATGTTGATTGCCCGGTGAAGCCTATCTTCAGTGAGGCCAAAAGCGCTCCATTCCTTGCCGCGCTCAACATACACTGTCTGTGCTTCACAGAACTCGTGGGCTTCCTCATCCTGGATCCAGCACCAGTCCCCTCTCCACTCATCCCACCTTTCCTGCTGCCTTCCAGGGATATAATTCCAGAGTTTCCTCACCGATCGCGGCATCTAGCTAATGTTCCCAGAGTGGTGGCCTTTGTTTTCCACCCACGAAACAAAATAATGTCGGAATAGATCCACATTGGGGAAGACTCCAACGAAGTTCCCGCACAAGTGCACAAAGATGGCCATGGTCGCCATTGCATTCGGCGTAAAGTAGAGGAGGTGGAATCCATAGATGGTCATGATCGCCTTGAAGAAATCGGAGAAGGGGGGACAGAGGTCACAGATGAAATAAGCGCAGAAGAATCAATACGAGTTTGGTAGATCTTCTTGCGCATCCGCATAAACTACAGGCGCTCCGTGCCCTTTTGGGACAGGCCTTCCCCACATATATCCGTACCTCGCCTGAAGAACTGGGGTGCCCAAAGTCGACAAAAGAAAGACGACGTCTTCCCTCCGCTTCTTGTTTGGCTCCACTGCCCTCTTGCTCCCCTCGGCGGCCACTTCCTTAACTGCGGCCGCCTGCTTCCCTTTCTCTGCGAGCTTCTTCCCCATTCCCGCAGTGATGATGCAGATGCGAAAGGGGAAAGGGGTCATCGGTAGGGGCGGCGGCGGACGATAGGTAGAGAGGGAATGGGGAAGATGATGGAAGATGATGGAAGGGCGAATCGAGTAAAAGGTAAACCGTGTCGCTCGGCTATTCCCTGTTTTTTAGGGGGTAAGTGCGGAACACAGGCGCAACGCTTCAGAAAGTTAACGTTTTACCATTAAATGCAACAAGCTCACGACCCCACGACGTGCAGTAATTGCGCAAAGTGGACATTGGATTGACTGGTCGCCGCGGCGAACTGACATGTGGAGCCCTTTCTTGCCACTTGTCCGTGCGTTGTTTGGGGCCTAACCCAACGCGCCGCGCCTACTCAGATGGCTCTGGCCCGGGGGCTTATGTCGATGAAAATAGGAAGGGGTGTATGTTTTTCCCTGACTTATGCACGGATGACATCGGGCCATGCGAGAGAACAAGAAACCAAGATCTTCAAAGGACCAACATGGTGAACAAAAGGACCAAGATCAAGCTAGAGAAGCCAGATACCATGAGGAGAAGCCTCCCCTGCCAAGCGAATGTACTTGGCAAGGGTGTCACGCCCAATATGCGACCCTATCCAAAAGGAACTCGAAGTTCCACCAAGAATAGACCCGCATATTGAGACGCTTTTGCAAGGTGGATATCATTACATCAACATTACATAATAGATGGGGATACATACATAAGGCATACAATGCCACATGAATACAACATCACAATACATCAGAGCACCATCCGACTACGGATGAAACACAAACAGAAACTCAAATGACATCCACCACGCTAGCCCAGTGCTGCCGACACGAACCTATCCCCGATCAAGAAGAAGCGTAAGAAGAACTCCAAACAAGTAAACATCGCTCTCGCGTCATGATCATCGGATCAACTTTGTACACTGCAATCTGTTGTTGTAGTAATCAGTGAGCCACGAGGACTCAAAGAATCCCAAAACCATGGGTATCAAGACTAGCAAAGCTTAATGGGAAAGGAAGGGGTAAAGTGGTGAGGTTGCAGCAGCGGCTAAGCAAGTATGGTGGCTAGCATACGCAAATGAGAGCGAGAAGAGAACCAAAGGAACGGTCGTGAAGCTAGCAATGATCAAGAGGTGATCCTGAACACCTACTTACGTAAAACATAACACAGAAACTGTGTTCACTTCCCGGACTCCGCCGAGAAGAGACCATCAGGGCTACACACACGGTTGATGCGTTTTAATTAGGATCTGGTGTCAAGTTATCTACAACCGGACATTAACAAATTCCCATCTGCCACATAACCACGGGCATGGCTCTCGAAAGTTTATACCCTGCAGGGGTGTCCCAACTTAGCCCATGACAAGCTCTCGCGATCAACGAAGGAATAGACCTTCTCCCAGGAAGACCCGATCAGTCTCGGAATCCCGGTTGACAAGACATTTCGACAATGGTAAAACAAGACTAGCAAAGCCGTCCGATGCACCGACAATCCCGATAGGAGCTGCACATATCTCGTTCTCAGGGCAACAACGGATGAGACATCCTACGAGTAAAACCAGACCTCGAGTTGCCCGAGGGGCCCCCAGCCTACTCGGTTCGAACCAACACTTAGACAAGCACCGCCCGGGGGCTAAAATAAAGATGACCCTCGAGAGAGCGACTCCCAAGGGAAAAAGTAGGTGGTGGTGAGGCAAATGGTAAAACCAAGGTTGGGCCTTGCTGGACAAGTTTTATTCAAAGCAAACTGTCAGGGGGGTCCCATAAATCACCCGACCGCGTTAGGAACACAAAATCCGGGAATATAACACCGGTATGACGGAAACTAGGGCGGCAAGAGTGGAAAAAAACACCAGGCATAAGGCTGAGCCTTCCACCCTTTACCAAATATATAGATGCATTAATAATATAAGAGATATTGTGATATCCCAACCAAAATCCTGTCCACCATGGAGAAATCGTCAACTTCACCTGCAACTAGCAACGCTATAAGAGGGGCTGAGCAAAGCGGTAACATAGCCAAATAATGGTTTGCTAGGAATGGTGTCAAAGGTTAGAGGTTCATGGCAATTTGGGAGGCTTGATAAACAGGTAATAGGTAGCGCAGCATAACGATAGAACGAAGCAACTAGCATAGCAATGATAGTAGTGAGATCCAGGGTAGCGGTCATATTGCCTGAAATCCCGCTAGGAAGAAGAACGAGTCCATGAAGAAGATGAAGCCACGAAGACGAACCAAGCGTAGACGAACGCATCCTCACGATCGCAACAAAACGGGAACTATCGAGAAGAAGCACAAAACATGGTAAACACACCACACATAGGCAATACATGATGCACAACAAGCATGATGCATGACAAAGCTACATGAAGCTACTCATGGCAAGAGATGATACAAACAAGAACAACACATCAAGGCAAGTTTAAATGAGGCCGGGAACAACATATAACAACTCCGGTAAGTCCTCATATGCATATTTCGAAATTGGTCCACAACTGAATAAACCTTATATTCAAGTTGTTAAACAGCAAGTTAAGATGCACCACAAGAATCTACACGAAATTCTAGTCAAGTTACATACAAAGTTCATTAGATTCGGAGCTACGGTCTAGAAGATATGAGCAAAACAAGTTAAACATGGCATTGATGCAAAATGCATACAAACATCAAGCAAACACCTCAAAACAAGGATGCAACATGATAATATGAAACTACATGCAAAATCAAGCAAGTTTCATATAGAACACACTCAAAACGGAGCAACGGTGCAACACATACACTCTATACAAGTCATAACAACAATCTGTCCAAAACAGCAACTATGCATATTGCAAGCATCAAAACAATATGCTACAGCACCCCAAAATAATAACGAAAGGCGTGGGCATGAAGTACACGTAAAGCATAACAAAACATGAACACTGAGCTATCTCCAGAAATCACTAGAACATGCTCAAAAAGACATGGAGATATTGCAAATAATAACAGTTGCAGACTTGGCAGAAAATAACATCAGGTTGCAATGTTTAGAGCTATGAAACAACATGTTACAGGAACATATCATGGCAAACAAAGGCACGGCATGAATCTACTAATTGTATAGATCAAAAGTCCCTTACTGACCATGATCCAAAAAGGATCAGAAAATATGATGGCACCCATGTAAACATGGCAAGTTATATTACAGATTCAAACATGGCAGGAACAACAATAAGTAGGCATGTTGGTGAGCTTGAACCACTCACTACAGATCAATACATGGCATGGCAAGGCACCCAACAGTAAGAAGGCATGTTTATGAAGCTAAGCATGGCAATAGCAAGGTCATAGGGTGCATGGATCACTAGGAAAACACATGGAAACAAGTGAACTTAATGTTAACAGGCTGATAGCAACATTATGAAGCAACTTTGGAGCAAGATATGAACAATCTACATCAACCTATAAATGCAACCAGGGGCATGAATGGATAGAGCACGAAATGTATATCAAAACATGTTTATAGAACATCTCCAGATTATGCATAGATTGATTAGTAGAAGCATGTTAACATAGCAACAAAATATAATAGAATCAGCCTAGCAAAACAGTAACAACAAGTACACTACTTAACAAGCTCGGTTCACTCACCACAAGTCATTGAATGACAAGATAAGCATAGCATCATCAAGAAGACATGCTAGTGTAACAAACCAAGTCAAGAACAAGTCCATAGCATGCAAGGATCAACTATAGCAAGCTTGGCCATATTGAATAACAAGTAAACAATCTGTCAGGAAACATTTTGAAGCAAAAGTAGAGCACCAAAATGACATGCTAGACTACTCCATAATTGCAAACAAGGGCATGAATGGATAGACAATAACCATATGTTCAAAACACCCTTATCAAGTATCTCAAAATATGCATGGATCTCTCTCAGAGCATCAAGTTTACATGCCATCAAAATAACAATGAGTAAGGGACTAAAATCAGCAACATCACGATGCCTAGTTTGCATGCTTGTGCTAGTCACCACATTGATCACAAAAAAACATGGCATACACCCCTGGAAAGATGGCATGGCATAGATCAAAACACATGAAGGCATCAACCCCGTAGGATGCACACATCAATCATGGCAAAAATGACAAGAGAGCTCGTTATAACAGTTTCAGCAGATTAACATCAACATGCACTCTTCAAATAGCATTTCGGGCATCCAGATGAGCTCAAATGAAAATGATGCAATGGAACGAAATGAAGTACTCGTTGAGGCGAACAATTTGACATATTACACGCACGAACCGGAGCTATGGATGCAGAGATGTGATGTGATGAACATGGCAAATTTTTGCAAAAATCTGGGACTTAGTCGTTTTTCTGGAAAAAAACAGGACGAGCGCAGTATGACTAAATGTTGCACGGGGCGTGGGATAGCAGCAGGGCTCACCACCTGCCTTGGGCCGAAGAGAGGCGGAGCTGGGCCGACGGGAGGCTTGGGCTGGCGGAGAGGCGACGCGGGCCGGGGCTGGAGCGGCTGGGCCTCACGGGGAGCTGGGCTGGGGCCCACGCGGGGGTCCCGAGCGGCGCACGGGAGGAGCAGCTCCTCTTCTCCCGAGGACATGGCGGCGGCGGCGTCTTGATCTGGCTGGAGCTCGCCGGAGCCAGCGAGGAGGAGGCCGGGGCGGCGGCGGACACGTGGCAGGCGGTGGTTGGCCGGGCGGCGGCGGGCGGACGTGTCTGGCGTGGTGCGGACTCGTCCGGCGGCTGGAGGAGGAAGAAGCTAGGGTTAGGGGTAGGATTTGACCGCGAATTTCGGGGGAGGGCTAGTTTTATAGGTAGAGGGAGCTAGGAGAGTCCAAATGAGGAGCGGTTTTCGGCCACGCGATCATGATCGAACGACCGAGAGCATGGAGGGGAGTTAGATGGGTTTTGGGCCACTTTGGAAGAGGTGTTGGGCTGCACACAAAAAAGGGCTTTACGGTTACCCGGTTAACCGTTGGAGTATCAAACGACCTCCAAATGGCACGGAACTTGACAGGCGGTCTACCGGTGCTATACCAAGGCCGCTTGGCAAACCTCGGGCCATTCCGAGAAAGTTTAACACCCGCACAAGAGAAGAGGCAAAAGGGGAATGCCAGATTGCAAAACGGACAACGGGGAAAATGCTCGGATGCATGAGACGAACACGAATGCAAAATGAAATGCACATGATGACATGATATGAAATGCAGATGATGACATGGCAAAGTGCAACACGCAAGTAAATGACATGGCAAAGATGGCGAATAACTGGCAGACACCTGGCGCATCGAATCCGGGGCGTTACAAAGGGCAGAGCCACCCCCGGAAGAAAGCAACCAAGACGTCCCGGCAGGGCCTACCGGGACTCACGAAGGCAAGAAACACCTCATCAACCACTCCCCCACGACCCACGTCATGGATTAGTGTGGTGTCAAGCCGCAAAGTAATTAAGTGGCAACCACTCGCCACATGGCAGCCCCTTTCTACAGGAAAGTCTACAAATGACACCCGTTCTGCGAGGTGTCGAACAAGCAGGCGTGGAGCTGGCAGAATAAGCCCCGCAAGGCTTGCCGGGAAATCAACGATGTGACGTTGAGCGGTGCATTTAATGCACCTTGTCAGCATGCAGAGTTAGGTATGGTAGCACTGTTTGCTATCTTATCCGTGTATAATGACTGATTTGCCATTTTGGTGACCCCTTAACCTATAAAAGGAGGCCCATGGCAATCGTAGAAGGGATTCGGTTCGCGAGGCTGGAGAGTTAGATGCCCATACACGCGTAGCCCCTGCCGCCCCTGCCGGGCAAGTGTACTACGCTCCACCATCATTCTTCCACCATCAATCCACAGAAGCAGGAGTAGGGTTCTACGCCTCGCGGCGGCCTGAACCTGGGCAAAAATGCTTGTGTGATCCCTGCCGTGCTGCTCCACTCTCCTCTGCTCTTCGTGCAACGCGACATCCCCCCTGCCGAGCCAGCAAGGGGCCCCTAGGTCCCGTAGGTGGTCGTAACACTAGGGGCATAAAACGATAGCACTTGTTTGGAGGCAACGCAATGAATAAATTTTATTTTCGCCTTTTTCTTTCCGTTCTTGAGCGTTTACACAATTATGCTACTATTATGATTGCCTTTTTTATGTTTTATTTAGTGTTTGTGCCAAGTAAAGCCTTTGGGATCATGCTGGGTGATAGTTGATTTGATCTTGTTGAAAAACAGAAACTATTGCGCCCAGTAGTAGAATTGTTTAAAATCATAGAAGTGTGATAAAATTTTGGTTATTTTACACAAGATTGATACACAAATTGCTTACGTTGTCCTAAGTTTTCAGAATTTTTGGAGTTACAGAAGTATACGAAGTTTCCAGATTATTACAGACTGCTCTGTTTTTGACAGATTCTTTTTTTCTTTGCGTTGTGTGCTTATTTTTATGAATCTATGGATTGTATCAGGGGATGTAAGCCGTGGTAAAGTTAGAATACAGTAGGTATAATGCAAAAATAAGTTATGAATGGGTTTAAAACAGTACTTAGAGTGGTGATTTGCTTTGTTATACTAACAGATCTCACGAAGGTTTTGTTAAGTTTTGTGGGATTGAAGTTTTCAAATTTTGGGTGAGATCACGGTGGATGAAGGTATGAGGAACGAAAAGATCCTAAGCTTGGGATGTCCCATGGCACCCCAAGTTATTATTCAAGAAGAACCAACACTACTAGGGAAAACCCTAGCCGTAGCATGTGTTTTGTGCCTACTAGTAGCGCGGGAAGCCGCGCTACTAATAAGGCGCTACAGCTATTGCTTAGCAGTAACGCGTGCCTTCACGCGCTACTGCTAGTACAAATAGCTGCAGCGCTTTGTTCAAGACAGGCGCTCTCGCTAAGTTATCTACTTGCAGCGTGTTTCCTTTCCATCGCTACTAGTACTTTTTTATAATTTTTTATTTTTAGTGTATTTATGCGCCATCATACAAATATTGGTACAATACCAGCTGTTATGAGGTTTACATCATTATGTCCATAACATGTATTAAATGAAGGTGTATTAGGTTCAAGTGGAGGCAATATGTGGTGCATGTCAAAAGTATACTACTAATCCAAACTTGATCTACTTTGGATTAGTAGTACTTTCGATGTGCACCACATGTTGCCTCCACTTGAATCTAATCCGCCAAAGACAAGATATTTAATCGTCATCATGGTCATTACCATCAACATTATTTATTTAATCACCACTAACACTAGCTAATAATAATCATCATAGTCATTACCACGAACACTAGCTATTTTATCATCATAGTAATAGTGTAGCACATCATCATCCCGAAACTCATTTCTAGCCAGCTACTCACTCTCGCTACTCACTCCTGCCGCTCTCTCTTAGGTAAAAGAACATAAAACATGTATAGCTCTCCTCCTTGATCAAGTTGGAGCATGCAGATGAACCTGCCTCCTAATCGTTGAAGGCGTCTCAGTTGCTGCTCCTAGTACTTCTCTGCGCTCCCCCAACACATATTTGGTCCAGTCTTGCACTATTAAGCATCCGTCGCTAATCTTGAATGCACTAAAGTAAGCTGTAGGATATCTTGGCCGTAAGTTGATAATACTCATGACACCTTTAGTCTCGATCCCATAAGGCACAACATTCATTGGGAGTCCTCATGAAGAACATCGTATGGTAACATACTTAGAAATGAAGTTTAGCTTCAAAAATAATGTATGGAAAAGATGCAATGAGGATAAAAAGTAAAAATCTTACCATCCTTCCTAAATGGATGTGACCGTAGTTCATTATGAACACTATGGGTCGACATTTTCAGACTAAGATTTCTAAATGCAGAAGAAAATTTGTCTTGACAAGATCAAGATCCTCAAGCCATGAAACATAATGACTGAGCTCCTCGCAGCTTGAGTTCAGCCCGTGACAAGATATCGGTCCTGTCTACAAAGCGCTGGACATGTTTGCTTGCACGGAAATAAGTCGACAATACAAATTAGTTGTCAATTATTTTTGAATAAACAATATCAAAGACATAAATATGGTTGAGAAACTTACATAATGGTATAACTGGAGGCATTTGCACATTGACCCAGATGTCGGTATTACCTTCAATATCATCTTCCAGACGAATATCAAAGGTGATAACCATATCAGGCTCAAATGCATAAGTCTTGCATAGTGCTCGCCATGTTTTGCATCCAAAATAGGTGTAGTCGTCTGAATTGTATAACTTCGCATGGACAATATAACCATGCTCGGTCTTCAAGTAAACTTTCTTTTCCTCCATACTATGACTGAAATCTATCTTATCCAATACAAAAACTCTTGCATGGCAGGGGATACGCTAGTAGAATAATAAAAAAAATAAGTTGAAGCAAATGAAAGCAGATGTCATGCTTAATTACGAAAAAAGACTTGTCGCAGGACTTATCAGATCCACTTCAAGTTCTCGCCCAGCTTGATGTCAAGCGCCTATCATCATCTAGGAAGATTCCGTCGCACAAGCCGCGCTTCGTCTTCGCAGATTTGCAAATACCAAATCCTTCTCGTCCGCCGACATTTCCTATGTTCATAGTTAAAACATTAATTGAAAATCGATCAAGACAACTACCAAGATATCGAACACACAAATCCGGGCACTCGATATTTCCTACATATTCTAGCACAAGTCATGCCAAAATTCACGGAAAAATCCGCATGACCTTTGCTAAATAGGACATATCGAAGCTGAAATTTGCCGGAACGGAAATGAATCAACACTCCGCAAAACATAGGCCACTCGGAGGTGTAACCTGCAAACATGACCGGCCACTTGGATATTGAGCAACACAAGATATACATTTCAAAATATCTTATAGGACTCAAATTAGCATGCATTTAATAAGCAAAAGTAGATCATCTCATGCATTTCAAAATATTGTCACTAATACATCATGAATAGTGTCATACATATAACATCACTAATACAACTAAAAATCTAGCACACGGCGGGTATCGGCGCGGGCGGTGGACACCCACAGAGAAGGCACCATCACGGGACCATAGCTCCAGTGAGATCCCCGGAGAACCTGCCAGGTATTGGAGAACGGCTTGTGCTCCAACGCAAACAAGTAGCGACAGACGGGCGCGTCCTCCTCACTGATACGGTGACGCACCACCTCCGCGGAGTCCTCGAGCCTCTGGATCATCACTGGCCCATGCGACTGCCACCAAACAAGGTTCGGTCAACGACAGGCTGGTTCTCACCAACCTGCGCCCCGGTAGGTAGCGCCTCAAGACCACCCAGCGGAGCCCAGTCCCAACATGGCTGATCTGGTCAAGCAGTGTCGCCCTCCGCCGACTCGACGACGAGGATGCGGATAGGAATCGCCCACGCCGAGGGGAAAAATTGCTTTAACTAAAAAATAGAAACAAGTTCTTACTAACTAGTTCTATTAATTCAACTAGTTCTTACTAAAAATAATACTATAAATAAAAATATTCTAGTAACTAATTAGTACCTAATTTTACTAACTAATTAGTACCTAGGAACTACTGCCCTAATTACCATCTAAGTAATTAACTAACTAGCACTAAAAATAGCCTAGGGTTCATACTAACTAGCACTAAATACCTAGGGTTCATACTAAGCAGAGAAGAGGGATCGGAAGGGGAGAGAGGGATCGGAAGGGGAGAGTGCTTACAGAGGGCGGGGAGAGAGATGGGGTCGGGGGAGACGGCGGCACCGAGGCGCGGCGAGGCGGCCGGTCGGGGGAGACGGCGGCGAGGCGGCTGGGTCGGGGAGACGGCGGCGAGGCGGGGTCGGGGGAGACGGCGGCGAGGCGGGTCGGGGAGACGAGACGGGCACCGAGGTGCGGCGAGGCGGGTCGGGGAGACGGCGGTGAGGCGGCGGGTCGGGGAGACGGCGTGGCGTAGGCGGGTCGGGAATTGGGGAGGAAGCAGAGAGAGGGAATCAGGCAAGGGGGTAAGGTGGAAGTAGCTTTAATCAGAAGCGTGGAAGGAAAACGCCTGCCGCTAAAACCATAGTAGTAGCGCTGTCCGCAGAAGGGCGCTACTACTATACCTACCACGCCGAACGGTTCGGCAATTATAGTAGTAGCGCTTTAGGACAGCGCCATCGCTAATATGCTAATCAGAAGCGCTGTTTCGCTTAACGCGCTATCAGAAAGTAGCAATGGCGCCTCATTTTAACAAGCGCCACTGGTAACATTCTGTGTATAAGGTTTTCCCTAGTAGTGCAAGCAACTAACCGTAGGGATGCCCCGGAAGGCATCCCCTCTTTCTTCTAACGACCATCGGTATTTTACTTAGAGCTATATTTTTATTCGTCACATATCATGAGTTTTGCTTGGAGTGTCTTGTATTATGTGAGTCTTTGCTTGTTTTGCTTTTTAGTTTGTGCCATCTATCCTTGCTGGACACACCTATTCTAGAGAGCCAAAATTATGTTATGATTTGTTAGAATTGCTCTTTATGCTTCACTTAATTTTTTTGAGCTATGGAATTGCTCTAGTGCTTCAGTTATATCTTTTTGATCACGGTGTGCTTTAATATTTTTGAAGAAATGCTCTCATGCTTCACTTAGATTTATTTGAGAGTTAGAATTTTTTTGAAGAAATTCTCTCATGCTTCACTTATATTATTGTGAGAAGAAACTTTTATGCTCATGTTCTTCACTTAAATTTGTTTGATCTTACCAAAAGTAACATATGAAACTAGTCCCAAAGTGATACATATTCAAGAGGGATATAATAAAACTTTCATGGAGATCATTAGACAAATTAAAATTGATTTTTTGTAATAGTTTTGAGATATGATAATGGTGATATGTGAGTCATGTTGGTGAGTAATTATGCTTTAGTAAGAATATTGGTGTTAAGGTTTGTGATTCCCTATGCAAGCACTAAAGTCAATACTTATGCAATGAAATTACGTCCTACTTATGGTGCATTATTCGATGTTAGTTATGCTTAATGCTCGCTTATGTGATTTTTCATTTGTTGGTTGGTTGCTTCTCAATCTATTGGCTAGCCTCCACTTGTACTAAGTAGAAATACTACTTGTGCATCCAAAATCTTTAAACCCAGTTTTGCCATATTAGTCCATCATACCTACATATATGTGGTATTTCCGTGCCATTCTAAGCAAATTTATATGTTATGAATTTCCTTTTTGTGTGCTCGTACTGCTCATGAAGCGGTAGGGGTTGGCCAATATTTTTCATGGTAGATTTGTTATTATCAAGATGAGTGTTTATTCAGTTGTCATTGCATGAGAGTACATCTGTAATAGGGATGCCTAGTCCCAAAATGAAACAATATATTTTATGTTGTCAAATAATAAATTCTTTGAAACATGTTTGTATGAAAGGCACCTGTGGATACGGCTAGCCATGGATTGTGAAAGAATCTATTTATATATAAAAATTACTTTACGAGCTAAGCAGAAAAAAGAAAATTAGTCTAGAAATTACCACAAAAATTAGAAACATCTAACCGTTAATTTAATTGTCAAAAAATATATGGCCGTCATATTATATTTAACTTTAAAATTACCCACCATTGACATTATATTGGAATGGGAAAAAAACTTCCCTCACGTCTACCTTTTTTCCCTTTAAAATATCTTAACCTATCGAGGAGAACTTACAAATAGAAAGAAGCGATCTAACAAAACCAGACCTATGCTAAGGAACCCTAGCTTGCCTTCGAGCAATACCACACAATGATCCAGGTTTCCAGGCATACATCCTTCCTCTGCTCAGGTGAGCCATCAAGACTTCCACCCCTACGTCCTTCCTCCTCTCTAAGGTCTTTTTTTGACTCAGGCAAATAGGGCCGAAAGACACATGTTTTTTTAAAACGAAGGTGGCTCATGGCCGACCTTATATTTCAAAGGAGGCATAAAGCCTCATGACGTACAAGTACATGACATGTCAAGTGCACCCAGGTGCAAGGCCACAAGCAGCCTGTAAGAAGAGAAAGAGAGAAGAAGCGTAGTAAAGGGAGGGTCAGAGTCTAGTCATAAAGCATTGTAATCCACGCCTGTAAATCATCACTGTCTCTTTGTTTGGATGCTCGGTAGCCCCATAACCGTATCAGATCGGCCGCATGAAGCCTGATATATGATTCTGACCAGCAGTTAGCATTGAAGACCCGGTCATTTCTAGCCTGCCAAAGCGTGATGGCACAAGCTGCAAATACAACATTCCATTTAGTCTTGGAAGGAAGTTGACTCATCGCTTGAGAGACCAAACACTGAATGTTGGGTGACTCTCGTGCTGACGAAGCTAATGAGAATCTGTACCAGAGGGCATCAGCAAGGCGACAACGAAGAATGAGATGGTCAGCTGTCTCCATAGTCAGGCAAAAGTCGCAGCCTGCAGTCGGAGCGACCGCCGACCAGCCTTTTCTGACCATGTTAGCCTTAGTGTTTAAGCGTCCCCAGAAGGCCAGCCACAAGGTGATTCTGTACTTGATAGGAATGATGGAGTCCCAAATCCAAGGTGCAGGGGCCCAAATAATACCCCAGAAAGTAAGCAAATTGTAGAAATAGCGCGTACTTATGGTGTTGCCTCCAAGTGCAGGAGCCCGCGTATCCATGCCAGTGCTGTCCGGAGTGATATTGACAATAAGCTGGTTAAGAATCTCCAGCTCTTGGGAGGCTTCTTGCGAAAGATTTGGGTGTAGCTGCAAGCTCCAGCTCCCTTCTATAAACTGAGATTGAACAGAGCAATCCTGACGACGAGCGAAGGAGTACAGAACTGGACAGAACTGCCTCAAGCTGTTAGCAACCAGCCAACGATCATGCCAGAAAGAAACATGCCTGCCACTTCCAACAATACAACGCGAGGAGGATAGGACTATAGGGATACAACTCTTGAAACCTTTCCACATAGCAGTATCTTTGTGGTGTCCCTTAAGAGGCAAGGAATCTTTGCAATACTGAGAAGCAAACCAGCTGAAGCAAGGGATGTCAGAGGGTTGAAGAATTTTGGCCAAAAACTTGCAGAGCATAGCCTGGTTGTGGGCCTCCAAATCTCTCACTCCCAAACCACCATTGGCACGAGGCAGAATAACCATGTCCCAAGCCATGAGGCAGCGACCCCCTTTGACTGTGTTCTTACCTTGCCAGAAGAAGGCTCTAAGCAGAGCATTCAGCTTGTTGAGGGATTCCTTGGGCCAAGAAAAACAAGACATGAGGTAGCTCGGAATGCCAGCCAAGACAGAATTTATAAGAGTTAGCCTGCCGCCCCAAGAGAGGAACGTGGCCAACCAACCAGAGAGACGACGGTTGACCTTGTGGATGACTGGCATCAACATACCGTGTTTGATCTTGTGCAGAGATAGGGGCAAACCCAAGTAAGTACACGGGAAGGAGGAGACCGTGCAACCAAGCATGCTAGTGATATCCATGACAACATCCTGCTGCACACAGACAGGCATTAAGGTGCTCTTCTGGAAATTAATCGATAGCCCCGAGAATTCAGAAAAAGCAAACAAAATGTTCTTAATAGTTCTAGCTTGCTCGACTTCTCCCCGAAAGATAATCAGGGTGTCATCTGCATACTGAAGCACCGGGAAAAAATTATCCGAGCCAAGGGGGTGCACCAGGTTACCATTCTGGAAGTGCCAGCAGCATAAACGTTGAAGCACATCGGCCACAAGGATGAAAAGATATGGCGAGAGGGAATCGCCCTGCCGAAGCCCTTTTTTTGCCAGGATGGGATCGCCTGCCTCTCCATTGATGAGCACCCTGGAGCGTCCAGTGGAGAGGAGCGTGTGAACCCATTGTATCCACCGTGAGGGGAAGCCCCTTGCTTCCAAAACCTGGATTAGGCAATCCCAACTGACGGAGTCGAAAGCCTTACGAAAGTCTAATTTCATAGCAATCACAGGCAGTCCCCTTTTGTGCGCTGTATGTATCATCTTAGCTGCCAAAACGAAGTTCTCCACAATAGAGCGCCCTCTCAGGAACCCAGATTGCAAGGAGTGCACTAAGCCCGGGATACGTCCTTGCAATCTACATGTCAGAACCTTGGAAACCAGCTTAGGAGCGCTGTGCAGCAGGGAGATAGGCCTGAAATCCTTCAGCTCCATAGGTGTGTCAATCATAGGCAGCAGCGTGATATAAGCAACATTGATGCCATCCAACGCCACCTGATTTGCATGAAAATACGCAAATAACTAGAGCAAATCATCCTTGATCAACAGCTTAAAAGCTTTATAAAACTCATTTGTGAACCCGTCCGGCCCTGGGCTTCTATTGTTTGGTAATGTGTCAATAGCCCGAACCAGTTCAGCCCACGAAAAAGCATCTACCAACTCAGATAGATCGACGGGGCTGTATAAAGCAGAGAGCTGGATAGTTGGCAGGGATTTAGCAGGTTGCCCTAAGATATTGGTGAAGTAAGCAGTTGCCAAATCAAGCTTGGGGTGGTTTTGGTAATAAAGCACACCATCATCAGCAAGGACTCTGACTTTGTTGCGGCTGGCTTGGCAATTGGCTGCCACATGGAAGAACTTGCAATTCTCATCACCAGACACACACCACCTCAGCTTAGCCCTGCGTCTCCACATAGCAGCCTGCCACAGGATCAGTTGCTCGGCCTTGGCAATGGCAAACTCCCTGAGAACTGTTTCCAGCATCGACAGAGCTCGTCTTTCCTCAACAGCATTAAGGAAGCTGATGATATGCTTGTTGTTCTCGATGAGGGTCTTAAGATTTGGCCGGCGCCTACACGATTGCCGTAAAGTAGCCCGGACCCTTCTCAATTTGAAGCTAATGAGCGAAGTAGAGGAAGGGAAAGCACGACAACCTCTGGACCAA
Organism: Aegilops speltoides; assembly: GCA_021437245.1. NCBI lineage: Eukaryota > Viridiplantae > Streptophyta > Magnoliopsida > Poales > Poaceae > Aegilops > Aegilops speltoides. The sequence goes on from CM038142.1 coordinate 211,482,660, forward strand.
CAACTCTGAATAATATGCTTGGGCTGCTCCATATGCAGCCAGTGATATTCCATACGAAACAAACTACTCTTGACCGCTTCGGATTGGCATTGCACAAGAATGGGAGTGTGGTCTGAAGTAGTGGCAGGTACAGTAGAAGCAGAAGACTGTAAGAAACACAAGCCCCAGGCCGCATTAACCAAAACACGATCCAACTTAACCAAGGTGGGGGAAGCTCTCTTGTTGGACCAGGTGAATAGCCTATTATCGACCTGAACATCATCAAGACCTTGCTCTCTGATCCAAGCATTGAACATTTCCATGAGGTTCTAGTTGATGTGACCACGAGATTTTTCATGCGCAAAGCGATACATGTAGAAGTCACCCAGGACAATCCATGGGGTGTCTGCCTCCGCTGCAATGCCGTTGATAGCCTCAAAAAACGACACCCTGCCATTGTGCTCGCACGAAGCATACACAGCCATAAGCAGGAAGGAGGCATCAGAGGAAGTGGAAGACAACTTAACAGTCACATGGTATTGATGTGTTGCAACAATTTGCCCTTGGAAGCAGTTCGTGTCCCACGCAACCAGGATACCCCAGGCAGCACCATCTGAAGGAGTGAAAGCACAATCTCTGAGGGTTCCAGGCAGGATGGATCTCATCTTGAGGAGAGGGAGAGCTGACAGTTTCGTTTCCTGCAAACAAACGACACTGGGGCAGCAAGATGTTATAGAGTCGCAAACGAAAGAACACTTATCGTCATCCCCGAGACCGCGCACATTCCAGTTAAGAATCTTCATGGTGGAAAGTCAAGAGCACAACCCATGGAAGGAGAAGAAATGTACATATGTATGATAACCAAAATGCAAGACAAACTTGATATAACTAGAAGCAAAAATTTCTGGGAACAGGCATGATACAGACTGAAAACAAGCCTCAGCATGCCAAGGCGGACACCATATAGTATAGAGCGAGGAACTAAAAGTAGAAAGTAGGCGGACTGACGAAAGTGGATGTTAAGCAGCAGCTTACATAAGATAGAGAGATGGCTAAAGCGACAGGCCCGAAGGCCACTAGCAGCAGCAACTGAGAAGCTATTCATAGGAGTTGTTGAGGACACACACGGATGATGCAGAGGAGCTGGAGGTAGCAGGAGAGGCCGCCGCCTCTGACGATGCAGCACGGGCTTGGGCTTGGTCGAGGATGGCAGCCGCGTTGAGGTCGCATTGCTCGGCAATAAGCTTCAGCTTGCCCCTGGTAAGAGGCGCCGGGGTCGCCGCCAGCGGCAGCTCCAGAATCCCAGCCACCGCCCTTGCCTTCTTGTGGCGTGCAGACGCGGAGCTGGAGCAGCGGGGCGCTCCGCTGCCTGACCCGGAGCCGGAGTCAGATGCTGCTACCTTTCGCTTGGAGGCACGCTCAACAGAGTCCATACGGACGCCGTCGTACGTGCGCCTGATGCGTGGACTGCGGCGAGGGGTAGGAGCGACCTCCTGTGGAACAACGGGCAGCGAAGGCTGGTCCGCCAGAGCACGACCCACAGGGTCCGAACCCCCTTGCATCTCCCCCGACACCGGCGTGGCGGCAGGCATCAGATTCAGATCAAAATCCCCCTCAACCGAGGCACTAGCGGGCGGTGGAGCGGCCCAGGGAGCGGCAAGGAGCTGCAGCATGGGCGGAGAGGCGCGGAGGTCGCCAGCCGCGGGCGCAAGCGGCGGATCACGGCAGCTGCAGAAGACCGTGGCGACGTGAGGGGGAAGGGAGGCGCAGGCGCCGTGTTTGAGGTCAGTTACTGCCTCCGGGGAGATTTGACCAGAAGGAAGAATCCTAGGCTCTGGTCATGGGATGCGTTTAGCAGACCGAGAGCAAATGGGCCTAGTGGTAAGGATCTGGTGGGCTTGCAGGTGGGCCTGGGCAGGAAAGTGGGCTGCGGCTAGGAGAAGGAGCTCATTCCTAAAGGATAGCAGCGGGCCGACCAGAGGCAGCAGGCCGGAAGGCACGTTGAGCTTAGGTGGGTATTTGCACTCCACAGAAGGGAGCAGGGGCAGCGTGCGGGAGCACAGCTACCGTCAAGCAGCTGGGGCAAGAATTTGAAAAGGAGGGACCTGCAGCTTTCCCGCGCCAAAAGCTCAGAGAGGTAGTTGAAGCAGGGAAAATAACCATCATCCACCACAAGGGGCCGCACCGGGATGGAGCCACGGACCACTCGGCGGCTGTTGAGCTCAACTGTGAAGGTGAAAAGCAGCTCATCGACGTCGAAGGATACCGAAGCATGTGGAGCGCACATCAGCCGCCAGCAGCGAGGAGTGGAGGCAGTGGCGCACCTCATCCTCATGCTCGAGCTGTGCCAGGGTGGGGTTGACGAAGGCGGCGTGCTTGATGAGCTTGGGCTTGACGGCGAGCTTGAGCATGGCAAGGCTGTCACCCACAGACGCCATGTGTGGGTGGAGGAAAGCCCGAAACGCCCTGTCCGCCATGCCCTCCCCCCTCCGTAAAATCCAGAGTGGAGCGTGGATGAGCATGGCCCCGCCATGGCATCGTAGGATGGCAGAGCCCGCCGGCACCCTCCTCCCCGACCTGGCCGGCCGGGTGCGGGGGGGGGGGGGGGAGTAGGGGCGCCAAGCGAGCGGGCGACGTCCCAAATCTCGTTGATGATGACATCAGCGTAGATGCCATTGCCGTCGATGCGGTGGAAGGCGAGGTGGTGTGGGATGTGATGCAGCGCTTCGACTTTGACGAGCACGAAGATGCACAAGAACTCACTGCCATGGAGGCAGGCGTGCTCGAGCCTGAACAAGTTCGTGAAGCCGGCGACGCTGGCTGCCACGCCCCGCCTGTTCCATAGCTCCAATGACATCTTCTCCAGGGAGAGGCTCACCACATGGCGGTAGGAGAAGGAGAAGGCGTTGTCACCCGCATTGTAAGGGAGGATCCAAATGGAGTGGTTGTCCAAGCAGATGGGGCTGGCCCTCATGGCAGCAACCTGCTCGGATTCCCGTTGAAACACCACGAAGACGGAGCTCATAGCACTGCCGGCGAACCGGACTGCCGTGATGCCCAAACGGTGGCGAAGAACGCGCTTGAGCCAAGGCAGGAAAGCAGGTCTAGGAGGGGTGATGTTGATGAGACAGACAAGCGAGTTCTGGTCATCGACCATGGGGTAGTGGACGTCTAAGGAAGTGGGTCGACCGTGCACAACCAGCTCCATGGCAGCGAGCAGCGAAGGAAGGGAGTAGGAAGGATGGGCGGCTGCGTTTAGACGGGCGGATGAGGAGGTAGAAGAGGGTGAAAGAGGGAGGCTCGAGCAGGCAGGCATACTTAAGACCCCGGGATAGGACATGGGAGGAGGGCACGCAAACCGCAACAGGCATTGAAAGCACAGGTGGCCAACTAACCGGCATAGCCAGCAAACAGCCGGATCCCGGCAATCCCGCCGACGGTGGCTGTAGGCAAGGCAACGGAAGTAGCGTTTATGCAAATCTTTAGGCTTCCCGTATCTAAAAAGCTGATTTGGCGCAGCACACGAGGCGGGAAAAGGGGGCCGCTCGTCTATGTTAGAGAGCAACGCGTCCTTGTAGGGTGCATAGCCATGCATAGACAAGGAGGCAGAGGGGGGGCAGTCGAAGCATTGCTAGCAGCCCCGTCGTTGATGGCGCTTTGAGCGGCTAGCGATTGGTCAGAAGGGGGCGGCGCATGTAGAGTGAGAGCGTTTATGGGGGGAGGCAGGCAGGTACTTGATTGCCCTCGGGCGCGTCGGAGCGTCCCACGGGCAATGCAGCACCAGAACCCCCGGAAACCTGGGCATGCAGAGAGGCAAACGAAAGGCAGCGATCAAGGGCTAGGACAGAGGGGCGCGGACCGGGGCCAAGGAACGATGGCTGGATAGAGTTATCCAACCACATACGACGGCGAGTGTCAGACCGCAAAGCGCGAGGCAGACTGGACCCGTCAAGACACGCAGAAGCAGGCAAACTAGAAAGTGACATGCTGACCCGTATGATACCGGATCTTCAAGGATCGCGGAGCACGATCACTTTAGCAATGCACTCATGAGCTACCTGAAAAAGAAAAACGCCAGGCTGGCGTGGTCTAACACGATAGCCATTAGCAAAGCCACCAAACCAACTGACCAGCAAGGAAGCGAAAGCCTTAGGGGTAAGCAGGATACCGTCATTGAGAACGACGGCGAGAACGCCGGCGGGGCAGCTGCGGCCAGCCACGTCGACGACGGAACCGCACCCATACTTGGCTAGCATAGCGTTCTCAAAACGACAACCATCGTCGAGATCAGAAACGGCCGTGGCCATGAACTCGCGGTGAAAACGACGGCAAGCAGTCTACTGCAGAAGATGAGACGGAGGCGGCGGCGGTATGCAGGGAAGGAGGTTTAATGCATCAAGGGCAAAACCATGGCATGCATCAATGGGTTGTGACTCGACTTACACCAGAAAGAAACCAACCTGAGACGGGCGGTGTTGCCCCGGTGTGGTGGATCGACGAAAGCCTCGATGGTCGTAGACGAGCCTCGAACTACACGGCAGAGCTCCGGCGTAGGTGGATACCGTGCCCGGAGTGGCAGACGATAGGTGGGTGGACGCCGCCCCACACAGGGACGGTGGTGGTGGTGGCCGCCGGTGCCGGACAAGCAGCCAACGGTGGAGCTCACGCCTCCCAGCTCATGGCCGACAGCTCACTGGGGTCACTCAAGATCAGCAGGTGCTTACCTTCTTGCTCGCCTCTCTATCCTGTGAGGTTCTAATGCAGGTTTCCAACCACACCACCGCCGCGGGAGTCTAGCAAGCCCTGAAAAGGAGGATTACTAAGGTCCCTGCGGAAGACACATGTTGCCCCTCCAATGTGGATCTCACAACAATATGCAACATGAGCAGCAACCCAAGCCAAGATAGGTAGGTTGATCACTTCTCCCAAATAATCCAACCCTGCACTAATCATTTGCATGTATTCTCTTTTGTTTTGTTCCTAATACCATATATACTAATCTCACGATCAGTCTTACAGTCCATCACATATTCTTTACACCAATCTCATGATCCCATAAAAAAACTGATGATAGGTTAGACTTGTACCCATCATAGGCAACCCTCCAGCTTTTTAACTCGTAGTTTTTGCAGACGATGTAGCTATCACTCCAAATTAATATACACCACCATGATGGCTTTCCCTCAAAGAAAAAGAACTCTCACAAGCAAGTGCCCCAATATCCTCGATTGCGCCATCGGTCCATCAACCAAGCCTCTAGTAGGTACCATCTGCATAGATCATATAGAAATGACACGTAGTTTAATATTTCTCAAAAGCAAGAACAGAAACAGTAGTACAACTTATGTCTTCAATTCAAGGTATGACAACACAATCAAATAAGCTTTTTATTCATGTCCTAAATTCCCTTTGTGACTTTTCAGTAGTTATTTTACATGAACTTTGCATCCTTGATTGCAATCTAATCTTATTCTTAGAGTTCAATCTTTTCTCAATGATAAGAACAAAAATGGCAGTACAATCCACGTCTTCAATTCAAGGTGCAACAAAACAATCAAATAGCTTTAAGTTCGGATCAAGCTCTAAGTTCCCCTTGCAACTTTTTGGTCGTTATTGTACATGAACTTGCCATCCTCAATTGCAATCTTATTCTTCACTAAATATATGCTTTTATGGACTTGCATGTAACTACAACAGTAGGATAAAAGATACTCACACTATGCGTATTTTCACATGAAGACTGGAATTTAATACCCACTAGTATTGGAAGTTGATCTCCTTTACTTCTACAACAAAGAAGAAAATTTGTCAACAGAAAAAAAATAAAAAAAATCAAATCATAAATTTTAAAAACCTTAAGGAGTACCCTGTGGTGATTTTATGATATATCTAATCCTCTTTAATAATATATGCATTCTTTATTATTTAGGAAGAAACAAAGAAAGTTAAAGGTCGGCCACATAGCAAAAATGTGAGAAACCTGCCAAGGTGGTTAAAAGCATCAAATGTACAATCCAACAAGCTTGTCCGTTACTAACCATGAATCTTCAAAAGGTGGTATAATAACAATCTCACAACTAAAATATATAATGCAACAAGTCAAGTTAGGCACATGTGGGTTTGTGATTAAGTTTGTGATTAAGATTGGACGAGAAAAATATTTCAAATTATTATCTTATGTGAATCCAGTCAATAAACAATGGAAAGAGGTGGAAAAACTACATGCAAAATATTCAGATTGTACAAGTCCATGTTCTCTTTCAAATCAACGGGAGGAAAGGTAGACACAGAAATAAATAATAGTTGTGGACCTTAAGTGTTTGTGAATGACCGTCCAAAAATACCACATAACAGGAACTCTACTACCTGAAGGTAAAGCCAAACCATGCACAACGCAGTTATGCACCTATGACCCTACAAATGAGGTAAAAACTGGATTAACACGTCAGCATCAGAAGATACAAGGGAGTCAACAGATCATCACATTGTCGAGGGCCTTAAAATATGTTGGGTAGAGATAATAGACTAGCAAAACAATTAGAATGGAAACCAAAGTTGCAGGCTTCATTGTGAATGATACGATAGGGAATAGAAAAGGACGGTATATCATTGTACAGTACAAATACATTACACCGAGAAGAATATCAAAGAACCATTCATAATTCATGGCTATGCGATATCCACTATTATTCCCCAACAAAGAAGAACAGAGAAAATACACATTACATATTAAAAAAAGGTGCAAAATGCAAGATAAAGCATGTAACAATGTTGGAATACTTTGAGAGTCATATACAACACCATACTAACCAATCGAAACACTTCCTGGTGTGTGAAAAGCTTATATTGCAGTTTAGTATGGATGCCCTTGCATGCATTTTGCAGTACAAACTGGACTGGATCAAAAGACGCCAAACCTAAGAATGGAATTATATGCTGGCTTGCAAGAGGCAATAGAAAGAGGAGATACAAGGGATGAGCAAGTACAAAAGAGAATACTACTCCCATGTGCCATCCAGCTTCATAGATAGCCCAAGATACAAAGAAAAAAACTACCAAGATGCTATGGCAATATGTGAGTGAGCTGGATACGCAGACCTATTTGTGACATTCATGTTCAACACAGCTTGGCCGGAGATACGGTCTATGCTACAGGAAGTAGGCCAAGCTGCATCAGAAAGACCTGATATTGTTGACCGAGTGTTCCACATAAAGCTCAGGGAGTTCTTGAGAGACATAAGAGAAAGGAGATACTCAAAACACTTGCAAGTAATACCATGCTGACTTGATCACACCTGTTATTTTCTTTTCTATAGCAAATGAAATAACAACAAGGATGATGTGATCAAGAACATAGTCAACACAAAAATATTCTAAAGTTAGGAACAAAAAAAACACTTACATATGCTACTAGCCTTTTTGGATAACCATAAGCAGATGGAAAATTAGTACACTGCAAACTATCCTCAAAATAAATTTGAATTTTCTACGTTAACATGATATGGCAGAACGGATATGATCTACTACTCCCAGAAAGTATTGCAAACATGAATGAACATTCAATGGAAGTATCTCAATAATACCAATTGTTGACACTCTATATTACAGGAGAATAGTGACAACATCCATGGATCGTTATAGTTCATATCAAAAATGCAATAGCACCTATTTTGATAATCACTTATTAAAATTAATTATATCTTTGGAAAATAGAAAAACTATAGCTAATTAGAAATGAAAAAAAGATTCTTAATTTGTTGAAGATGAATGGGGGTAGGGGGCCCATAGTAGCCGGAAACGGGGAACGGTGGGCCGTCCCTCGATCCGGATTCACAGACCCAGAAGAACGAGGGTCGATTCGGTAAGATTCGATGCGGATTCGGCGTTTCTGCAGCCGGTTCGTCGATTCAGGTTCGGCGACTCGACAGTCTTGGTTCTTGAATCGATCGAGTAAGCAAAAGGTGAGCCATATCAATCATGAACTCCTCGTTTTACTCTCTTCCCCGTTCTTTTCCACTCCCCTAAATAACTCCTCGTTCTGCTCTTCAATTACTCCAAGGTTGCTAATAAATTTTTCATTGGGAAGGAGATTATTTATTTTAGTCTTCATGGATCGACGATGCATCCAGCTAGTAAAGATTCACGTTCGTCGTTCCATGGTACCGTACTGGATTCATCGTATCGGAATTGATTGGATCACATTTCTGCTTTAGAAAAATCGTTCTAGAGATGTATACCCCCGATGTACCCTATTTTTCCAGCCTCCGACTCTCGTCCCCCTTCCTGTTCCTCGTTCCCACCGTACCGGAAACATGGCAACTATGAGGGGGCCTAACACTTTAGATGCCAGTCCCAAGTACGGAAAAAGTGCATGGAGGCATAAATAGATTTACATATTTCACTAACAAGTCGTACCTTAATGTAAATTATATTGGTTTAACCATACACATGTAGGGAAAGGATAGGGCACAAGAATTTTTTTAAGAGTATGAGATAGGTATGAAAGGAAGAAGGGGCCGACCTGTAGTTGAAGAATGAGCCGACGAAGTGAGGCTTCCACTGCTGAGGATGAAGATGACCTGCCGGGGCGCCTCGATCTGGGCCGGCCACGCTGTCATGGAAAACAACGCCACCAGCATCCTCACAATCGAGGTGGATTCAATCTGGATGTGGAAGACGAGATCCACACCCACGTCGCCTCCAGGGACGTCGACAGCTGCGGCACTGCCAAGATCGACAAGCTCGCCTCCTCCATTGCGCAACCTCTCATCCAGCCTTGCTAACCCTCCACCTCCATTGACCGGCCTAGCAGATCGAGGAGGCGTACAGCGAGCCTAATCAGGCGCCCGAGGTGGCCACCTCGTGGCCACGACAGTCAGCCGAGCTGCAGAGGTGCGTGCAGGTGTGTAAGAGCAAGGTCATGACAAGGAATCAAGAAGGGAAACTGAGGTGGTGTTCACCGGTGGAATGAATTTTGTATAGATTGGATAGAAGGAGTTGAAAAGGGGATCAGGCAAGAGAGCCGTGTGAGACTGTAAGGTAAGGGCATGTACAATGGTTGATAAGATAGTCTTATCTTAAATCTTGCATGTAAATTAGAGATGACAAAAAAACATGTCTACAATGGGTCATTTCTTAGCCTTATCTTCAATAATTAGTTGTTCCAAGAAACATGGTGAGACAAATTGTGCAAAGAGATCATCTTTTGTCTTCTCTTAAATAAGAGAAGACAAGCCTTATCTTACGATTTCTCTCTCCTCCACCTCATCATGTATCCTACGTGGCACTCTTAAGATAGAACCATTGTATATGCCCTAAGTGATCCTAGATCCTCTCGTGATCCTATGGGGCTTCCCCTAGAAAAAATGTGTGCACGCTGTCTACGATGTACCTTTGCGCAATTCTCTCGGGCTTCCACCATAAAGAAAAACGTTTTTTTACTACAAAAACACTAATTTCCTATTAATCAGTGATTGCGTACAGTATTGTATACATCCCTAAAAATAGATGGAGTTCACGTACATGTGTTGAGACTACTAAATTATAGTCTAATTTTCTATGCTGCAAAATGCTCTGAACAAATCAGAATATATAGTACATGATCATAAAGAAAACATATTGAACCGATAACAATCATTGATATTTGAAGTATGCATATGGAAGTGCAATTTCATGTCAAGTCGGTACAAACTATCAACACAATAGTACGGCCACATCCGGCAAACGCACGGTTGGGGAGGTGCTCACAAAGAATTTGATGACAAAGTCTTTGCCCAATATTTCCCAAAAATGAAAGAGGAATTATTCTTATCTTATCATGAAAAATACCAAACATATGCTCATGGGTAAAATCATGTTTACAACCACCAATTGACGAACAAACGATAAAAATGACAAAATGTTTATAAATGTCATCACACTTGGTTCCAAATCGTCTTTACAGAAATAAAATAATATGCTCCAATTAATAAACTTCATAAAATTCTGGCCCGCACATCAAGCCGGCCACTTTGCTAGTGGTAAAACAAGGAATAAACTTTATTTTATGTTTGGGAACCGCCTATGATATATCTAGCATGGAAAGTGTTGGGAATTACTTGGTCGTTTTCGCTGATGCGAAAAGTATGCCTCTCAAAAAAAATTATCTCTCAATTTAAGCTTTGAGCTCTAGCACCTCTACAAATCCCTACTTCCCTCTGCGAAGGGCCTATCTATTTACTTTATGCAATTTTCATTTTTATTTGGGTCTCCATCTTCTTTTATAAAGCACTGACTAGGGAGCACTATGATCATACTTGAGCATTGGATGTAGCTAATATGCGAGCGTGTTTCATGAATGGATCAATGATTGATCATGATGGGCTAGGGATAACTTTCTTTAGTGTTGATATTTTGAAAGACATGGTTGCTTGTTGATATGCTTGAGTATTGAAATCTTCATGTCAAAACTAGACTATTGCTTTGAACCATACAAAAGTCCAAATGTCCATGCTACAAAATAAAAGAATATGTGAGGAACATGTTAGGCAGCATTCCACATCAAAATTTCTATTTTTATCATTCACCTACTCGAGGATGAGCAGGAATTAAGCTTGGGGATGCTGATACGTCTCCAACGTATCTTTAATTTTTTATTGTTTCACGGTTTTATATTATCATTCTTGGATGTTTTACAATCATGTTATAGGAACTTTATATCATTTTTTGGGAGTAACCTATTGACATAGTGCCCAGTGCCAGTTGTTGTTTTTTACTTCGCAGAATACCAGTACAAAACGGAGTCCAAACGCAGCAAAACTTTCTCGATATTTTTTCCGGACAAGAAGACACCCAGTGGGCCAAAGAATTACGTGAGGAGAGGCCCGTAGGGAGCACAACACACTAGGTCGCGCCCAGGAGCCCAGGCGCGCCCACAGGGGTTGTGCCCCGTGCACCGCCTCTTCGCCCTATAAATTCCCAAATATTCCAGAAACCCTAGGGGAGTCGACGAAACACAATTCCAGTTGCCGCAAGTTCTAGAACCACGAAATCCAATCTAACACCATCACGGAGGGGTTCATCATCCTCATTGGTTCATCTTTGATGATGTGTGAGTAGTCCATCATAGACCTATGGGTCCGAAGGCTGTAGCTAGATAGCTTCCTCTCTCTCTCTCTCTCTCTCTCTCTCTCTCTCTCCAATGGTATCAAAGAGATCTATTTGATGTAACTCTTTTTGCGATGTATTTGTTTGGATCCGATGAACTTTGAGTTTATAATCAGATCTGTATCCATGAATATTATTTGAGTCTTCTTTGATCTCTTATATACATGATTATTTATAGCCTCGTATTTCTTCTTCAAATCTTTGGTATAGTTAGGCCAACTAGATCGATTTTTCTTGCCATGGGAAGATGTGCTTTATGATGGGTTCGTTCTTGCGGTGTTCTTTCCCAGTGACAGAAGGGGCAACAAGACAACATGTATCGTTGCTATTAAGGATAACAACATGGGGGCTATTCCTACATGAATAGATCTCATCTACATCATGTCATCATTCTTATTGCATTACTACATTTCTCCATGAACTTAATACACTAGATGCATGCTGGATAGCGGTCTATGTGTGGAGTGATAGTAGTAGATGCAAGCAGGAGTCAGTCTACTAATCTTGGACGTGATGCCTATATATTGATCATTGCTTTGGATATCGTCATAATTATTCGATCTTATATAAATTGCCCAACAGTAATTTGTTTACCCACCATGTGCTATTTCCTGATAGAAGCCACTAGTAAAATCTACGGCCCTCGGGTCTATTTTTTATCATATTTGCTTTGAGATCTATTTTTATTCGCATTTATTTTCAGATCTATTATTCCAAAAGCCCAAAAATACCTTGCTGCACTTTTTTTATTACTTATTTTATTTCGCATTTTATCGAGAGCTATTTATCCAATCTACCACAAATATTCTCCCGTCAACTTGACAATTTCTGACGCCGTTACCCAGTAGCGATTGAAAACCCTTCATACGTGTCGGGTTGAAACTATTTGATCTTTGTGTGCAGGTACCGTTTACATAGTGTTGCTTGGTTCTCCTACTGGATTGATACCTTGGTTTCATAAATGAGGGAAATACCTACCGTAGCTGTACTGCATCACCCCTTCTTCTTTAGGGAAATACCGACACAGTTTCAAGCGACATCATGGTGCTATTGTATATCCATGTTGATGGAGACTTGAACCCAGAGAGGGTAACCATTGCACGAGTCCACAGAGGGTTCCACCCATGAAGGGTCCGTGAAGAAGCAACCTTGTCTTTTCCATCATGGCTTACGCCCACGGAGGACTAGCCTCACACAGATAGATCTTCACGAAGTAGGTGATCTCCTTGCCCTTACAAACTCCTTGGTTCAACTCCGCAATCTCTTTGAGGATCCCAAGTGACACCTAACCAATCTAGGAGACACCACTCTCCAAAAGGTAATAGCTGGCATTGTTGATGATGGCCTCCTTGCTCTTGTGCTTCAAATGATAGTCTCCCAACACACAATCACTCTCACAGATTTGGCTTTGGTAGAAGAGGGGATTGAATGGAAAGCAACTTCGAAAAGGCTAGAAATCAAGGTTCAAATGGTAGGATTGGAATCTCTTATCTCAATACATGACTAGGTGGTTCTCTCTCAGAAAATGAGTAGTTGAAGTAGTGGTTCGTTCTGATGGATATCTTAGAGAGTAAGTGGGGGTGGAGGAGTATATATAGCCTTCACCCAAAGACCCAACCATTACAAGTCTTTGACCCGGCCCAGTGACACCGGACCAAAATCTCGGTGAGACTGACTAGTGTAAAAGATTCGAACATTGGAAGTATCAGTGAGACCGATCAGAACATCTCGGTGCGACCGGAGTGCAATGGCTAGGGAAAGACTCATTTCGGTAGTTCCGATCGTTTCAACTTGGTAATTCTGAAATGAAGCACCTTCACAACAGAAACTTGGTCACGCCATCTCGATGAGACCGAGATTGATCTCGGTAGAACCGAAATGCTAGGGTTTGGTTACGCAGTGTATGTGATCAACTCGGTGAGTCGGGAATATAGGTTTTTGGTGGGACCGAGATGACACTTTAGGGTTTTGGACTAATGTGGTGTGGAGAAGTGTTTTTGGATTTTTGGAGCAATATTACTAAGGACTTGTGCAATTGTGTCATGATCAAAACCTCATCCCCTTTTAATAGTATTGGCTTTCCTATGGACTCAATGTGATCTTGGATCACTTAAGAAAAAATGTAGAGTCTTGGAGCTTTGCCAATTCTTGTCCCTAGAATTTTGAGGGGCTCAAAATCACTAGTCCTTGCCGTGTCAATCATTGATCTTCTCTGAAATCTATTATCAATGAGCACCAGATCAGTGACCTATATATTGTTATTAATTACCAAAACCACCCGGTGATTAGTTGCACTTTCACCATCACAACCTTGGCACAAAAACCAAACACAACTGATAAGTCAGCTTAGCTATTCGAACAATGTTTTTCCCCGAACTATCTGCAAAATATGAAGGGCATGGTAAGGTCATAAAATCTGAATGTGGTGAACAAAACACACTATTGGATGCAACTAAATGCATGTGCTATGCATCTACTCACCCTAAAATCACAAATGCTCGTGATCAAAACATGGATGCCCTAGATCCATACGAGCAACGAGGAAGGCGTGAAGTCCTTACAACTCTTTGTGTCCCTGTGCAGCTATCTTTTCATGCACAAACTCATTGGCTCCATGATCATTTGAAAACCCAATTTTCATGAAAGCTATATGTAAATCCTATAGCAGAATACACATTTGATCGAAACACCAACTTCTTTTACAGTGCCACCGGCACTTCAGATTCATACGAACTCCTTTAATTAAACTAAGAAACTAACCATGGTGAAGACCACGTCCATGGCGGTTGCAGCGCGGTGGATTGGCGTCCACGTGCTAGGGGACTTCAGGCAATGCTTAAAGGAAGGAGACAATGACCTAGATGTCCACGAGGACAATCTGGTCAATGGGTGGCAATGCAGGGATAGTACCAGTGATTCAGGGAATGCATCGATAGCCGCATCATAGCCCTGCAATGCCGCAAGGACGTGGATGGGGACCTCGTAGAACCCTGCGGCTTCAAGGGCGATGATAGTGGCCAGAGACTAGGCCATAAATGCCACATGCATGACAACTGATGCGGGCGCAGGCACAAGCGCGGGTGTGGGCACCGCCATGGGCACGGGTACGACTTCCGCCTCATCCAAGACCATATCATATTGATACCACTGGCCAAATGAGGGATCCAGCTATTCCGCCTCAGATTCTTTACTCCCAAAGTTAAAAATGAGGTGAGGCTCCTTCCGGTGCTCCATGGCATCAAGGTGGCTAGCTAGATGCGATCGAGAGGGGATTCTAAGGAGCCGGCGAGAGGATTGGACAAAGGAAGCTAGGCTATCGAGGCCTTTTGTAGGCCATGATGCGGCCACCATCAAGTGGGCAGCTGAACAGACTGTGGATGACCATTAAGGAACGCGTTTCCACTTCAAAAACCTGGCCGACTACTCACACCTCCCATAGCTTGGCCTAAACCTCACTTGCCCACACGACAATTGCTGACTTTAAAAAGATACTTTCGGAGCATGCACGCGATACTGCGTGCGAAATCATGGAGGCATTTGGTTACCTGCATTGTTTTTACCACTTTGCATACTTGTCTCACTTAAGCCTGGTTGAGCTAATGCAGGGAAAAATCATCATCTGCACTTAGTTTGGTGGTGTGCATATAGGCTACCTGCATTAGGGGAGCATTTTCGCCTGCCATTTGGTTGCCTGCATTAGTTGGGCGGATGGTAGTGCCCAGTGTTTGGTTGCAAAGAGGCAACGCGATTAAGAGTTAACACCCACACATGACACACTGAGTTACAGTAGAGTTCTTGACAGTGTGCTCGCGATGGCGGCATTAGTGTAGGCCGAGGACGAGGTGACCGAGAGGAACGACGCCGACGAGGGTGCTGGGCACAAGATGGCGCCCATCCCAACAGGTTGACAACTACACATAACACTAGTGACGCCATGGCATTGAGGCAGAAAAAGATGGAGGAAAAATGTAGTTTGTGCGGCATGGCCGTGTCAGTGTAGAAGGACGCAGAGGAGGAGCCCAAAAATAACAATGTTGGCAATGACGCCAGTGTAGTAGGATGCGAGCGAGGAGATCGAAGGAATGACATCGGAGATGGCTCGGTGTAGTAGGACGTGTGAAAGGGACAGAGAGGAACGATGACCACCCAAGGGTAGTAGGATGCGGGAGAGGAGGTTGAGAGGAACGACGCTGGCGGTTACGCTAGTGCAACAACATGCAGGACAAGAGAACCAGAGGAACAACGCTGGCGGTGATGCCAGTGTAGCAGGACACGCAAGAGGATACTGAGATTAAGGAGTGTTATTAACACATATCACACATATGCATATATACGTTCCACGAGAAAGAGGATAGATCTACTCGTCTACGACCGTCGAAACAGAAAATGTGCAACATGAAAGTTGTGTGAAACTGCAAGAGGAAGCTACTGGTCAAAGGAAATTTCAAACGGTTGAATGTGCATCATGAATTTAATAAAATTCATCCAAAATAGCTCCAAACTTGAACATAAAATTGAACATTTACTGTCGATGAAACTACGAACTAATTGCAAAAATGAAACCATAACATCTATGCGTATCTTTTTCATGTAAAGCTCACCTAGAATCGAAGCACCGTCGTGTACATTAGAAGGGACGAAAGAAAGGAGATTAGAGAAGGAGCTTACTCAAGGTGGAAGAAGAAACAATGTACATGCTATATACGAGGCTGCATCCTCTCATGCGAGAGGACCCACCATGTGCGCTCAAGGTGGCTCGACCCAGTCTGGCTAGTTGGAAACTACCAATTCGGCCGTTCCTAGCGAGCCTGGCTGGGGAGTGCTTTAGGTTTCGTGCGGGCCAACATTCGTATGCGACCCAAACAACCAAACGGGCCAAATTCTTCCCGCACGGGCCTGGTTGGGGTAGATGAGGGCAATCAAATGCGTCATAGGTAAATGTCCACCACACCTGGCTCTCTCGCCCACCTATTGGATGGTTATCCTCGCAAGGTCATTTCGAGGTAGTTCGCAGCCAGAACTCCCCGAGTGTATAAGGTGGGTTCCCTCCTTCGTCCTGCTGGCTGGTGATTGGGGGCGACTCATACTATTTCCGATTTGACATATATCATGTAATTGTATATCTTGAGTGTAGAAAAAATTTCAAGGACAATGGATGAAGCACTGGTCCCATCTCCTTCAGACTTTACACATTCCATCTCGAAACCATGATTCTTACTCGGAGATGTTCTGGTTTCTAAGTAGTGTATGTCACAACTTTTATGAAACCTTCTCAAAATTTACCAATTCCTCCAGGTTTGATATGTGGGCACCATGCAAGTTTCATGCATTACAAATTATTTTGCATTTTCTAAATTTTAAAAACCAACAAACTCCATGATATCCTCATGTTTGAAATGCCTTTCCTTTTCTGGAATAAGGCCTAAAAATGGACTCAGGAACAAAATTATGATTTCTAGCACAAATTGTCCAACTTTTTCATGCATCGGCAATTCAAAATTTTCTTATATTTACTAAACATCTAGAAGTGCATTTACTGGCTTAATATAACAAAAGGAGCCGAAAGATTTTGACATTGATCATGTAGTAGTGTATCTTGAGTGTAGAAAATATTTCAAGGCCAACAAGAGAAGCAACAGTCGAATCGCATTAAAATCTTGCTCGCTCCCTCTCAAAACCATGATTGTTCCTCGAAGATGGACCGGTTTTTGAGCAGTGTATGTCACAACTTTTGGGAGACCTTCTCAAATTTTCACCAGAACCTCTAGGTGTCATATGAGTGCACCATGCTAGGTTGCATGCTTTTGGGACTTCATTTGCAATTTTTTGAAATTAAAATACTAACAAACTCCATGCTCAGGGTTGGTCATGTCTTGGTAAGGCCTAAAGCTGGACTCAAGAACACAAACGTTATTTTTAACACAATTTTCCCAACTTTGTCGTGCACTTGTAGTTGATTTTTTTGTTATATTCACGAAATTACTAGAAACACATTCAATGCCTTAAATATAGCAAACCTACCCCAAAAGATGCAAAGTTTTGAGATGGATCATCTAATTGTGTATCTTGAGTGTAGAAAAAATGTCAAGGCCAATAGATGAAGAAGTGGTCCCATTGACTTCAAACCTGACCCTCCCCCTCAAGGTGTAGATGTCAAGGCCAGTAGATGAAGAAGCACTCACACTTCGTATTACAAAATCCGCCATGCATACAATCCAATTATATCAACATGTAGTTGCTTTGTATATCCTGTAAATAATTTCTTTGCACGCCCATTCTACCATGTCAACGATGATGATTTAATTATGTTTTTTGCCAATGGATGGATTCACATGATGTGACGGACCTGCTGCTACCGGCTGTCTTCCCCGACCACTCCCGTGAGCTGCTCCTGCCGCTGACCCTCCACAACTCATTTGGCTTTTGCTCACTGTTTTTACTGTCCTGTGCTGCTCTGTATGTACAACCTGTTGCTGAACTGAAGATGCTATTTGTCTTGTCATGCTATTTGTCTTGTCATGCTTTTTGTCTTCTCATGTGCTGAAATTAAGGGGAGCATTAGATGCAAATCTATTGGTGTTGTTAAACTACTGGTAGGCTAGCTACAAGCTAGAGGGAGAGCAAGGGACTGAAACCTGGCAACAGAACTACTGATGTAATATGCAAAGAACAAATTGAAACCATGTTCTTCAGAATTGAAGGGTCTGATTGATATTGGTCTTTCTTTTGACAGATATAATATGTATCCTTGCTTGTTATTTTCCTCTTTAGCAAATTGTAGACATGAATCTCTAGTTGACCTATTGCTTCCTACACCTATATCAGTTCTATTACATATTTTTGAACTTGCTGCAAATTCTATTATTTGTGAGGTCCTTCTGTTGCTGCAAGCATTGACACAATATGTTGTGCGCAAGGATCTCTGATCCGAGTCCCACCGCCCTCCGCAGCAAGGAGCTGGGCCAAGGGAGCAAGCAAGGTCACTGGTTCCTTCGAGGATGCGTCTGCTGGTCGAGTCTTGTGGAGAAGCAAGGCGAATCGTGCATCATCTCACTTGTGCCGCTGTGGTAAGAGAAGAACGCCATCATCTCTAGCTATATGAAGTTGTTTGAATCTGTTGCTTTATCATACATTCAGTCCATAAATATGCATTTATGTGAAATTTTGTTAAATATATACTTTCCTGATAATCTGTACACTAAAGATGGAGGTTTGAACAGCAACCAAGTTGCTGCACTCAATTAAATTAGCCTACTGACTAATCTAGTACAATATTAATTTTTGCTCTTCCACTGTTTCGGTATCTCTTGGTTTGCAATGGTACAGCTATATGTTGAATACACATCATGATATATACTTGATGAATCTGCCTGCTACATCTCAACTTGTGTATCTGTTTCGGTATTTCTTCCACTGTGTATCTGTTTTCTTGTATGAGTGGGTATCTCATTTTAACTAGTTGGAGAACAAAAAGCATGGTGCTAGCTAGCTCAATTTGTGTTATCATTCTAAATAAATGTCATTTTCTTGAATGGTCTGTTCATAATATATTTGCCCCAGTTTTTCTAATTCTTCTCTCATTCATGTAAACAGGGTGACAAAGGAAGCCATGTTGCCGTTTTGTTTGTTCCCAGCCTTGACTATGGTCGTCCAGCGAGTCCGTCATGTCGTCATTTTCTTGTAAAGCAGTATTGCATCACACTTGTAGAGCTCGTTACACATGTAGAGCTTATAAAGCATCAGACACACATGGTCATATGTATTGGCAATGTGATCTGTTGTTCTTATTTGAAGTATCACGTGTGCTTTTTGTCTGCCAATTTAAATATTAGTTGAAACATGAAGAATATGAGCCTGATAGATGGGACTCACTTACCAGACCCAAACCTGACAACCGGGACCCAGTTATTAGAACCTGACAACTGGGACCCATCTGACTGGTGGACCCATTTAATAAAAAAAGGAAATTATAATTATTTAGATGAAAAGGCCAAGACCCAATAATAAAGAAGGCTGCAATGTTGGGCCAGGCCCATGAAGTCGACCAAAAATTGACAGAAAAAATATAGAAAGACTGAATTAATGGGCTAGGCCCATGTAGAAAATCGAATTGGACCGGGCTGAATCTTGTGCCACATCAGCTTGCCACGCTGGATGCCTACGTGGCGTGGGGGAGGTTGCTAGTGACCAAAACGCCACAGTAGGAATATTTTGGTCGTAAACGTTTACGACCATTTCAGAAGAAAGGTCGCTATAGCAAGTTTACGACGGCCAGCTTTTGACCTTCTGTTTTTGGTCACAAAAAGGTCATAAATGGAAATTTGTGACCTTTCAGTGACCAATAGTGGTGGTCATAAGTTGACATATTTCTTGTAGTGAACGCTAACGCCCACACGTGTGGTGGGAGTGAAACCCGCCCACACGCCCTATAACACACAGACTGCGTCATGTCACCGCATGCATGCATGTAGGAATCTTTTTGGATTTTCAGTTTTTAAAATGTTTTATCTCTTAAAGGAAAAATCCGATTGAACATCCGTCACCATTAAATCCCTCGTGACGAGATCTTCGAAACTAGATCCCATGTTGAAATGTTCCGATGAAATTATTTGGGTTAAAAGTTGCCATGTCTATTGCACATGAATTGCCATGGTGTTTACACTAAATGTGCCATGATATGTTTCAGCTATTTTCTTTTACATTTAAAAGTAAATTTTGACATTTATAAAGCGGGAAATTAAGAAACTAGACTTGCATGAACCATAAACTAAAATTGCCATGCTACATGCACTTAAAATTGCCATGGTTCATATAAAAAATAATTTTCATGGTCAAAGTACTGGAGTTGCCATCATCAAAATACTAAAATTGTCATGCTCTACAATTGAAATTGCCACATGACAACTTTAGTCTAAGCCCTATGGGAACTACAGTGTAAAGATCATGGCAACTTTTGGGCGAAATTTATTTTTGTCGAAACATATATCAACATGGGGTCTAGTTTTGAAGATCTCATCGAGACGGATTTAATGGTGAAAATGAATTTTTAATTTGATTTTCTAATTAGGAGATAAAACATTTTTAAGCCGAAAACCAAAAAGATTCCTGTTGATATCATCTGTTCACATGTGGCAAAATGAATGGTAAAGGAGGCGTGTGGGCGATGTGCAACATGTCACACGTGTGTGCGTTAGTTTTTTCGTATTTCTTTAAGAGAGCCTGAACCTGGGTAAAATCCGGTGTCCATGTTACCATCGCTTCAAGATACCTAGCTTAGGACCCCTACTGCAAGATACACTAGATATAGAACCAAAATTGGTGCTTTTGTTGAGGACCTGCGAGGTGTTCATCGCGGATCGATGGGCAAGTTCATCTGCATCAGATCTGAAGCTTTTAACCGAAATCTAGAGGGATTAGGGAGGTGGCGTTAATTAGATCTTGTCCTTTCAGTTTTATCTGTTTTGCATAGGCCAATTCTTTTTTGTTTGTCTTCTCCACTGTTTCGTGATATTTTGCCGCAGAACAGTTAAAGTCTTGCCGAAGAACAGAATCCGAGTATGTTTTTTAATGACGTCTGAACCTGAGGATGGTCTGCCTGTAGCAGCCACCAGGTTATCGGATCAGGACACATGCATACTCCTAGCCACTGCCGCCGTACAACGCCCATCATGTGAAAGTTAATTAGGGCTCTTGTCCCCTGGCCGATCTGTTGCTGCCTTGCTAAAAAGTGTTGCAGTTGTGCACGGCATGATAGCAGGTCCAAGTCACGGCCACGAGCGACCATGCAAAGAGAAACCCTTTTCTTCCTTTCCTTAAATCAATTACTAAGGAGGCTGCTAGTCGGTCATTATTATATTAAGTATGCACAGATTGCACGCCAAAAACAATGTATGCACAGTTTTGGCACTAACGTACTAGTACTAATTGGCAAGCTTTGGTTACAAGAATGATTAAAGAAAAATGAAGTGTTGTCCTCTCCACGTTAAAGCAACACTGACGTACATCAGTTAGATCATTTTCCCCTCGTCCCGGCGGCTGGAACCCTAGCCGCCGCCAGGGGCCAATCTTCTAGCACCGTCCTCCTGCAGCTCCTCTTCGCCGGCGACCTCGGTCGTCGGTAGTGAGGGGTGTCGCCGGATCCACACACGTGGATCGTTTTTACTCTCCCGTAGTCTAGGTTGTTAGGCTGTTCATCGTCTTGCTTCGGCAGCGACGATAACGGTGTTGAATACAGATTCTTCAGATCCTTTCCCTAACGAGGCCATCGGTTCTATGGTTGGGGATGGATTTGGAAACCAGTCTGTTCAAATAAGGATGGCGTAGTGGCGGCATGCTCGTACTGGACATGTGTCCTCGAGCTCCGCCGTTGCGACGACATTTGCTCCAGCATCAACGTGGAGCTTGGGAGGTAGTCCAGGAGCGGATGCAGATTGTGGTCTGCATTGACGACATCTGGAAGACGGAACTTGTGCTGGGTTCATGGTTCATGTATGGCATGTATGGTTTCCTCCTTTTGCGTCTTAGTCATGGTGGGGTGCCAGATGTGGAGTTCGATGGCGTGTCTAGGGTTGTTGCCCTGGTCTGATTCGTTCAACGGTAAGGGCTTCACTTTTGGTGAGCCACCTTGGAGGTCCGCAAAGCTGCATATCAGCGATGGAGCGCGTCGAGCTCGGGTGAGGAGCTGACCCGTCATTATTTTCTTCGGTGACTACTGTGGTGGTGCTGGAGGCAGGTGACGGGCGTTGGTGTCAAGCTCAGAGATGTTCTGCTATCTTTTCAGTTTTGTCATGTCGGTTTTTACGTGACTTATACCTTGATCTTTATGATATGAATTAGACATGTATTACCATAAAAAAAACATCCAGGTGATATTTTCCTAGTACTAATGTTATACGTACTATTAAATTTTGGCATTTGTTACTCGTCAATATGGCATTGCTACTGCCGAACATCACTATAGTCTACCCATGGCTCAAAGTTTCACGGTCGACCTGGTCACCACATCATCAGCTTGATGCCGATATCCCGCAGATAACGCCTTGCATCGACATCTCTGTACTGCCATGACCTCAGCGCTCATGCCATATTTCTCTAATTATATACCTCCCTAAATTAATTAAGTAGAGTGAATATATTATTATTATTATCGATATTTGTTATTGCTTTTGGCTTGCACTATTTTATGTGTGCAGGTAATTGATTTTGATTGTGATATGTGGTCACCTTGGTGTGATGATGTCGTCGTCCCGCTTCCGTCAACCGAATTGTGTCGCCACTTCAGCGCACTGCCCTGTGCTGGCATCTCTGCGCGGCCACTCCACCGGGCTGATATTGGAACTCAGGCCATACCTCTTTAATTGTTTACTTCACTTAAATTAATTAAGTAGAAGTTTTTTCTTAAAAGAATATATATATATATATATATATATATATATATATTATTACCTTTATTTGTTATACTTTTGGTTTCCACTGTTTTATCTTTTATGTGCACATGTAAACCAACGTCGACTGGAAAATAATTCTATGAGATCAGGTCTCATATAATTCGGGTGAGACACACGCTGATGGATGACACATGACATTCACAAATCACAAAGCATCTACCCTACCCTCCACCGGAAATCAGGGGGGAAGAGATTAGATGCTTTGTGATTTGTGAATGTCACGTGTCATCCATCAGGGT
Organism: Aegilops speltoides; assembly: GCA_021437245.1. Taxonomy (NCBI): domain Eukaryota; kingdom Viridiplantae; phylum Streptophyta; class Magnoliopsida; order Poales; family Poaceae; genus Aegilops; species Aegilops speltoides. The sequence goes on from CM038142.1 coordinate 211,505,470, forward strand.
GGGTCTCACCCGAATTATATGAGACCTGGTCTCATATAATTTTTTTCCATGTCGACTGGTCTGCGTCGTCACCTCGGTGACACAACATCGTCGTCCTTCTTGCGTCAACCAAGACGTGTCATCACCTTAGTGATCCTACCCTACGCTGTGTGTTACCACTTAGATGTGCCGAGCACCTCGCTCGGTCACCTCGAGACGGGCTTGGGGGCGGAGGATTCAGCCAAGCTGAGTACCGTATACCACGTTGAGTCTGTCAAAGTTCGTTGGGTGTCGTCGTCCGGACACAAGCCCGGTCAGCATCATCAATGCCGAGCACATTAACCAGCTAAGTCGCTTTCATGCTCAACGTTTTTGAAGTTTTAATTTCTATTCTGTTCAACCAAGCATTATATTTGTGTTAAACAAAAAAGTTTTTATTAACAACTTAGCCTATTAAAAATAACGTTTGTTAAAAAAATTCCTTTACCCAAGTTAACTGGGGGCTCTTAAATTTATACGAGCCATTTTATAATAATTGTTTTCTTCTTAGTCATTGCAAAGTCTTTTTCTATCACTCCTTTTTTCGAAGTGAGTTTGTGGTCAATAACCGGATAGCCTGGTTTCTCTCTCAAGCTGCTCGAGTTTAGTTTGCTAAAATGGCCTAACAAGAAGCACCCCGCTTTCGGGATAGGAGGTTGTGGCCGAAGGCTGACCCGCTCGAAGACTTGAGATCGGATGTGTCATGTTAAAGCACGACGTAAACACAAACTAATTTTAAGACCAATGTTTGGATTGGCACAAAAACATGATTTAATGTAGACCTAAAATTTTACTGAAGTGTTTCGATTTTCTGAACTATGTCATGTGACGCCCGGGTAATCAAGCTACAGTAACCCTCTGCTAATGATGCCACGTCACTTCAATTATTTTCGCTAATCTTGTGTTAGTTCAGAACCGATTTAAATTCATATTCAAAATCAAGCAAACAATAAACGTTTTAAAAAGTCAAAACTAAAATGTTCTAAATGTGACAAACAATTCGTAAGTAATGTTGGTGGAGAAACCACATTTTTATAAAAGTTCTAAATGCATTTAATTAATTAAACAGTAGGTAAGACAAATACATAAATGCTTTGGTATTTTATAAAATACTAAACTATATTATTTGGGGTTAAACCTTTTGTGGTAGAGGTATAATTAGTGTTACTATTTAAGGTACAACTTTTATGTCTTATAAAACTAGAATAAAATAAAACAATGAATGTAAAAGGAAAATTAAACAAAAGCAAAATAAAGACAAAAGAAAGAGAAACCCTCCCTCATTGGCCTCGACCCAAAGAGGCCATTATTAACCAGCCCAATCTGGGCAAAGGCCCACCGCCACCCCACTCCCCATAACCCCGGGCGACCAAACCCTAGCCCCTCTTCCCCCACTACGCCCGACCCCACTCTCTCTCGCTCGCTCCCCCCCACTCCCCCCGATTTCTAGATCGGGGCAACCACCCCGACCACATCGACCCTGACGCTGCCGCGTACACCGTCGCCGCCTTGTCCCGCCTCTGCTTCGCCGGAGCACCTCCTCGTCCTCTTCCCCGTCGGATCGCCCGCCCGAGTCGCCGACCGACATCGGCACCTCTCCGCATGGCGCTGCCCCTCGACCCGACTTGATCGGAGCTTGACCCGGCGCCCGATGCCGCTTCGTCCTCGTCGCATCGCCTCGCCTCGCCGTCACGCCGCTAACGACGCCACTCGACTCCGCCCGCCGCGTCCCCGACGCCCGCACCGGTGCCGCCCGTTTGATCAGCGCAGGCGGAACCCGCCGAATGCCTCGCCCCGTCGCTCGCGTCCTCGTCTCTCCATCGCCGGCGCCATCACGCCGCCGCCTAACTCCTCGCAACGGGGTGAGAGCCCTATCCCCGCTTCTCTCTCGCGTCGTCCCGCTTGCTCGCCCGCGCCGGTCGCGCCGCCGCCGCCCGAGTAGCCCTCGCACCGAGGTCACCACGCCTCGCCTCGCTCGCCCGCGCTTAACCCCGCCCGACACGCCACTGCGGCGCGCGCCGCTTATCGCCTCATCGTCCCGCTCCGCTGCTACCGTCGGCACTTGCCGCCAAGACTCCACCCCACCGTGGCCTTGCTGCTGCCACCCCGGCGCCCGCCCCGCGTCGGCGCCGAACCACACACGGGTGGGCTGCGGCGCGTCCCGCATGCCCAAAGACCCAAGTCGGGTGCACTTCGGGCGGCGCCCGATTCGGTGTGCTGACGCCCGACCCGCTATGGCCCCTAGGCCAATGACATGTGGGGCCTACGCCCAGAACGAAATTAGAAAAAAAAAGAATTAAGAAAATAAATTAATAAATAATAATTAAAATTAACAAAAATATTAATTAATTAACTAAAGGATTAATTAACTTAATTAAACCTGATTAGATTAGCCTAATCACTTAGTTTAGTTAATTAATTTGTTAGGTTAGTTGACAGTCAATGACATGCGGGACCCACATGTCAGGTTGACCAGGTCAACTGCTGACGTCATGATGACGTCAGCAAACACTATTCTGGATAATGTTAGTTTAAATTAATTAAATAAAATCTAAAAATGATTAAAACTTCATAAAATCATATAAAATAAACCGTAGCTCAGATGAAAATACTTTCTACATGAAAGTTGCTCAGAACAACGAGACGAATCCGGATACATCCTCCGTTCGTCCGCCACACACTCCTAGCATAGCGAACATGGAACTTTTCCCCTCCGATTCGTCTGTCCGAAAATGCTAAACCTGGGGAAACATTCTCGGATGTTATCCCCCTTCGCCGGTAACGTGTAGCACCGCGTTAGAACACGTCTAGCTCTGTTTGTTGTCCTGTTATGCTCTTGCTTGCTATGTATTTACTGTTTCTTCCCCCCTCTTCTCTCCGGTAGACTCCGAGACTGCCGCTGATGCCGCTGTGATCAACTACGTCACCGACGACCCTTCTTCTTGTCTGAGCAACCAGGCAAGCCCCCCCTTTGATCACCAGATATCGCCTATTCTTCTCTATACTGCTTGCATTAGAGTAGTGTAGCATGTTACTGTTTGGTTACTCCTATTCTGTTGCATAGCATGTCATTGTTGCTACAGTCAATGGTACCTTACCCGCAGTCCTAAATGCTTAGTATAGGATGCTAGTTTATCATCATTGGCCCTACATTCTTGTCAGTCTGCCTTGCTATACTATTGGGTCGTGATCACTCGGGAGGTGGTCACGGGTATATACTATACATATATACATACTATACAGATGGTGACTAAAGTCGGGTCGGCTCATTGAGTGCCCGCGAGTGATTCACGGATTGGGGGCTGAAAGGACCTTTGACCCGAAGGCCCTCCGTGTGGATCTTTGTGGCGGAGCGACAGGGCAGGTTGAGACCGCCTAGGTGAGAGGTGGGCCTAGCCCTGGTAGGTGTCCGCGGTTACATCAATTAACACGCATAACGATATCTTGGTATTTGATCTGAGTCTGGCCATTTAGTCTATACGCACTAACCAACTACGTGGGAAAGATATGGGCACTCGACGTTGTGGTATCAGCTGAAGCCTTCGTGACGTCAGCGACTGAGCGGCACGCGCCAGATTGGACCGTGTAACGTGACTTCTTTTGTAATGGAGGTTGCTAGGTCTGCTTTTGGCCGCCCACGCAACGTGCAGGTGTGCAATGGGCGATGGGCCCAGATCCCTGCGCGCATAGGATTTAGATCGGCGTGCTGACCTCTCTATTGTGCCTAGGTGGGGCTGCGACGTGTTGATATTCCGAGGCCGGGATGACCCAGGAAAGTGTGTCTGGCCAAATGGGATCGAGCGTGTTGGGTTATGTGGTGCACCCCTACAGGGAAGTTTATTTATTCGAATAGCCGTGTCCCTCGGTAAAAGGACGACCCGAAGTTGTACCTTGACCTTATGACAACTAGAACCGGATACTTAATAAAACACACCTAGACAAGTTCCACAGACAACCCGGTGATCGCTTCCATGAGGCTTACGAGGGATGATCGCCGGTAGGATTATGCTATGCGTTGCTACTTGGAGGACTTCAATCTACTCTCTTCTACATGCTGCAAGACGGAGGCTGCCAGAAGCGTAGTCTTTGATAGGACTAGCTATCCCCCTCTTATTTTGGCATTCTATAGTTCAGTCCACTAATATGGCCTCCTTACACATATACCCGTGCATATGTAGTGTAGCTCCTTGCTTGCGAGTACTTTGGATGAGTACTCATGGCTGCTTTCTCCCTCTTTTCCCCCGTTTTTCTCTTCTTCCCGGATGCCGCAACTAGACTTTGGAGCCCAGGAGCTAGACGCCATCGTCGAAGATGACTACTACACTGGAGGTGCGTACTACTACGTGCAGGCTGCTAACGACGACCAGGAGTAGTTAGGAGGATCCCAGGCAGGAGGCCTACGCCTCTTTCGATATGTATCCCAGTTTGCGCTAGCCGTCTTAAGGCAAACTTGTTTACTTATGTCTATACTCAGATATTGTTGCTTCCGCCGACTCGTCTATGATCGAGCACTTGTATTCAAGCCCTCAGGCCCCTGGCTTGTATTATGATGCTTGTATGACTTATTTATGTTTTTAGAGTTGTGTTGTGATATCTTCTCGTGAGTCCCTGATCTTGATCGTACACATTTGCGTGTATGATTAGTGTACGATTGAATCGGGGGCGTCACAGGAAGTCAAATGGGCTGGGAAGGAATGGTTGCTGCACCTTCTAGCTGGTCGACCTAAGAGGACTCATGATATGATTCTGCTCCTCCCATGTCGTACATGGCACCTCCGAAATAAGCTAACTTATGGTAAATTTGTCCACCCTACGAAAGTGTCATGCTTGTTCGGGAGTAGCTATCTGAACTCAATGATTCAAGTGTGCCAACTTACTCTTGAGGAGGTAATAAAAGGAAAATCCCCGGTTGTCGAGGGAATGATTCTGAGCCACGGGAAATCCTCCCAAACCCTAGTTCGAGCTCTAGGGGCCTCGTTCACGTCTACGAGGCTACGAGCTAGGAACGACAAGGGCACGACAAGCTACACAGGTTCGGGCCATCGTGCGGTGTAAAACCCTACTCCTGCTTCGTTGTATTTCTTGTGGACAGTACTCTTCAAGCTTGAGGATGTGCCGGAGCACTTGGGGGTTAGCAATGGTGCAAGAAGCTGATCCCTTGCTATGGTGGCTACTCCGCCCCTCGTATAGGTGCCTTGGGATCTTCCCTAAAAACTACCACAGGGCAACAATCTAAAAGGCGACAGGGACCGGAGCTTATCCTGACAAAAGGTGGTCTTCGCCTGCCAAAGGTGTTATCCATGACACGTTAGGGGCTCCATGATGACCTCCATCCTGTCGTGCCTTATCTTCTTTCACGAAATGGGAAACCTTTGGGACTTGCTTTGGGGGAAGGTAGGCAGAGCTGCCCCGTTAGCACCAAAGGGGAAACTATTCTGGCCGCGCAGGTTGGCGCCTGCCACGACGCCTCACCCACATGACGGGCATGCAACCCATGCCACATGGGCTCCAAAGGCCTTGCGAGGAGGCACCTGTGAGGGAGCCTCGTCGAGCAACCTACCATGATGTAGTCTTGATGAATTCCTGCACCGGGGAAGTCCCTCATGGGGCAAAACCCTCACAAGGCTGCTGGCTTTGCGGTGCCTGCTGGCGGGCCGCCTTTTGAGTTGGGCCAAGGGGTCCTTCCTACGCCGTAGGCAGATGGCCCGTAGTTCCCTAGTTCCCACTGGGCCGGTAGTAGCCCCTCGGCCCGCGGCATGCATGTTTCACATGTTGAGGGACATAACAACACGGGGCCAAAGACTGCCAGGCCCTGGCACGGACATGTGGCAGCACTGATGGGACATGACGCCTCCACTGCCCTGTGGAGCCTCGGTAATCGCTGTGTTGGTCATAAAGCCTGCCCGTGCAGGGCACATGCGCATCATTGCTCCCCATCTTGCTCTCCGCCTTCCTTGCAAACTGCTCCTCTGCTCCTCAATTCCTGGTGCCGAAGAAGGCGAAGCTGCTGGGAGAGAGTTATAAAAGGAGCCCTGGGGGGGGGGGCTTCCTCACTCATCTTCTACCCTAGCCCCTCCTCTTCTTTGCTCTTCCCTGAGAACTATCGCTGCAACGGCGAGGGGCGAGGGTCAAGCCAACGTATCCGCTGTGGCCACGAAGGCTCCCCCTCGGGGCCGGACACGCTCCTAGGTCGTCGCCGTGGACGCCGGCCCTAGAGATCGTGGAAGAGTCGCCTCGATGGCCGTTGAGGGCGCGATGCCCTTGGACTCGGCGGGCACGACAGTTCGGCTTCCCCTCCTCCTCCGGCAGGGTCCACAAGGTGGTGGTGTCCCACGAGTTCATCGAGGGGCTGCATCATCAGCCCCACAGTTGGTTCTAGCTCCCGGACTCCTCTGCGAGAGCAAGGGAGGACAGCGGGCCCTCGGGCTTGTGGCTACGGGCCGAGGGATACTGCAACGGCCCCTCCTGTGTGATGGTGGAGTTCTCCCCACTGGCTTAATGTTCCTGACATGGGGGTGGAAGTTGTTCACTTGCTCCCGTGGCCTAAGGCGGGGACAACTCCTCCAGTTCAGGTACGATGGGGCCGCCACACTCTTCATGAAGTTCTTCGAGGTCTCCGACGGCCATATGGAGTACTGCGCAGAGAACAAGAGAGGCACCGACACCGACCCCACCAGCGAGAGAAAAGATGACAAAGGCACCCGAGCATCAAAAGCGAGGGCGATGATTCCGACTAGGCATAGGCACGCCTGTCGTGGTTTTGTCACAGTAGATGCCATTGTGAAAGGACTTAGGTGTGGAGCCATCACAACGTAGGTTAGCTCCAAGGGGTTGAACAAGACAAAGGACACGAGTTTACCCAGGTTCGGCTCCTCAACAACAAGGTAAAAGCCTACTTCCTGCTTTGTGTTATATTGATTATGTATCGATTACAAGGGAGCAAAATCGCTTGACCTAGCTATGGATTGATTGTTCCTTGAGTTAACCCACCGCAGGGTCTTGCCTTTATATACACAAGTCGAAGCCCTGCAACTACAAGAGTCCAAGTCGGGTTACACAACATGACCAACTCGGGTTCTAACTCACCTTGCCTTGCTAGGCAAGTCATCGTCGGGCGGCTTACAAGCGCCGGGTCTCGCACCATCTTCTGAGCCCGGGCCTCCGGCGCCTCATCACATAAGTCACACTCTGGTTCCATATTGTGGGGACCCCGACTCATAAGTCGTGATCACCAAATGCACATGTACAGTGATCCCAGAGATCAATGCTCACTGAACACACAGAAGCTGAATAACAAGAGTCTTACATCCATACATACCGTCTTACACAATATATGACCATTACGGTCAAGTCTTACATAGATAAAGCCACAGGGGCTGAATACCAAATAAACTTAAGCAGCGGAAATCTTCATCGATAAGTAGAACCCATGCCATCTGCCTTAACCCTATAGGCATTCTGACTGGGAAACGTCCTAGTTCGCATGTTCGTCTCCAAACAACTCTTCTTCGAACTCTTATCTTCCATGCCTGGCCAATTAAATAACCAGTGGCAAGCCAATGAGTACTTTGAATGTACTCGCAAGCAACCCATGATTTGGTTCAAGGTAACAATGCAACTGTACAACAAGTAAGCAACCTAGCTTCAAGCTAGTTGAGATGTCCTATCAACTTGTGAGATATGCATCAATGAACATGGGCAACCTTGAGAACCGGTTACACATATCAACATAAATAGGGTTTGGATAAATGCCATTTCATTCAACATGTCAAGTCACCACCTTGACTCAAATAGTTCTCTTCCACACACACATGCACCGAGATGGTAAAATAACTGGACATAGTTTAATTAGCACCTCCCAACTGTCCATGACCGTGGACACGGCTATTCGAATAGTTTGACACTCTGCAGAGGTTGCGCACTTTACCCACAAGATCCGGGAAGCTTTTGTGTCATCCACGATCCCGCAGTACCTCAAGTACTCGGGGGAAGCACCCGATCATTACCTTTCCCTAGACGACACTAACATAGGGTCCACTCGTTGATACACGACCCTCGTGTATAAGCAAAAGATCGTGGGACTCTGCCCTTTTCACATTATTAAGCATACACGAAGGGACCAACGGTGTGTCCGGTGCCCTGTGAAAACAGTCATGGCCGCCTATCCAAGCACGACCCCGTCCCGACAGTGACCTCAAGTCAACCCCGTCACTAGTAATGTGGGCACCATGCCAGTATCAGCCTAAGTAATCAATAATGCCCCGTCCCATAAAAGGGGTAGAGTGGTTGCACATGTTTGGTTGGGACGGTAATCACACATAAATCTAATCCATCATTTTACACACACACACACACACACACACACACACACACCAAAAGCTCTCTTCGGTACACCACTTCTTCCTTCAGTGGTGACCTTAGTTAAACATCTCCCAAGGGCATTAGGGGCACCTGATGGGGTTTTCGAAAGAATGTAACCATGAAGAGTTCATGGTACACATGCATCATTATGCATCAACTAGTCTCTTGACAATGCAATCATGAACAAGGTAAAGTCATGAGTAGGGGTATGCATCATGTGGTGGTTCACAACAAGTTTACCACCGTCATATTTCATCATCATGCAATCGAAAAAAGGGGAACCGATGAACAAGAGGGGTGTCATGGTCAAAGGGCCGCTTGCCTTGATTGGCTTGGTCTTTAAGTTCTTCAAATCCTTCTCCTTCTTCTTCTTCAGCAACTTCGTCTAATACGGGATCTAATCGTCGCAAGAAAATAATGAGAAAATAAGGCAATAGTAAAGCAGAAAAACCAAAGTGCTCAGAAAAATGTCAACTTATTTTTGATAAATATTAGGGGGAAATCTAAGAAGGGGAAAATTACTAGTTATGGATTTGGAGTTGTAGAATAGGTGAAACGGATTTTCAGAGGGGAATATAAATGCTCAAATTTGAATTTAAATTTGAATAGTGCAGAAAAGTTTGATGGATATTTATGAAAGTTACACCATTAAATAGGTGGAATTTTTATAAGAATTTAGGAGTTGCAAACATTTAATTTGGATAAATATTTAATCGTGTGGAATTTTCGCAAGTTTCCAAAAAAAGAAAAGAAGAAGTAGCATCAGGCAACCGGGCCTATTCGCCACAAAGTCAAGAGCCCGGGGGAATCCAGCCCGCGCGAGGCTGCCACGTCGAAGGCGTATTTGGGAAATACGCTCCAGCCAACGCAGCGATCGGTGCGCGCGCGTTTGCGTTTTAAACCTGACGTGTGGGACCCACACGTCAGAACGTGAGGCTGACGGGCGGGTCCCACGCCCGTCGTCGTCAACCTCGGGCCAGAGAGGGCGGCGAGCTCACCGGTGCCACTATGGTCGACGACGAGGCGATCTGAGGGCACCGACGTGCTCAGGACGGAGTCGCCGTTCGGGTGGAGGTGGATTTGGTCGCCGGGATGCTGGGGTTTGCCGGGGACGAGGAAGCCGGCAGCAGAGCTTCGGGAGGTGCTTGCCCCGGTCGTTTCCGGCTGCAATAGAGAGGGGAAACAGAAGGGAAATGGTCAGGGAGGTGCGGCGGTTCCAGATCAAGAGATAGAAGATGGGGAGAGAGCTTGCACCCCAAGATCGACGGTAGCCCGAGGCGGCGAAGCTCGAGCTCGATCTCGAGCTCGGGCGCTTCTGGAGATGAACTAGGGGTGCAGGGGGCCTATTTGGAGTGGGAGAGGACGAGTGGTGGTCAGAGGAGGTCTCGGGGTTGCCTTGTATAGGCGAGCGGCGGTCCACCATGGGCTCGTGCGCCAGCGAGCTCGTGCTTGTCGCTACGGGCCTTGGGAAGGTGCTGTACCGAGTCTAGGGTGTTCGTGGGGGTGGAATACGCCTAGGGGAGAAGAGAGGGAGCGGGGAACGCGACAGAGCGGGTCTCCATCGCGGCCAGCGACTGGCGCGCTCGGGCGGCGCTCTGTCCGCACGCGAGGAGAGCCAGAGAGGGAGAGATAGGAGGGGCCCGATAGTGTAGCGTGCTGAGGACGTCGAGGCGCCTCAGCTAGCGTGAGGGAGAGAGCCGAGGTGGCCGGAGGTGCTTGGCAGGGGGCGGCTACAGTGCGGGAGCGCACTGTAGCCTGCTCCAGAGCGCCCAATTGGCCGGCATGGCCATTTCCTATGCAATGTGGGTGTGGCCAAAGATGTCTGGTAGCTCTAGGGGGAAGTAAAGAAGAGGGGAGAAGCATTGGATGCCCTGGGGAACCAGTAGGAGAGGAGTGGGGTTGAGAGAGAGAGGGAAAGGGGCTGTCCAGAGGGGTAAATGAGGTGGTTTCACCCCTCAATCATTGAGCTGAGATGCAGTCATTGTTACTGGAGGTAGAGGAGGACTTGGAGGGGCTGTGGTAAAAAGTTGAGGCCATGGAGAAGAGTGGAAGAGGTCAAAGTAGTTCTTTTGGTAAAGTGGCAGAAGGTGTTTGTTGATGGTTTGGACAGGTAAATGAATTCCATTTGGCATGATACTCCACAGGGTGAAATGGCAAATATAATTAGGGCCTTACACCCATTTTGAGCTTATTTGGGCAAAGTTCACAATGTAACTTTTGTAAACCCTAGAAATCAACAAAAATGGACTTGCTTTGATCTAGCTAAGCTAAACTCTTCTCCTTGGTGCACCACTTGGTGTAGTGTCATCATGTAGAGTTTAGAGCATTCCCACAAAGGTTGGGAGCAAAATAAGAAAGTTGACAATGTAAAGTTGTTCAAATTTGATTCAGGACAGAGAGGGTTTTGAGGCACTTTGATCAAGATATCATTTTCTCCAACTTGTGCCATTTAGTCTAGATACATGATTAGACCATTGGAGCATGTGCACCAAGATTGAGAACATTTGGACATGTTTGGCAATGTAGAGTTGCTCAAACTTCAAAATGGACAGAAATGGTTTTGAGGAGATTTGGTGATGTTATGCCGTTCTCCAAGACATGAGGCTTGGCAAGATCAACCAACATGTCATATGTGACATGCTAGAATTTTCATGGAATTTTTAGAGAATATTTCCTTTGTAAATATTTCAAAAGCTTGAAATATCCAGAAAGGGTTTTTGAGGGGTTTGACCAATATTTTGAACATGACCATGTGTTGAAACTCTTATATATGGACAATATATATCGACTGAGTTTCCCTAAATTTTCACAAATATTTTGAAAGCATTAAAAATAATTTTTTAACCTATTAAAGACCATTTCTGGCCTAAAGAAAAAGCCTTTAAATAAAATAGCAGAATAACTTTTAAAATTATACTTTTGTGGTTTTGGGGAGTCCTATACGTAATAGGAGTCAAACATACTCTTTGAAAGATTTTTCATACCCCAAATCAAGTACTTGCAGTGCAAACCTAAATTTAGGGTTTTTTGAAAAACTAAATTTAGAAAATACATTTTGGCCAAACTATTTTTGTAAGAAAATTCTATATTGTACTATACACATGGTATGATCATTGGGAAGAAGTTTCGGATCAAGGAAATGAAGTATAGAAGGTGAAGCTATGTTGACTTTTAAGAACACTTGAAAACGCAGAGAGAAAACCAACTCAAATAAAAAGTGAAATAATGCAAAAGTTTTTGTCAAACCACATTTTATCATGATTTATCATGTTAAGTGTTATGCCATGAAAATCAGGGTGTGACACATATCTAGTCTCTTGCGCCTACTTAGGCTTTATCTCTGAGTCGCCAATAGTGTAACCCAGCCCCTCCTGGGCAGGTCACACCACGGGGTTATATCCCCAACATTAGGCCCCAGATTGATTTCAACTTGTTCATGTCAATCTCCACTATCTCTGGTTGGTGAGTCTTCTTTGAATTTTTCCAGTACTTAACCCGAAATAGACTTTTCTAACCCGCCATATGGAAAGATGACGCCATGTTGAACAAATTCAAAGAAATCTTATGACATCAGAATGGATTTTTGCATTAACAAACCATTCTAGGACTCAAGGAATTTCCTTTGTTAGGATTATCATGACACCCCCTTAATTTCCGTGCATGTAATTTTACTGTTCACCGACCTTTCTTATAAATAGTCATGGGGGGGGGGTCCCCTTTTTCACTTTTTACCCCCCTCGCCTCTTCTTCTTCTTACTCCTCACAACACCTCTACTACCAGAGCTCCGCCGCCGCCGCTGACCTTCACCAGCAACCCTAACAAGGCCGCTGCATCAACCAGACGGGACCAGAAATCTATGGCGCACTCTGATACGTCTCCAACGTATATATAATTTTTGATTGCTCCATGCTACTTTATCTACTGTTTTGGACTATATTGGGCTTTATTTTTCACTTTTATATTACTTTTGGAACTAACCTATTAACCGGAGGCCCAACCCAGAATTGCTGTTTTTGCCTTTTTCAAGATTTCAAGAAATGAATATCAAACGGAGTCCAAACGGAATGAAACCTTCGGGATCGTGATTTTCCAACCGAACGTGATCCAGGAGACTTGGACCCTACTCCAAGAAGCTTCCGAGGAGGTCACGAGGGTGGAGGGCGCGCCCCCTGGGCGCACCCCCTACCTCGTGGGCCTCTCGCAGCTCCACCGATGTACTCCTTCCTCCTATATATACCTACGTATCCCCGTATGATCAAAGAGGAGCCAAAAACCTAATTCCACCGCCGCAACCTTCTCAGATCCACGAGATCCTATCTTGGGGCCTGTTAGGAGCTCACGGGGGGGCATCCACCACGGAGGGCTTCTACATCATCACCATAGCCCCTCCGATGATGTGTGAGTAGTTTACTTCAGACCTTCGGGTCCATAGCTAGTAGCTAGATGGCTTCTTCTCTCTTTTTGGATCTCAATACAATGTTCTCCCCCTCTCTCGTGGAGATCTATTCGATGTAATCTTCTTATTGTGTTGTGTTTGTTGAGACCAATTAATTGTGGGTTTATGATCCAGTATTATCTATGGAAAATATTTGATTCTTCTCTGAATTCTTTTATGTATGATTGAGTTATCTTTGCAAGTCTCTTCGAATTATCCGTTTGGTTTGGCCAACTAGATTGGTAGTTCTTGCAATGGGAGAAGTGCATGGCTTTGGGTTCAATCTTGCGGTGTCCTTACTCAGTGACAGAAAGTGTTGCAAGGCACGTGTTGTATTGTTTCCATCAAGGATAACAAGATGGTTTTTTTTATCATATTGCATGAATTTATCCCTCTACATCATGTCATCTTGCTTAAGGCGTTACTCTGTTTTAACTTAATACTCTAGATGCATGCTGGATAGCAGTCGATGAGTGGAGTAATAGTAGTAGATGCAGAATCGTTTTGATCTACTTGTCACGGACGTGATGCCTATGTACATGATCATTGCCTAGATATACTCATAACTATGCTCATTCTGTCAATTGCTAAACAGTAATTTGTTCACCCACCATAGAATACTTATGCTCTTGAGAGAAGCCACTAGTGAAACCTATGGCCTCCGGGTCTATTCTCATCATATCAATCTATATCACTTTATTTACTTGCTTTGTTTTTACTTTGCCTTTACTTTTTACTATGCATCTATCTATCAAAAATACCAAAAATATTATCTCTATTAGATCTCACTCTCATAAGTGACCGTGAAGGGATTGACAACCCCTAAGCGTTGGTTGCGAGTTGCTATCGTGTTGTGCAGGTACGAGGGACTTGCGTGTGACCTCCTACTGGATTGATACCTTGTTTCTCAAAAACTGAGGGAAATAATTACGCTACTGTGCTGCATCATCCTCTCCTCTTCGGGGAAAACCAACGCAAGCTCGAGACGTAGCACACTCCTGGTATTCTTCAACACCATTAGGTATTCCTCTTTCTTTGCTTCAGATCCACATTAGGACACCCTAGTTCGTAGAGTTCGTCCGCGTTCATCCTAGCTCATCCATCCCCCACCTAGAAGTTGTATTTAAATCTGAAAACAGAGTAAGATCGGAGCAGTAGCTCCTTTAGCCCTTGTTTTGCACGTTGGATAGATCCCCCTTTCCTTCAGAATCAGTACATTATCTGCTAGTTCTTCCACCGCCACCTGCTAGGTTTAGTAAGTTTTCCTCCTTTTCTAAACTGTCATAGATCCAAAATTATAGGAATAAATTGCAAAACTTGTTTGCCGCATACTTAACTAAATTCCACAATCTCATATTAGTAGATAATTGACCCTCCCTTCACTTTTTGGGTGGCTTAATAAGGACTTTGTAACCCGCTTGCACCTGGCCGGCTTAACCATAAACTTGTAACCCGTCAGCTCATCAATGAGCCTGAGAGTCGCCTTACCCACTTAATGGAAGCGATTTATAATATTTTCCATGTTTCACCATAATGATTATTCCAATAACCATAATCGGCTTGTTGCTCCTGAAAATGTCATCACAATCTTTTAGTTGGCTTATCACTGTAATTTAACCCGCCATACCTTTTACACCTTGATTGCAGATTTTTAACTCGCCAATCATGACTAAGACCCCCACCTCCTGTGACTGGATCGCCTCCAAAGTCACAGAGAGCACTCTCAATGATTTTGTGACCATGGGGGTTTTTCTCGCCAAAGAAGTCATCCACTGGCAGGTTCTTGGCCCCGAAGTTTCTCCTGAACCCCAAGAAGGTGAAGTTGTAGTTTTTACGGGCCACCTCCTTCGTGGCTTCTCACCACACGGGTCAAAAAAATTCCAGGACGTTCTGCATTTCTATAACCTTCATCCACAAATCTTAGCCCCAACTCTGTTTCCAATAAATGCAACTTCCAAGTGTTCTGCAAAGTGTACCTTGGTAAAGAACCCTCTGTCGATCTATTCAGAGACTATTTTTATATCAACCGCCATACTGAGATGTCAGATGGGCCCAGTCTTGAACTCAGAGGTGTTTCCATCCAAAGACGAAGAGACCTTACTTTTCCTTCAGCTGCATTACCCAGTCACCCCAAGGACTTGAACTTTACCTGGTTCTACTATAGACACCTCCCCACCTGGAGAGAACCCCTTGCCGGGTTTCCGTCCCTACTGGCTCACCACCACCGGTCAGCTTCCAGGCCATTTAACTACTGCAGAGCATGCTCTCTTTGTCTCCACCTTTCAAAGGTAAGGGCTTTAATCGCCAATGGCCTAACTGGAGTTGATCTGGTCCGCTGTTGGGTCGCATGGAGGATTCTACCACTGAGTCGGTGCCCTAGCTTAATGTGCCAGTATACTGGTGACATAAAGGATCCACAACATTTCAGCCCAACACATCTAACTGACAAGGAGATCAACGAAATTACTAAGTCGCTTCTTAGGGAATCACTGGAAAACTGTAGCACAACGGGTCTGAACCCTTTTTGTACTCTTAACCCCACTCCTCCTGTAAGTATTTTGAACGAAACTCATCCTCTTTTATCCATCTCTTTAATTTTCACATTATTTCAACTTTTTTCTCATATGTTTATAGGCCGACTATCCCTTCCGGAAAAAGAAACTTCAAGCCGCCGCCCCAGTCCGGAAGCCTAAAACCAAGGCTCGAGGTCCACGTTGTCGCAAGAAGCCATCCGCTGAAGAACTGCTCCATCTTGATGATGAGTCGGAGGTTGAACTTGATTCCCTTGGCTTTCTTTTCATGCAACTTATTGACGCTAATTCCTCTTAGGAAGAGCCAGATACTAGCCATCCAGACGCAGCATAGGTAACTATAATTTCCTCTGACTCAGAACCCTTGCCAGGAAAGAAAACTCAACGGGTCACCCGAAAAGTAAGGTTTTCTCACCCTCTTGCTCATTTGGATCCCAACTTTCTTTTGAAGAAACAACAACATGAATTGAGGCGTAAGACCTGGAGTGATGGCACTCAAGATCTCATGTCCGGCTTACCAACACCCCAGCTCCTCGAAAGCGTCGCAACGAGGTGCCACATAGCCCGACTCTATGTCTTCCACAAGCCGGTCTCATACGACAACCTCTTAATTCTTCTGACTCAAAATATCAGGGAACACCGCCATCATCTGGCGACTCTAGTGGAACTCAAATGCCTTCTTTCAAGATTGCCCATGGGTAAGTATTTTCATTTGTTCATAAATGATTTGTAGTGATATATTCATGAACTCTTGTATTCTTGTCATAGAGGCGTAGCAAAGGCGGACAAGAAACAAAAGGTGGGCAAGCCTTCAAAAGACCCCAAAGGTGCTGAGCCAGAGAGGCAGGTGCCAGAGACCTCTGAGGCTTCAATCCAAAATCCTAAAGACCTTGCCAATGACCCGCCACCACAAACTTATGCTGCCCCCTCTGAGCCAACGGATATTGAGATTAACCTGGCTGTCCATCAAGACCCGCCAAGTCTTAAGCCGCCCAATCCTGCCAAGTCCACTGAGCCCTGCCACTTCTGACACTAATGGCATCACTATTACCGGGTCAGCCTTTAAGGCGCCCGAGGTCTCCAGAGTGCTATCCAAGCACTCAGCTAAGGAAAGAATACTTTCATTGGAGAAGGGCAAAATTGGATCTGGAAAATTATTCCTCATTCAATGCAGATGAAGTGTACGCGGGCTACTTAAACCGCCTCCACACAAGCCGAGATCTGGAAGCCGGGTTATTCCAATTGATGGAAGAAAAATATGACGTATGAACATGTCAATCCCCTCTTTAGCCTTTCATATACATATATCTAGAGTAGCCCCCAAGGGCCGGCTTATCTTGACAAGATGAGCTGGGTCTTCTAATCATTGATATAGATGAAACCTGTAGCCCCCAAGGGTCGGCTTATCTGAATAAGATAAGCCGGGTCTTATAATCGCTGATACAGATCAAACCTATAGCGCCCAGCCGGCTTATCTGAATAAGATGAGCTGGGTTTCATAGATTCGAATGAGCTACATCAGCCCCCAAGTGCCAAGTATATTGCTTGCAATGTGCTTGGGACTTAAATAACTATATGATAACAAAACTGCTCATTTTGTGGTAACCACTGCTTCAATTTTTATTTCATGATGCTTTAAACTTGAAAGAGTCACAGCTGGGCGACTTAAAGAAGAATATCAAACTTCAACAAACAGAAACTTCCAAGGCTGAGTCAAAGTTGAAAACTTCACTGCAGGACATTGAAAAGATGAAGGCGGGTTTTTATGCTGAAAGAACCGCCCGGGAGACTGACAAGGTTGCACTGCTGAAAAGAGCTGAAGAGGCTGAAAAGCAACTTAAGCGGGTGACTGATGAGCTTGCCGGCTTAAAACAACATATATCACATATGATAGCCGCCAACTGTGGTAAGTTGAAACTCGCACTTCCTTATTTGCTTTGTCATTTCGTGAATTCACCCGACGACTCATAATATACAATCTTCAACCCGCTCAACGATTCTTATGCAAACGTTTGAACAGGACCCAGAAGCGCCAATCTTGGTCAGAACATGCTGCTCAAATTCAAGCCAGTTTATTCATTGACCAAGCAGTTGTATGCTGGAACACTGCGCAACCTTGTCTCTTTGTCAGGTGGCAAAAAACCTGCAACTCATATCAAGACTATGCCGGAACATCTCTCAACAGTGCCAGCTGAAATTGAGGAGTTTAAATTATCAGCCGCCCAAGCCAGAGCCATTGTTTCTCTCGGTCGAGCCAAGGCATGGCAATCAGAACTTGACCTGGAAGAAATAGCGACCGGATGCCTAGAATTCAAGGATGACCAGTCGATCTTTGAAGAGAAAGACTTCAACAATTGCGTCAGAGACATGTGTCCCGTGGCATGCAAACTTGTAGAAGAGCTGGATTTGAACAAATATACACCAGCTTACGATGACAACAACAATAAGATTAAGCCACCATCCCATGAGATTATGGATCTAACCTTGCAAAGGCGTAAGCATATCTTCGCGCCCTGACCTTGACCCTTCCATTATTCTTAATGATGAAGCCACATTTGAGGCTTTAACCGGCATCGACTAGACATCAGCTGACCTCCAGATGGTCGACAAGGAAGAGCCAGCGCGGGATGACCCAGAATCTTCAAGGCGCCAAGATGGCAACAACCCGCCAGGACAAAACCCGAAGAATGCTGATACCGACTCAACGGAGTAACTTAACTCTGAAAAACACTTGTTCACAATTTATTAGGCTCAGCTGAAGCCTTGTAATAGGTAGATGAAAGCAAGTATCTGCTCTGCCATGCATTCGAGCATGTTATCTCAACTTTTGATCTAGCAGTTGAACCTTAATTGCATGCTTGATTTGATCATTTATATACATATGAGCCGTGCAATGATTCTGCTCTTCACCTGAGGTCTTGAATATTCTTTGAAGACCCATCCATATGTGCACAGGCGGCTTGTATCCAAGAGCAGATAATGGGTTAACAAACCCCGAAGACTCATAATCTCATATAGCAAAATAAAACATACCAGTGGCTGTGTAGTCAAAAATCATACTGGCGACTTAAAGTCAAAAACCAGGGCGGGTGACAACCCAAAAACATGGTTGTTGAGCCAAGACATACTGGAGATTTAAACTCAAAAAGCCAGGGCGGGTGACAATCCGAAATGCTCAAACATGACCAGCATAACCCAGAGCCGCATGACCTGAGGATTCATAATTTGCACAAAAGTAAAAAACTTGAGAGCATAAAAAACATCTGAAAAGTTAAAATAGACAAGATGCTAATCTCAAATATTTTGTAAGCCGGCTTGTAAGGCACGGAAGAAAAAAGTTGGCTCACATGCCTCATGTTTGCTTTCAAGGCCGCATAGCCATTTTATCCTGTAAGCCAACCTCCATGACATAACTCCGTTGTTTGAACCTTAACTAGTTCAGGGTCTTTAAAAAAATTGACGGTTAAGAGTACAATAGTACATATAGCGGAGTAGCACTAAACAGACATGTGAGTTTATCCTAGATCACTGTAAGCCGGCTGTCACATGACACAAGCCGCCGTTTTAACCTTAACAAGTTCAGGGTCTTAAAAAAGATTGACTGTTAAGAGTTTGACGGGTCAAATAGCAGAGTAGCAAATTTCAAACAAGCAGGATTAACCCATAATGTGGTGTCTCATGCCGGTCAAGAGGGTATGAAAGCTAAACCCGGTGGGTTGGAAGCCCCCTAGTGACCTTATGATCAACTAATAAAGACTCAGCTACACATAAATGAAACGACAGAGGCCCTGAATTCTTCGGAGATGCTAGCTTTATTATATTTGATCATAAAAAAGTATATATACATCAACAGAAGTATGTATAATGATAAGAGCAAGTGACACAGGTGTAATAAGGTCGAAGGTGAGCTATATTCCACGGTCGATTGGTTTCCTTCTCGTACGTGCGAGATTCTTTGCTCTCTTGTATAACAATGAGGTAGTAAGACCTGTTATTGAGATTTTTGCTGATCACAAAGGGTCCTTTCCAAGGAGGCGAAAGCTTATGCATCCCCATCTGATTTTGAATCAAGCGGAGCAGTAAGTCGCCCTCTTTGAAAGGTCCGGCTTCGAACTCTACGGCTATGATAGCAACGTGGGTGTTGCTAATATATTGCTGAACGAGCCACCACAAGGTCACACTCTTCATCCAAAGCATCAAGTGCATCCTGACGTGTCGTCTCATTATTAACTTCAACATATGCCGCCACTCTAGGCGAGTCATGATGGATATCACTAGGGAGAACCGCCTTGGCCCCGTAAACCATGAAGAAAGGCATATAGCCTGGTGATCTATTGGGGGTGGTATTGATACTCCAAAGCACTGAAGGTAGCTCCTCAACCCAACAACCCGACGTTTGCTTCAAAGGAAACATTAGCCGGGGCTTGATACCTCTCAAAATTTCTTGGTTAGCTCGTTCTTCTTGACCATTAGACTATGGATGATCCAATGAAGAAACATCAAGACGAATATGCTCTCTATTGAAAAACTACTTCATGGCACCCTTAGGGAGATTAATACCATTATCAGTGATGATACTGTGAGGATAACCAAAGCGAAAGATCAATTTTTTCACAAACTAGACTGCAGTTGCTGCTTCACAATTGCTAATAGGCTTTGCTTCAATCCACTTGGTAAACTTGCCAACTGCCACCAAAAGGTGGGTCTTCTTATCCTTAGACCTCTTGAATGGTCCCACCATATAAAGCCCCAGGATGCAAACAACGAAGTTATTGGGATCATCCGCAATTCCTGAGCCAGCACATGAGCTTGCCTTGCAAACTTTTGACACCCATCACACTTGCTAACAATATCATCTGCATCCACATAGCTGTCAACCAGTAAAACCCATGATGAAAAGCTTTAGCCACCAAAGATTTAGAGCCGGCATGATGAGCAAAATCACCTTCATGAATCCCTCATAAAATTTCATAGCCCTCCTTAGGAGAAACACAGCATTGGAACACGCCTGTCACACTGCGTCGGTGTAACTCGCCATGGAGAATAGTCATAGACTTAGGCCTCCCAGTCATCTGTCTTGCCAAAGTTTCATCCTCTGGTAACTCACCCCGGGTCATATAAGCCAAGTAGGGGAGTGTCCAATTAGGAATAGCATGGAGAGCCACCACCAGCTGCGCCTCCGGGTCAGGGACAGCAATATCCTCCTTGAGGGAGTCCTGGATTCGGGAGTGCTTGGGTGCCCGACCTATTCAATATGGGTCAGACTGATGGGCCGTGAAGATAAAGTGGAAAACTGTCGCCCGTGTCCGGGTAGGACTCTTGTGTTCGTGGACAGTAAGATTGGTGTCTGGATATACTATTTCCTTCCCTTGTAAACCAACTCTGTACAACCCTGGGCCCCTCCGGTGTATATATAAACCAGAGGGTTTAGTTCATAGAGGCTAACAGAATAATCATAGGCTAGACAGCTAGGGTTTAGCCATTACGATCTCGAGGTAGATCAAGTCTTGTAACTCCTATACTCATCGAATACAATCAAGCAGGACGTAGGCTTTTACCTCCTTTATGTTAGATAATAACGAGAATAAACGAGACACGTGGACACGGATTTTTACGTGGAAACCCTTGCAGGAGAAAACCACGGACGCACGAAGGCGCAATCACTATGAGGAGGAGTATTACAAGCACGAGATGACAGACCGTCTGAGGTGCGACTACATGGGGTATATAAGAGGGCAATACATGAGAGTCCTTGGAGGACAAGTAAGCGAGTTGTACTCGTACGCGCCAACGTCATCGCAAAGGCCCACACCGGTTGTACTACGTCTAGTCCAACATGGTGTAATTTGGATCACAATTTAACAATCTCCACCTTGATCCAAATTCCCTCAAGTAGTCGAAGAAAGTAGATAACTCCATCCAAATTAGCATAAACACCTTGTGCGTCAAAGTCCATAGGACTAATGAGAAATACCAACTAAGCCTGAGCAAAGCTCAAACTTATTGGTCGGAACTGGCGTTGTCATCATATCAGCAGGATTATCATGAGTACTTATCTTGCATACCTTCAAATTGCCTTCAGCAACAACATCTCGAATATAATGAAATCTGACGTCAATGTGCTTTGTTCTCTCATGATACATTGGATTCTTGGTAAGATATATAGCACTTTGACTATCACTAAACACGGTAGGGCAAGATGAATCTCCACAAAGCTCAGTATATAAACCTTTCAACCAGATAGCTTCTTTACATGCCTCAGAAATAGCCATATACTCGGCATCAGTAGTGGAACAAGCCACAATAGACTTCAAAGTTGCTCTCCAACTCATAGCACAACCACCAATGGTGAAAACATAACCTATGAGTGATCTTCTCTTATCCAAATCACCAGCAAAATCAGAATCAACAAAACCAACAAGTCCATCTCCAGTTTTCCCAAACTGTAAATAAGCATTAGAAGTACCACGCAGGTATCTAAAAATCCACCGAATCGCTTTCCGATTGCTCTTTTCGATATTAGCCATGTATCTACCGACAACACTCAATGCATATGATAAGTCGGGCGAGAACAAACCATGGCATACATAAGTGAACCAACTGCACTTGAATAGGGAACTCTAGACATGTACTCAATATCGCATCGACTTAGGACATAAAGTCGATGATAATTTGAAGTGTGCAGCTAACGGTGTACTCACCGGCTTGGCATTATGCATATTAAAATGACGAAGAACTTTATCAATATATCCCTTCTGACTTAGATATACTTTTCCAGACGGTCTATCTCTGGATATTTCCATGCCAAGTATTTTCTTTGCTGCACCCAAATCCTTCATCTCCAATTCATTACTCAATTGCTTCGTTAGTTCATTAATCTTTGACATACTCTTTGCAATAAGCATATCATCAACATAAAGGAGCAAATAAATAGTTGAACCATTGACAGTTTTCAAATAGACACAACTATCATAATTAGACCTTTTGAAACCTTGAGAGAGCATAAAGGTGTCAAATCTCTTGTACCACTGTCTCGGGGATTGCTTCAATCCATAAAGAGATTTGTTTAACTTACAGACAAGCTTTTCTTTACCAGGAATAACAAAACCTTCAGGTTGTTCCGTATAAATATCCTCTTCTAATTCTCCATGTAAAAATGCAGTTTTAACATCCAATTGTTCAAGCTCAAGATCACGCATGGCAACAATACTGAGTAAAGTGCGAATAGAGCTATGCTTCACAACAGAGAAAAGACTTCGTTATAGTCGATTACACTGAATCGGCTATAACCTTTAGCAACTAACCTTGCTTTATATCTTATCTCATCATTAGTTGAAACACCTTCTTTCCTCTTGAAAACCCACTTGCAACGAATAGGTTTCTTCTCTCTAGGTAATCTTACTAAATCCCAAGTGCCATTCTTTTCAAGTGATTCCATCTCATGATGCATAGCGGTCATCCACTTATTACTATCACCAGAAATAATAGCCTCAGAATATGAAGAAGGCTCAGAATTACCTTCAATTTCTTCTGCAACAGATAAAGCAAAAGAAACAATATTGCACTCCTCAATTAACCTATCAGGTTTATTAATACCCCGCCTAACTCTGTCACGTGCAAGATTCCAACTGGGTGGCACAAAATGCTGATTTGGAGTGGGAGTGACATGATCATCATCAACGACGGGTTCATCATGTGCAACAATTTCATTACCAGATGTATCACCTGAATCAATAACATGCTCCACCTGAACAGTAGGCTCCTGAACAATAGGTTGTTGTTCACTCTCAACGGGAACATTAGTAGATGAAACATCATGTAACATAGCAGATTCATTAAAGATAACATTTCTTCTAATAACAACCTTCTGGGTTTCATTCCACAATCTAAAACCTTTAACACCAGACTTATAACCAAGAAAGATGCACTTAACAGCCCTAGGCTCCAACTTTCCATTATCAACATGAGCATAAGTAGTGCAACCAAAAACTCTCAACTGTGAATAATCAGCAGGTGAACCAGACCATACCTCAATTGGAGTTTTCTTATTAAGAGCAATAGATGGTGAGCGGTTAATGAGATAACAAGCAGTGGAAGCGGCCTCAACCCAAAAATGCCTATGCAAACCTGCATTGGACAACATGCAACGGGCTCTGGAAATAATGGTCCTGTTCATACGCTCAGCAACACCATTTTGTTGAGGAGTATAAGGAACGGTGTAGTGTCCGACAATGCCTTCAGACTTGCAATAATTTTTAAATTGGTTAGAACAAAATTCCATACCATTATCAGTGCGAAGTATCTTTACCTTCTTTTCAGTTTGTCTTTCAATCATAATCTTCCACTCCTTAAATGCTGAGAATACTTCATATTTATGCTTCAAGAAATAAGGCCAAACTTTTCTCGAATAATCATCAATAATAGTCAGCATGTAACTTGCACCACCTAATGACTTCTTGCGAGATGGTCCCCATAAATCAGAATGCACATAATCAAGAATACGTCAGTTGTATGGGTCGAATTATTGAACTTCACCCTGTTGTGCTTGCCGAAGATACAATGATCACAAAATTTCAATTTACCAGGTTCATATCCATCAAGAAGACCTCTCTTATTTAACTCTGCTAAACCAAGTTCACTCATATGTCCAAGACGCATATGGCAAAGGTTAGCAGCATCACAATCAGAATTCTTTGAAACAAGTGGAGTAGCGTTACCTGAAACGGTAGAACCTCGAAGGTAATAAAGACCATTGGTCGAACTTAAGTCACCTTTCATCACAACAAGGGAGCCTTTCGTGACCTTCAAAACACTATCTCCACCTGAATACTTGTATCCCTTTGCATCAAGGGCACTCATAGAAATAAGATTTCTCTTCATCTTCGGAATATACCGAACATCTGTCAAAGTTCTGATTATGCCTTGATTCGAATAGAACCTATGCCTTCAATCTTGCATGGTGAATTATGAAAACCCAAAACAGAACCAGCAGAAGTAGTGGAATCAAAAGTATTAAACCAATCTCTATGTGGACACATATGAAAAGTGCATGCAGTGTCAAGTACCCACTCATCATTGGTCTCAGCACATCTAGCAATAACGACAAGAGCATGATCGGAACTATCATCACGAGCAACGTTAGCAGAATTTTCACCTTGTTTGTTACCTTTCCTCTTTTCTTTATTCTGCAACTTGAAACACTCTGAGATGTCATGCCCATCTCTCTGGCAATACCTACAATACTTCTTGTATCTGGATTGCGACCGACCCCTGTAGCTGTTTTTACTTTTGCCTCTGTTTCCATTATTGGAGTTCTTCTCCTTTGTCCTGCCATGAACAGATAATCCCTCGGCTTGGGATGAACTCGAACCATCATGAGGCACCATTAATTTCATCTTCTCCTTGGAGTTCAAAGCTTCATAAACTTCATTAAGCGTGAGAGTATCACGACTATATAATATGGTGTCTCTAAAATTTGTATAAGAACTTGGCAGTGAACAAAGTAACATTAACGCAGTATCTTCCTCTTCATACTTAACCTCCATTGCAGCTAGATCAGATATGATCTCTTTAAATTCTGAAATATGATTCAAAACATTACCTCCCTCGGGTAACCTGTGCAGGAATAATTTTTGCTTCAGATGCATCTTGCCGGTGAGATCTTTAGTCATGCAAATCCCTTCCAGCTTTAACCATAGAGCGGCGGCAGTTTTCTCGCTCAAAACTTCCTGCAAAATATTATTATGCAAATGGAGTTGAATTTGTGACAAAGACTTACAATCAATTCTTTTCTCCTCATCAGTCCAATGTTGAATTCGGTTCTTCCCAAAACTATCCAGTGCTACGTCATAGTCGGCCTGTGCCAACAACGCCCACATCTTGACTTGCCATAGGATAAACCTTGTGTCACGGTCCAGCAGCGGAAAATCGTACTTCATGGATGTCATGAATAGATTAAATCTGCGTACACAAAGTAGTACAAGCCGGTAGACAAATTCTTGACAGAATTTAATATGCAGATCAAACTGAGCAAGGAACAGTAGCACCTGGCAGCTTCATGTATACGTGGAAGTGGGAGACCAAAAAAAGTGTAGCTTGATGTGACAAATACTAGTACTAGTAGCTGGCCGATCAAAGTACTAGTTCTTGATCGGTGATGAAACAAATAAAGCGAATCTAAACTTAGCTTCACGTGAAGGAACTCCTCGGGAGTTGCAGCGACCAGGAACACAGGAATTTGACAACCCGTGATGTGACGACGACTCTGCCAAAATTCGCGTCAGCCTCGGTAGATTGCCGGAGTTGGCTGCAGCGGAATTTTTTTTCGATATCGGACATGGCTAGACAACGCGCGACTTGACCTAGTAGTAGATCGACTCGGTTCCTGTCGAACTCGGCGACTTGATCGATCTGGCTTCGGATCGCCAGGTCGCGTCGGCCGCGGCGCAAAGGACGTCGCAACCCTAATCTCCCGATCTCAAATCTCGTATCTGAAACATCAGCTCTGATACCACTTGTTAGATAATAACGAGAATAAACGAGACAAGTGGACACGGATTTTTACGTGGAAACCATTGCGGGAGAAAACCACGGACGCACGAAGGCGCAATCACTACGAGGAGGAGTATTACAAGCACGAGACGACAGACCGTCTGAGGTGTGACTACATGGGGTATATAAGAGGGCAATACATGAGAGTCCTTGGAGGACAAGTAAACAAGTTGTACTCGTACGCGCCGACGTCAACGCAAAGGCCCACACCGGTTGTACTACGTCTAGTCCAACATGGTGTAATTTGGATCACAATTTAACACTTTAAGAGGGCCCAGACCTGGGTAAACATTGTGTCCCATTGTCCCTAGTTACCGTTGATCATTAGACGCACAACTTGGCCCCCCACCCGAGAGCTGCCAGTTTTGACACCAACATTGGTGCTTTCATTGAGAGCTCTGTTGCGTAGTCATGAAAAGCGATCTATGGCTCGCCTTGTCATCAACAACGACATCACCTCTGGAAGGGGCCTCACTTTAGGACATATTCTCTAGCTCGGTGATTTCACCATGGGGGCCCGTACGACCATTAAGCCAACAATGCCCCACGATGTCCAAACAACACCTCTGCATCGGTCTCAAGTACTACAAAAATATGGATCCGACAGACGTCTCATCCTTAAACGAGCTGCTAGATCGCATTGCCGGCCTAGGGTTTTCAATGGACTATGGTCGAAGCGGGCTTAAACCTGACCAAAGGGAAACCAATCTCCCACCAATCACCCACCTGGTAGCGGTCATCGAGGAACAAGCCGATAACTCTTCTTCCCCCATGTTAAAAACCAGATATGTTCGGGTCTTCGAACCCCTTGAGCCGCATACCCTTCCTTCGGAGGTAATTCCGTGTCCCCCGGACTCAGGGTCAGACATAGGGTCCGGGGAGCACTTGGATCTTCCCAGACCCGTACTCGTGACCTCGGAGATTTTGCCGGCTCCAGACAAAGATTTGGGTCGGGATCCAAATTTTAGCCAACCCACCCACCACAATCAATATTTTCCAAGCAATTCAGGCCCTATGGACATACATGAACTGATGTATGTACTGCAACAACCTCAGGAAACGGTCCATCACTTTTGGGCTAGGTTCCTACTTGCCAAAAACAAGATTAAAGATTGCTGCGACAACGACGCAGTCTCGGTTTTCACCGTAATTGTGTTGACGAGGGAATCCGGAATGCCCTTGACCGTCGTCGCATACAAAGTTTCGTGGATCTATCGCATCTAGTGCGGAAATACTGCGCGATGGAAAGCATATGGAAGGCCCAGAAAACCCAACTGGAACCAACTGCCTCCAAGCAATATGCGGCCCAGGCTAAAAGGATACACCCTTATGAGGCATCCGACCATAAGCCCGTCGGCAGAAAAAACAAACCCTTTAATGGATACAGGTCCGTTCTTGAAGAAGTCCTCGACAAACTCCGATACATGCGACTCCAAGCACAGACGCAACTCACAACCACCGTGCATGTTGGGTACTCCGGCAGGTAGGTAAGAGTGGGGAGGCCATCCTCACCACCGCCACTCTAGAGAAACACTCTCCAGAGGAGGGCGATTTTAACGTTCTCACGATCTTCGAGACCTTCTCTTAGAATAATCAGCGTAAAAGGGAAATCCGCGACCTCACCAAAGTCCACCAAGTAACCGCACCGAGCCCATGGAACGACGCAGAAATAACCTTCACCGCCGATGACGAACCAAAGGCCTGATTAGTTCGAGCACTCGCCGCTCTAGTATCAAAACCCATTGTGGACAGCTTTCGAGTCACTAAAGTGCTCATGGGCGGTGGCAGTGGGCTTAACCTCATCTACGAGGACACGCTCGACAAAATGTAGATTGACAGAAAACGCATCAAGCAAAGTAGCACCACCTTTCGAGGCATCATCCCCAGTCGAGAAGCATGGTGCTCTAGGAGAATTAAATTGGATGTAGTATTCGGCACGCCTGAAAATTACAGGTCCAAAGAGTTGCTCTTCCATGTGGTCCCCTTCAACAGCGGATATCACGACATCCTCGGGCGGGACGCTTCCGAGCTATACCCCATTACAGGTATATGAAGCTTAAAATGCCAAGGCCCAATGGAATAATCACAATTTCGAGTGACCCGGATAAAGCACTTCATGCCGAAAACAAAACTACACCCTTGGCCCTCGAGGCACTATCCGAAGCCCTAGCAGCCGAAGAACTAACCACCCTACGATCCACGGTGGACAAGGACGATGTGATTCTCGATAAGAGACCTAAATTCACCTCTTTGAAGCTAGCAGATGAAATAGTTTAATTTCAGGTGCACCCTACGGACCCCAGTAAAACATCGTCCATAGGAGCACAGCTGGATCCGGCAGTAGACGCTGCCTTACACACATTCCTACACAAAAATTTGGATATCTTCTCCTGGCACCCTTCGACATGCCCGGGATCCCACGCATGCTGGCCGAACACAACCTCAACATAAATAAAGGGTTCAAAATTGTCAAGCAAACGCTGCGGCGATTTTCCGAACCCAATCGACAAACTATGGGGGAAGAGCTAGGCAAACTGCCAGAGGTCGGGTTCATTAGGGAAATCAAATAGCCGGATTGGCTAGCCAACTTGGTCATGGTGCGAAATAAGGATAAATTATGGCACCTTTGTGTCGATTTCAAATACCTCAATAAAGCTTGCCCTAAAGATCCTTTCCCATTGCTTTGCATTGACCAGATCATCGATGCGACCGCAGGACACGACTCATTGCATTTCCTTGACGCTTACTCTAGATACCATCAGATTAAAATGAAGGAGTCTAACTAGGCCGCAAGGACGTTCATCACCCCGTATGGCCCTTTTTGTTTCAACACTATGCCTTTTGGGCTTAAAAACGCTGGTGCCACTTACCAACGTATGATTCAAACATGCTTGGAAAAACAAATCGGCAAGACAGTTGAAGCATATGTGGACAACGTGGTCATCAAAACCAAACACGTCGAATCACTGGTGGATGATGTTTGCCTCACCGTCGACAACCTCCGGACATATGATATACGGCTCAATCAGGAAAAATGTGTCTTCGGTGTTCCAGCTGGAAAGCTGTTGGGGTTCATTGTTTCCATAGAGGAATTGAACCAAATCCAGCTAAGATCCGAGCCTTGTCACAATTGGCTATACCAACAGACCTAAAGCAGGTCCAAAAACTAGCAGGGTGATGGTGATACGTCTCCAATGTATCTATAATTTTTGATTTTCCCATGATATTATATTATCTGTTTTGGATGTTTAATGGGCATTAATATGCCATTTTATATTATTTTTGGGACTAACCTATTAACCGAGGGCCTGATGCCAGTTTTTGTTTTTTTGCCTATTTTAGAGTTGTGTAGAAAAGGAATACGAAATGGAGTCCAAACGGAATGAAACCTTTGCGATGATCTTTCTTGGACGGAAAGCAAACCGGAAGAATTGGAGATGAAGTCGGAGACACAACAAGGATGCCACAAGGCAGGAGGGTGCGCCCAGGGGGTAGGGCGTGCCCCCACCCTCATGGCTCCCCTGACCTAGTTCCTTCGCCTATATATACTCTTATACCCTAAAAACATCAGGGGGAGCCACGAAACCACTTTTACACCGCCGCAACCTTCTGTACGCATGAGATCTCATCTAGGGACCTTTTCCGGCATCCTGTCGGAGGGGGATTTGATCACGGAGGGCTTCTACATAAACACCATCACCTCTCCGATGAAGCATGAGTAGTTTACCACAGACCTTCGGGTCTATAGTTATTAGCTAGATGGAATCTTCTCTCTCTTTGATTCTCAATACCATGTTCTCCTCGATGTTCTTGGATATATTCGATGTAATATTCTTTTGCGGTGTGTTTGCCGATATCCCATGATTTCTGGATTTATGATCAAGATTATCTATGAATATTATTTGGTTCTTCTTTGAATTATTATATGCATGATTTGATACCTTTGCAAGTCTCTTCGAATTATCAGTTTAGTTTGGCCTACTAGATCATTCTTGCAATGGGGGAAGTGCTTAGCTTTGGGTTCAATCTTGAGGTGTCCTTTCCCAGTAACAATAGGGGCAGCAAGGCACGTATTGTATTGTTTCCATCGAGCATAACAAGATGGGGTTTTCATCATATTGCTTGAGTTAATTCCTGTACATCATGTCATCTTTCTTAAAGCGTTACTCCATTCTTATGAACTTAATACTCTAGATGCATGCTGGATAGTGTTCGATGTGTGGAGTAATAGTAGTAGACGCAGGCAGGAGTTGGTCTACTTGACATGGACGTGGTGCCTATATTCATGATCATTGCCTTAGATATCGTCATAACTATGCACTTTTCTATCAATTGCTCGGCATTAATTCATTCACCCACCGTAATATTTGTTATCTTGAGAGAAGCCACTAGTGAAACCTATGGCACCCGGTTCTCTTTCCCATATTATTGAATCTTGTTTACATCTTGCTAGTTTCCGATCTACTATTTTGCAATCTTTACTTCCCAATCTATAAAGCAAAAATACCAAAAATATTTACTTTACTGTTTATCTATGTCAATCAGATCTCACCTTTGCAACTAACCGTGAAGGGATTGACAACCCCTTTATCGCATTGGGTGCAAGTTCTTGATTGTTTGTGCAGGTATTCGGTGACTTGTGTGTCGTCTCCAACTGGATTGATACCTTGGTTCTCAAAACTAAGGGAAATACTTACGCTACTTTGCTGCACCACCCTTTCCTCTTCAAGGGAAAACCAATGCAAGCTCAAGAGGTAGCAAGAAGGATTTCTGGCGTCGTTGCCTGGGAAATCTACGTCAAGTCAAGCCGTACCAAGTACCCATCATAAAGTCTTCTCCCTTGCATTACATTTTTTGCCATTCGCCTCTCGTTTTCCTCTCCCCACTTCTAAAACGGTTTTCAAAAACCTTTTCCTTTTCTTCGCCCCTCTTTCATTCACCTCTTTTTGCTTGCTTCTTGTGTGCTCGTTTGTTAGTTTGATTTGTTGCCATCATGTCTGAAAGTGGGGAGGTTATCATTGAAAAGGATAGTAGTAACGATGGGGGGAACTTTGATGCTTTTGATAATCCTCATGAAGAACCTACTATTTTGCATAATAAAAAGTTTCGCATTGGTAGTGGTAATATTATCAAAAAAGGGGTTATTCAAGATTTCTTTACTTGTGCTGGCGCTTTACCCACTATGGGTGGGTCTATTATCCATAAAACTAGTAGTCTTGCAGACGCTATATCATTGCTCGTAGTTGAACTTGAAAGACAAGTTATTCACATGCATCCTTGCATACAAAGAACTTTTCTAGAGTTTTCCAATATCGAGCATTCTTCTGTTAAGCTAGCAACTACCATTTTTCTAGCACATGAGTTTAGATTTATAAAAAAAGAAGCTAATGAAATTTTTGCACATTATAGGGTGGACGCCGGTCGTCCTCCCATGGAAGCAATTCTCTTTAACCAAGAAGACATAATGCGTTTACGATACTTAGATCATGTTGCTTATAATGAGAATCTTAGAAAGAGGGTTCCTACTGATGTTCTAGTTGATAGGATTTCTGAACTTAATGATAATTTTTCTATTCAGAACAACTTGTTGGGTTTTCCCCTTGAACAAAGGCTCATGACTTTTTGCAAAAAGAACGCTTATAATGATGAGTTGGTTGTACAATATGAAGGGCCAAAGGAGGAACCAATTCCCCTCGAGCTTGATCTTGGGGACTTTTATCCCATTAAATTTAGCCCTTTTGATTACTTTTGTTTGCGTCAAAGAAAACTTGCTGCTGAATGTAGGGAACAGATGATTTTTTTTTGATATTTTCCCTATCATTATTATGGCAATACCTAGATCTATTCGTGTTTTTATGCCTAGCTAGGGGCGTTAAACGATAGCGCTTGTTTGAAGGCAACCCAATTTTATTTTTCTTCTGTACTTTTTCCTCCTGTTTAGTAATAAATAATCCATCTAGCCTCTATATAGATGTGGTTTTGTGTTTTAATTAGTGTTTGTGCCAAGTAGAACCTTTGGGAAGACTTGGGTGAAAGTTAATGCGATCTTGCTGTAAAAACCAAAACCTTTGCACTCACGAGATTAGCTGTCATTTTTTTTACAGAAGAGTGCTTTTAAATTGATTCTTTTTGAAGAGGATTAATAGAAAAATTCTTCACGTTCACCAATTTATTTCAGAATTTTTGGAGTTACAAAAGTATTCGAGAGTTACAGATTACTACAGACTGTTATGTTTTTGATAGATTCTGTTTTTCGCCTGTTGTTTGCTTATTTTGATGAGTCTAAGAGTATTATCGGGGGGTTTGAACCATAGAGAAGGTGGAATACAGTAGATTTGCACCAATATAAATAAAGAATTAGTTCATAACAGTACCTTAAAGTGGTGATTTATTTTCTTATACTAACAGAGCTCATGAGATTTTCTGTTGAAGTTTGGCGGTGTGAAGTTTTTAAGTTTTGGGTAAGCATTTGATGGACCTTGGAATAAGGAGTGGCAAGAGCCGAAGCTTGGGGATTCCCAAGAAACGCCAAGTTTAAATTTAAGGACAACCAAAAGCCTAAGCATGGGGATGCCCTGGAAGGCATCCCCTCTTTCGTCTTCATCTATCGGTAACTTTACTTGAGGCTATATTTTTATTCACCACATGCTATGTGTTTTGCTTGGAGCGTCTTGTATGATTTGAGTCTTTGATTTTTATTTTACCACAATCATCCTAGCTGTACACACCTTTTGGGAGAGACACGCATGAATCATGATTTATTAGAATACTCTATGTGCTTCACTTATATATTTTGAGCTAGACTATATTGCTCTAGTGCTTCACTTATATCTTTTTAGAGCATGGCCGTGGTTTTATTTTATAGAAATTGTTGAACTCTTATGCTTCAGCTATATTATTTTGATAGTCGTTTAGAACAGCATGGTAATTTTCTTTGGTTATAAATTAGTCCTAGTATGATGGGCATCCAAGATGGATATAATAAAACTTTCATATAAAGTGCATCGAATACTATGAGAAGTTTGATTCTTTTTTATTGTTTTGAGATATGAAGATGGTGATATTAGAGTCATGATAGTAGAGTAGTTGTGAATTTGAGAGATACTTGTGTTAAAGTTTGTGATTCCTGTAGCATGGACGTATGGTGAACAGTTATGTGATGAAGTTGGAGCATGATTTATTTATTGATTGTCTTCCTTATGAATGGCGGTCGGGGACGAGCGATGGTCTTTTCCTACCAATCTATCCCCCTAGGAGCATGCGCATGGTACTTCGTTTTGATAACTGATAGATTTTTCCATTAAGTATGTGAGTTCTTTGTGACTAATTTTGAGTCCATGGATTATACGCACTCTCACCCTTCCACCATTGCTAGCCTCTCTTGTGTCGCACAATTTTCGCTGATACCTTACACCCACCATATACCTTCCTCAAAACAGCCACCATATCTACCTATTATGGCATTTTCATAGCCATTCCGAGATATATTGCCATGCAACTTTCCACCTTTCCGTTTAGTATGACACACTCCATCATTGTCATATTGCTTTGCATGATCATGTAGTTGACATCATATTTGTGGCAAAGCCACCGTCATAATTTTTCATACATGTCACTCTTGATTCATTGCACATCCCGGTACTCCGCTGGATGCATTCACATAGAGTCATATTTTGTTCTTAGTATTGAGTTATAATTCTTGAGTTGTTGTAAAAGTGTGATGATCTTCATTATTAGAGCATTATCCCGTGTGAGGAAAGGATGATGGAGACTATGATTCCCCCACAAGTCGGGATGAGACTCCGGACGAAAAATAAAAAAAGGCCATAAAAAAGAGAGAAGGCCCAAATAAAAAAATGAGAGAAAAAGAGAGAAGGTACAATTTTACTATCCTTTTTCCACACTTGTGCTTCAAAGTAGCACCATGATCTTCATGATAGAGAGCCTCCTATGTTGTCACTTTCATATACTAGTGGGAATTTTTCATTATAGAACTTGGCTTGTATATTCCAATGATGGGCTTACACAAAGTGCCCTAGGTCTTCGTGAGCAAGCAAGTTGGATGCACACCCACTCAGTTTCTTTTTGAGATTTCATACACTTATAGCTCTAGTGCATCCGTTGCATGGTGATCCCTACTCACTCACATTAATATCTATTGATGGGCATCTCCATAGCCCGTTGATACGCCTAGTTGATATGAGGCTATCTTCCTCTTTTTATCTTCTTCACAACCACCATTCTATTCCACCTATAATGCTATGTCCATGGCTCACGCTGTCACATCCCTAGCTTCTGGTATTGCTCTAGACTAGCTTCATGTGTGCATCATATTTAAATTTTGCTTAATATTGAAATGGGGATTGTTTCAAACCCTAGCATCAAAGGAATTCAATAGGTTCAAATAAAACATTTTTAGTGAAACCAAAATGGCTTTCAAAAATGTTCATCATTTCTGGAAAATGTTGGAAACAGTAACCGGAGATGATGCACATTTTTCCATGACATTTTGGATTTTTGAAATAACACATATTGTATTTGAGTTGGAGCAAATATATGTTATATATATTTTTTAATGCTTCAATAATTCTGATATTTTGTGAGGGGCTCTAGAATATTACTTTCAGTCCCTACAAAAATTATTGGAAGAAACAAAAATGGTTTAGTGCTTGAACTAAATCAAAACAGATTGAAATAAATAGAAAACAACAATTAAGATAGAAAACAGAGAAGGAGGGAGTACATGTTACTCACCTGGCCCAGGAGAGAAGCCGGCCCAGTCCACTGGCCCCTGCCAGTCATCCCCATCCTCACGCCAGGAGGACAGGAGCGCGTGGCCGCGGCGCGCTGGCACGCGCCTCGCCAGCTCCTGCTTGCCGCCGAGGGCCTGGACGCCCCCACGAGTGCCACGCCACCTCCCCGACCCCCCTCTCACTTCTCCCTCGCTCTCTGGACCTCCCTTCCCCTCGCTCCTCTGCTTTTTCCCCCATGGCCGAGCATGCCGTCGCCGCCTTCTGTTGCCACGGCCACCGCCCTCCTCGCCCATCCAACGTGCTCGAGAGCTCCGCCACGCCGTCCCCGTATACCCCACCGAGCCACGTGAGCTGGGAAGCACCGCAACGCCGCCAACACCGCCGTTCCCCTCGTCGGTCGCCGTGGATCCTCGCCGTCGATCACGGAGTTCTGAGGCCTCCCGACCTCGTCGACGACGCCTTTGAGTTTGCTGTGAGCTTCTTCTTGTTTCCCCCTTAGCTCCATGCTCATTTTCTTCCGCTAGCATCGTTTTCCACCGCGGCCGTGAGCTCAGCGCCGCCGCGTTCGTCGCCGTCGTCGCTACAGGGAGCAATAGTCGTGCCCAAGCACGTAGTTGTGCTCCTGCTGTCTCGTGGATTCCACCTAGCCTGTTGGTTTGCTCGGCTGCGAGCTGCAACCTCACGCATGACCGAGTCAGTGCTTCGGCCGCCGCCAAAGCTCACCGCCGTTGCTGATTCCGGCCACCCCAGCGACTGCTGCCACCACCAACTGATGAGCCCAGATGCGCTGCGTCCGTAGAACCCAGCCACGCGAGCTCCCGTCGCCGGAAACGGCCGGGAGGGCAACTCCGGCGTCCTCGGATTAGCGCCGGCGACTAAACGCTGATTTGCTGCCGTGGCCTTAATTAGTGTAGGGATAACTACCCTCCAGTTACACTGACAAGTGGGCCCAGCCCTGCTAACAGTTATTAGGTTAGGTTAATTAACCCTGTCAGTTAACTGACTCAATGACAGGTAGGCCCCACCAGTCAGCTTTGACTTTGGTCACCACGACATCACCACGGACAACAGTCTTGACGTCAGAAAATCGTTCTTCGAATATTCATATTTCTAAATAAATTAGAAATTCCAGAAAATGTCTAAAACTTCTAAAAATCATAGAAAATCAACCGTAGCTCCAAATCAAACAAATTATATATGAAAAATTATCAGAAAAATCCAATCTATCCATCTGTACTATTTTCATGCATGTTTGAACAATGATTGTCCTCTGTTTTGGACAAAACAAATAAAGGGCATTTAAATAATCATATATGGAGTTGGAATTTGAATCATGTATTCAAACCAACTTCATTTAAATCATAACTAGGTGCATTAGATCAAATCACAGCATATTGCCATGTCATGATCATGCATCATATTGTAGCATTGCATTGATTGTGTTCTTTCTCAGTTGCCGGTGTTTGTCCCCTCTCGATAGACGTGGTTCCGACGACGAGTTCGATGACACCGATGAAGAACTATATTATCTTCGAAGTGCGAGCAAGCAAAACCCCTTGTTCATTCCGATACAATCCCACTCTCTCGCTCCTGCTCTCTTTTCTGCATTAGGACAACAACGATACAATCATTACTTGCTGCGGTAGCTGAACCCTTTATCCTTTGCATGACTGTCATTCCACAAGAAATAGATGAAACCCACTAGCATGAGTAGGAGTTGTTTGAGCCCTGATGTGCCTACTCATTCATGCTTGTCTGTCATGCCTGCTATTGCTTAGAGTTGTGTCAGGTCTGATTCATCGGGAATGAATCGGAGGTGTGTGAACATGTCCTACTGTTGAGAGCTAAGTGTGTGAACACGATTTGGTAAAGGTAGCGGTGAGAGGCCATGTAGGAGTACATGGTGGGTTGTCTCATTGCAGCCGTCCTCAGGAACTGAGCTCTGTGTTTGTGATCCATGAACAGTTACTACCACACATTGGGTTCCGGTAACTCGACCCCTCTCGGCTTCTTGATCACCCTGGTTCTCTGTCCAGGAGTTGCAACTAGTTTCTGGTGTTTGTAGGTAGTGTTAGTAGTCTACCAAGTGGCACCCGGTACAAGTGGGCTTGGGACAGACTAGGCACAGTGGCACGGTGTACCAAGTGGCACCCGGATGGTGGGCTTGGGAACCCTGCTCACATCGTTTGGGGCCGTGGCGACACCCGGCCGGATCTCCTTGCGGATGGAACCCGAATAGGCGATAAACCTGGACGAGAGACTTGAGTGTTTAGGTAGGCCGTGGCCGACTCCCTCGCTGGCTTCCGCTTGAAGGTTGCTGCGGTACATGACGTGTCTGGGCGATAAGTGGCGAGAGCGTGTGTGAAGAAGTACACCCTGCGGGGTTATCATTATCTATTGAATAGCCGGATTCCTCGGATATGGAAACTTGGACCCTTGCATAGTTCATAGACAAGTGAAAGTGGATACTCTAAAATACGCAAGATAAGCGTGAGTGCTATGGATGGCGTTCTCGTGAGGGAGATGGGAGCGGATCCATAGTGGAGTATTGATATGGTGAATATGTGGACTCGTGTGCGCCACCTCAAAAGAGTTACTTGCGATGTAGTTCAGGATAGCCACCGAGTCAAAGCTGGCTTGCTGCGCTTAAACTCCACCATCCCTTGTTGATAATGATGCATATGTAGTTAGTTCGATGTAAGTCTTCTTGGGTACATTTGTACTCACGTTTGCCTATTTTATGTTTTTGCAGAGAGACTTGGTCTCGCTAGTAGTTCCACGTGGACTTGACGTTTAGCTTGTTACCTCAGCTACGATCTTGTGCCCTCGGCAGATCTCGGTAGATAGTCGCTTCTCGGCCTTTTTCATTTGTAGATGTCGTACTCGGACATGATAAGCTTCGCTTGTGCTTGACTTGTATGCTTTGAATGTTGGGTCATGAGACCCATGTTTGTAATATCTCGCTCCTCGGGCCTAATGAATAAATACTTGAGTCGTAGAGTCATGTTGTGATGCCATGTTGTATTTGCACATATCGAGCTTATTGTGTGTATGTTATTGAAATGCTTGGTATGTGTGGGATCGACTATCTAGTTGTTTATCTTTAGTAGCCTCTCTTACCGGGAAATGTCTCCTAGTGTTTCCATTGAGCCATGGTAGCTTGCTACTGCTCTGGAACACTTAGGCTGGCCGGCATGTGTCCTTCTTCGTTCCTGTGTCTGTCCCTTCGGGGAAATGTCACGCGTTGAGTACCGGAGTCTGTTAGCCGCTACAGCCCGGTTTACGAGTCTGCTAGCCCAAAGTGCTACAGCCCGAACTTATTCGCCGATGACCGACACGTTCGATCTTTGGTCATGGATGCTGTCCTCAGTAAATCTGTGCCACTTTGGGTTCACGGCTAGCCATGTCAGCCGGGCTCCTTATCATATGGATGCTAGCGACACTATCATATCGTGTGCCAAAAGGCATAAACGGTCCCGGCGAAGGTAAGGCGACACCTGGGAATACCGTGCGTGAGGCCGCAAAGTGATATGAGGTGTTACAGGCTAGATCGATGTGACATTGAGTCGGGGTCCTGACAGCTTTGGTATCAGAGCTTGACTGCCTGTAGGATTACCAAGCCAAACTGGTCGAAGTTGAGTCTAGAAATTCTTTAGTTATATAAGGGAATTGATTGTGGGATGGAACGTAAGGCTCTTTTTACTCCTTTACCTCATGGCCTTCTGATCTGAGTCATCATCTTCTCTTCTACGGGGATTAAGAACTAGGCCTTCTCTTCTTTCTATCAGGATCACGTGTTACTAATCAGTAGTACCTTATAGGTTTGATGATTACAAGCCTAGTTCAGTTCTACTATCTTGTTATGTTACTAAGTTGGATCAGAACCTTAATATTGTGCTTCTGAGTGGCTATGCCACCATTTTTGTAGCATGTCTAAATTCTTTTGAGCATTTACAGCTGTTATGCTGTCCGAGTCATCCCAGGTTTCTAAATAGTCTGATATATTTGCAAATCCCTTCCTCCCGTTCCTGATGTCCTTTTAGGCCAGGTTAATCACACTAATTGTTGAGTTGAGATATTCTATTGCCTCGACATTTATGTTGGAGCTATTATTATGACCCTAGGTGTCTAGAGTATCGCCTAGTAATCCAGCCATGCTTGTGTTCCCCGTGTGATGATTCTGGCCATCATTCTCGAAAGCATCCCGTGATGCCGCTTAGTAGTAGGTATTCTACTCCTGGGTTTTGAACCCGAGATTCACCCTACTTACCTCGTGTTGATAGTGTTTGCTAGTTCCTTTAGGATATTAGTAACCTTTGCGATAGTCCTCGAGGTCCGTGGTATATCGTTCTTCCAAATGCCATGAACCATTCTTGGCAGGAGTTCTTTTGAATCAAAAGATCACAACGGGAGTGCTCTCGATGAGTTCTCCATGTTATATTGTGACTCTGTCAGTTCTACCCTTTCCGCATGGGTTATCCGGAAGGAACATGTTGAACTTGGTTCGACATACTAATCTATGCATCGACAACTCAGAAAATTATATGTTCCTTTGAGTTGTTCTCTTAGTTGTCTTCTGACCCTCGTCTATCAATTGATAGACAAGAGTAGTTGTGCACTCGAGTTCATCAATGCTTATTATTCTTGTGGTCCGTCAAGCCATTCTATTCCGGAATGACTTGGAGAAACAAACTCCAGTACCTCATCCATATCCAGGATTGGGTCAAAGTAGTTGTATTCCACAGATCAAAATGCCAATCCAGCCTTCGTTCTGTTATACCCTGAAGTATTACCTTCTTTATGTCAGGATTGTCATGAGAATTGCACCACCTCCTATGAATTCTTGACGCAGTGATACTTCTCGCCATCATTTTCATTTCTCGGTTCCGCGTTGTTGCAACCGGAATGCCGACAAGTGAATCGTGGTGTGTGAAATCAATACTCCTAGCAACTCCGTTGTTTGGTAGTTAAATGGACAATAACCTCATCCTTAGCGAGTTGATTATTAAATCACCACCCTAAGGTTGATCGTGCTACCTAGTCCTTATTTCCTGGTGCACTCCCGATCAATGAGTTAGGATCTTGTCAAACCCTCGCTCTTTTGATCATATCATCTTGCCCTGAAAAGCAAGATTGTTCTCGAGCTTAGTAACATATCGGTGGTTCGTGATTTTCCGAATACCTTCTCGGAAGTATCACCAGGTCGTCACCTGACCGCTATGTTTAGTTCGTGATCAAGTTGGTTTTCTTATAAATCACTACTTCTCCAAGAATCTGTGTTGGATATCCCTGAGCTAGTTGGTTGAGCTAGAAAACAACTTGGAGAGTTGGAAGATGAAAGCTTGTCCGACTCAGCTCATTCCAAGGGGATATTTTTGGTGTATGTGTGTTGAAGAAAGATGATATCTACATCATCTTATCCAATCTTTGATTTGAGTATGGGCTATCATCAAATCAAATCAGAACCAACGATATTCGTAATGTTGTCTTACTCATGGTTGTTTCCTCGAGCATACACCATTATATCTTCTGGGTCTGACCAATGCTAACACCTTGTTTACATAGTTATGGAATTCCATCTCCATGGGAATCTCGATGACTTGTTGTTGTGCTCATCAGCAACATTTTATCCTCTCCATGATTCATGTTGAACATCTAAGTTAGTAATGGAAACTTGTGTAAGCATTTTCTTCATGACCGTTCATGAAGTATATGTTTGGATGAAAGAAGTGACTTCCTTTGATTCATGTGCATTTGATGTAAGTTGCCGCCGTGAATTCAAGAAAGTTAGTTTTGCTTCCTCCGGAATCATCCCAAGTCAGTCATGCACGTGCAAAGAATTCTGTGGTCTGTCAGACTGATCATCTTCATTCCATATGTATCCCTGGCACACCAAGCCACTGATTGATTTGTTCAAGGAGAAGGAGTTTCTTTTTAAGAGCTAACCCGGGCTTAATCAAGGACTCCGTTATCCGCAATGATGATTCCCAACCTGAACTCGGTAGTGTTTTGTTGTAAGACTACTATGTGGTCATGCTTGTCTGGGACAACGTGTTCACATGTTTGTAGCAGAACCAGCTCATGTTTTGGAGCTTGCTATCGTAGTTCATTTCCGAGAATCTCGCAGCGTCATCTCGTCGATTTGTGTTGCAAACTTTCATTTTCCTTTCTAGACTCGATGAGTCTGGAATATTCTAACACCAACCAGATCTGAATCTCGGCTGATATGATGGTTGGAACGTTTTCCCAAGAACTATAATAGTGGTCTCTCCGTAACCCGGTAAATTGGATGTTGTGGCCAACACACCCAGCCGGAAGACCTATTGTTGTAGTATCTTGATTGAGGAAGTTGGCCACCTCCCCATAAGGATTTCGTATGGTTTATTCCAGCAGTTACTCCTTATAGATTCCTGTGCTCCCGAAGTCCGACCTTTAACTTGATGTCCTAGATACCAAATCATATCTATGAATGGGTTACACTAGCACATCAAGGAGAACATTAGAAGCGGAGTGCTAAATGTATCTCGGTCGATTATCCAGATTTTGTCCCCTTGGTCTCGCTAAGGTAAAATCTGAGAAAGTGTTATCTTCCTTTGCATCTGCATCGTCCATCGCTATTCATCATGGTAGTATGTTGTGTTGTCAGCACCCTTGACACGGATGTTGGTAAAACCTTGATGAATATGGAAATGCTCAAGTTTTTGAGAGCACGCACAAGCTCTAGGTGTTATCATCGACACTAGCTGGGCTTGCTCTCAGTTTCATCGGTTATGCTATAACCATTCCAATAGTGGAATCACTCTCTGCTGTTGAGCTTCTCCCTAGTTACTAAAATCATCCCTTGTGTTGTTTTCAACAAGGTAATCCACATCATTCAACCTGACCCGAGAATGTCATTCTTTCAGACTCTTTCAAATGATCAATTATGATTACCTTAGGCTGATATAAAGATTTTCAATGATCTCTGAATCAAATGTAATTCTTTTTGCCACTTAAGGGGATATTTCTACAAGTCACCTCTCCCAAGGTGCCCCGTTATGGGATCATAGTAATTGTTCCCTCGCTACTCTGAAACCTCGTCAGATTATGTCTTCTGTCCTTCCTGAAGCATGTCTTGCCTCTCAGCTCCAGAGATGTTTCTACGTCTCATTCTGTGAGTTGATTTTGTGATCCTTGAGATGATCCTAAGTTGCTCGACCCTCAAGAAGGTCGATTCCTCCAAGATCCTTCCCTTCTTCTCATCGTCATGTTGGATGTAGTTCTCAAAGCAAGACGTCAAGATCAATTCGAAGCAATGAATCAACATCTTCGAAGAATGCAATGGGTCATGAAGACTGTGTCAGTTCCATGTCCCCTTTGTCTTTTTACCTCACGTCTTGAATCTCGGGACGAGATTCTTGTTTAGTGGGGGCGAGTTGTCACATCCCTAGCTTCTGGTATTGCTCTAGGCTAGCTTCATGTGTGCATCATATTTAAATTTTGCTTAATTTTGAAATGGGGATTGTTTCAAACCCTAGCATCAAAGGAATTCAATAGGTTCAAATAAAACATTTTTAGTGAAACCAAAATGGCTTTCAAAAATGTTCATCATTTCTGGAAAATGTTGGAAACGATGAATCGAGATGATGCACATTTTTCCATGACATTTTGGATTTTTGAAATAACACATATTGTATTTGAGTTGGAGCAAATATATGTTATATATATTTTTTAATGCTTCAATAATTCTGATATTTTGTGAGGGCTCTAGAATATTACTTTCAGTCCTACAAAAATTATTGGAAGAAACAAAAATGGTTTAGTGCTTGAACTAAATCAAAACAGATTGAAATAAATAGAAAACAACAATTAAGATAGAAAACAGAGAAGGAGGGAGTACATGTTACTCACCTGGCCCAGGAGAGAAGCCGGCCCACCCACGCCCCGCCACCATCCCCATCCTCACGCCAGAGGACAGAGCGCGTGCGTGGCCACCGCCACTGGCACGCCTCGCCAGCTCCTGCTTGCCGCCGAGGGCCTGGACGCCCCCACGAGTGCCACGCCACCTCCCCGACCCCCCTCTCACTTCTCCCTCGCTCTCTGGACCTCCCTTCCCCTCGCTCCTCTGCTTTTTCCCCCATGGCCGAGCATGCCGTCGCCGCCGCTCGCTGTTGCCACGGCCACCGGCCCTCCCTCGCCCATCCAACGTGCTCGAGAGCTCCGCCACGCCGTCCCCGTATACCCCACCGAGCCACGTGAGCTGGGAAGCACCGCAACGCCGCCAACACCGCCGTTCCCCTCGTCGGTCGCCGTGGATCCTCGCCATCGATGCGGGAGTTACAGGGCCTCCCCGACCTCGTCGACGACGCCTTTGAGTTTGCTGTGAGCTTCTTCTTGTTTCCCCCTTAGCTCCATGCTCGTTTTCTTCCGCTAGCATCGTTTTCCACCGCGCCGTGAGCTCAAGACCGCCGCGTTAAATCGCCGCGTCGCTGCTGAGGGAGCAATAGTCGTGCCCAAGCACGTAGTCGTGCTCCTGCTGTCTCGTGATTCCACCTAGCTCGTTGGTTTGCTCGGCTGCGAGCTACAACCTCACGCATGACCGAAGTCGATGCTTGCCGCCGCCAAAGCTCACCGCCGTTCTTGATTCGCCACCCGGCATCGCCGCCACCACCAACCGATGAGCCCAGATCGCTGCGTCCGTAGAACCCAGCCACGCGAGCTCCGTCGCGGAAGCGGCCGGAGGGCAACTCCGGCGTCCTCGGATTAGCGCCGGCGACTAAACGCCGATTTGCTGCCGTGGCCTTAATTAGTGTAGGGATAACTACCCTCCAGTTACACTGACAAGTGGGCCCAGCCCTGCTAACAGTTATTAGGT
The DNA here is from genome assembly GCA_021437245.1 of Aegilops speltoides. NCBI lineage: Eukaryota > Viridiplantae > Streptophyta > Magnoliopsida > Poales > Poaceae > Aegilops > Aegilops speltoides. Next base: position 211,548,974 of record CM038142.1, read on the forward strand.
TAGGTTAATTAACCTTGTCAGTTAACTGGCTCAATGACAGGTAGGCCCCACCAGTCAGCTTTGACTTTGGTCACCACGACATCACCACGACATCAGTCTTGACGTCAGTAAATCGTTCATCGAATATTCATATTTCTAAATAAATTAGAAATTCCAGAAAATGTCTAAAACTTCTAAAAATCATAGAAAATCAACCGTAGCTCCAAATCAAACAAATTATATATGAAAAATTATCAGAAAAATCCAATCTATCCATCTGTACTATTTTCATGCATGTTTGAACAATGATTGTCCTCTGTTTTGGACAAAACAAATAAAGGGCATTTAAATAATCATATATGGAGTTGGAATTTGAATCATGTATTCAAACCAACTTCATTTAAATCATAGCTAGGTGCATTAGATCAAATCACAGCATATTGCCATGTCATGATCATGCATCATATTGTAGCATTGCATTGATTGTGTTCTTTCTCAGTTGCCGGTGTTTGTCCCCTCTCGATAGACGTGGTTCTGACGACGAGTTCGATGACACCGATGAAGAACTATATTATCTTCAGAAGTGCCAGGCAAGCAAAACCCCCTTGTTCATTCCGATACAATCCCACTCTCTCGCTCCTGCTCTCTTTTACTGCATTAGGACAACAACGATACAACTGTTACTTGCTGCGGTAGCTGAACCCCTTTATCCTTTGCATGACCTGTCATTCCACAGTAAATAGATGAAACCCACTAGCATGAGTAGGAGTTGTTTGAGCCCTGATGTGCCTACTCATTCATGCTTGTCTGTCATGCCTGCTATTGCTTAGAGTTGTGTCAGGTCTGATTCATCGGGAATGAATCGGAGGTGTGTGAACATGTCCTACTGTTGAGAGCTAAGTGTGTGAACACGATTTGGTAAAGGTAGCGGTGAGAGGCCATGTAGGAGTACATGGTGGGTTGTCTCATTGCAGCCGTCCTCGAACTGAGTTACGTGTTTGTGATCCATGAGCAGCATTACCACACATTGGGTTCCGTAACTCGACCCTCTCGGCTTCTTGATCACCCTTGTTCTCTGTCCGGGAGTTGCAACTAGTTTATGGTGTTTGTAGGTAGTGTTAGTAGTCTACCAAGTGGCACCCGTACAAGTGGGCTTGGGACAGACTAGGCACAAGATGTACGGTGTACCAAGTGGCACCGGATGGTGGGCTTGGGAACCCTGCTCACATCGTTTGGGGCCGTGGCGACACCCCGCCGGATCTCCTTGCGGATGGAACCCGAATAGGCGATAAACCTGACGAGAGACTTGAGTGTTTAGGTAGGCCGTGGCCGACTCCCTCGCCGCTTCCGCTTGAAGGTTGCCGCGTACATGACGTGTCTGAGGCGATAAGTGGCGAGAGCGTGTGTGAAGAAGTACACCCCTGCAGGGTTATCATTATCTATTCGAATAGCCGGATTCCTCGGATATGGAAACTTGGACCCCTTGCATAGTTCATAGACAAGTGAAAGTGGATACTCTAAAATACGCAAGATAAGCGTGAGTGCTATGGATGGCGTTCTCGTAGGGAGATGGGAGCGGATCCATAGTGGAGTATTGATATGGTGAATATGTGGACTCGTGTGCGCCACCTCAAAAGAGTTACTTGCAGTCGTAGTTCAGGATAGCCACCGAGTCAAAGCTGGCTTGCTGCAGTTAAACTCCACCATCCCCTTGTTGATAATGATGCATATGTAGTTAGTTCTGATGTAAGTCTTGCTGGGTACATTTGTACTCACGTTTGCCTATTTTATGTTTTTGCAGAGAGACTTCAGTCTCGCTAGTAGTTCCACGTGGACTTCGACGTTTAGCTTGTTACCTCAGCTACGATCTTGTGCCCTCGGCAGGATCTGGTAGATAGTCAGGCTTCTCAGCCTTTTTCATTTGTAGATGTCTGTACTCAGACATGATAAGCTTCCGCTTGTGCTTGACTTGTATGCTTTGAATGTTGGGTCATGAGACCCATGTTTGTAATATCTCGCTCCTCGGAGCCTAATGAATAAATACTTGAGTCGTAGAGTCATGTTGTGATGCCATGTTGTATTTGCACATATCGAGCTTATTGTGTGTATGTTATTGAAATGCTTGGTATGTGTGGGATCTGACTATCTAGTTGTTTATCTTTAGTAGCCTCTCTTACCGGGAAATGTCTCCTAGTGTTTCCACTGAGCCATGGTAGCTTGCTACTGCTCCGGAACACTTAGGCTGGCCGGCATGTGTCCTTCTTCGTTCTGTATGTCATCCTTCGGGAAATGTCACGCGTTGAGTACCGAGTCCTGTTAGCCCGCTTCAGCCCGGTTTATCGGAGTCTGCTAGCCCAATGCTACAGCCCGAACTTATTCGCTGATGACCGACACGTTCGATGCTGGGTCATGGATGCCTGTCCCTGTAAGTCTGTGCCACTTTGGGTTCACGGCTAGCCATGTCAGCCCGGGCTCCTTATCATATGGATGCTAGCGACACTATCATATACGTGTGCCAAAAGGCGCAAACGGTCCCGGGCGAAGGTAAGGCGACACCCGTGGGAATACCGTGCGTGAGGCCGCAAAGTGATATGAGGTGTTACAGGCTAGATCGATGTGACATTGAGTCGGGGTCCTGACACACGCTCATGTATTGCGTGAAGATTGAAAAAGTTTGAGAACATAAAAAGTATGAAACAATTGCTTGGCTTGTCATAGGGGTTGTGCATGATTTAAATATTTTGTGTTATGAAGATAGAGCATAGCCAGACTATATAATTTTGTAGGGATAGCTTTCTTTGCCCATGTTATTTTGAGAAGACATGATTGCTTTGTTAGTATGCTTGATGTATTATTATTTTTACGTCTTAAACTTTTGTCTTGAATCTTTCGGATCAGCACATTCATGCAACAATAAAGAAAATTACATGGATGAATAGGTTACATAGCATTCCACATAAAAAATTCTGTTTTTATCATTTACCTACTCGAGGACGAGAAGGAATTAAGCTTGGGGATGCTTGATACGTCTCCAACGTATCTATAATTTCTGATTGTTCCATGCTATTATATTATCTGTTTTGGATGTTTAATGGGCATTAATATGCTATTTTATCTTATTTTTGGGACTAAACTATTAACCGAGGGCCCAGTGCCAGTTTCTCTTTTTTTTGCCTATTTTATAGTTTTGCAAAAAAGGAATACCAAACGGAGTCCAAACAGAATGAAACCTTTGTGATGATCTTTCTTGGACCGAAAGCAAACCAGAAAACTTGGAGATGAAGTCAGAGACGCAACGAGGAAGCCATGAGGCAGGAGGGCGCGCCCAGGGGGTAGGGCGCGCCCCCACTCTTGTGGGCCCCTCGTGGCTCCCCTGACCTAGTTCCTTCGCCTATATATACCCTTATGCCCTAAAAACATCAGGGGGAGCCACAGAACCACTTTTCCACCGCCGCAACCTTCTGTACCCATGAGATGCCATCTAGGGACATTTTTAGGCATCCTGCTGGAGGAGGATTCGATCATGGAGGGCTTCTACATCAACACCATCACCTCTCCGATGAACCGTGAGTAGTTTACCATAGACCTTTGGGTCCATAGTTATTAGCTAGATGGCTTCTTCTCTCTCTTTGATTCTCAATACCATGTTCTCCTCGATGTTCTTGGAGATCTATTCAATGTAATATTCTTTTGTGTTGTGTTTGCCGAGATCCAATGAATTGTGGATTTATGATCAAGATTATCTATGAATATTATTTGTTTTTTCTCTGAATTATTATATGCATGATTTGATATCTTTGCAAGTCTCTTCGAATTATCGGTTTAGTTTGGCCTACTAGATTGATCTTTCTTGCAATGGGAGAAGTGCTTAGCTTTGGGTTCAATCTTGCGGTGTCCCTTCCCAGTGACAGTAGGGGCAGAAAGCATGTATTATATTGTTGCCATCGAGGATAACAAGATGGGGTTTTCATCATATTGCTTGAGTTAATTCCTCTACATCATGTCATGTTTCATAATGCGTTACTCTATTCTTATGAACTTAATACTCTAGATCCATGCTGGATAGCGGTCGATGTGTGGAGTAATAGTAGTAGATGCAGGTAGGAGTCGGTCTACTTGACAAGGACGTGATGTCTATGTTCATGATCATTGCCTTAGATATAATCATAACTATGCGCTTTTCTATCAATTGCTCGGCAGTAGTTCGTTCACCCACCATAATATTTGCTATCTTGAGAGAAGCCACTAGTGAAACCTATGACCCCCGGGTCTCTTTTCCATATTACTAAATCCCGTTTACATCTTGCTAGTTTCTGATATACTATTTTGCAATCTTTACTTTCCAATCTATAAACCAGAAATACCAAAAATGTTTACTTTACTATTTATCTAGCTCTATCAGATCTCACTTTTGCAAGTGACCGTGAAGGGATTGACAACCCCTTTATTGCATTGGGTGCAAGTTCTTGATTGTTTGTGCAGGTATTCGGTGACTTGTGTGTTGTCTCCTACTAGATTGATACCTTGGTTCTCAAAACTGAGGGAAATACTTATGCTACTTTGCTGCATCACCCTTTCCTCTTCAAGGGAAAACCAACGCAAGCTCAAGAGGTAGCACGTGGCGGCTTTGAGCCTCTTTATGTCCAGATTAGGAGAGAAAGCATTGCCACTTTACAAGCTACTTAGATGCACTAATAGCTTTGAATGGACAGACGCTGCCATAGCCGGATTGGAAGAAATAAAAACCTTACTAGCAGGCAACCCAATCCTAGGTACCCCAGGTGTTGGCGAGCCTATGTTCCTTTATATCTCCGCAACTCACCAGGTAGTAAGTGCTATACTCGTCGTTAATCGAGGGGAAGAGGGACAAAAATTCCCATCCAAAAGCCAGTCTATTATGTATCAGAGGTCCTCACACCATGCAAATCCCGATATCCTCACTACCAAAAGATAGCTTACACGGTCTTTACGGTATCTCGAAAACTTCGACATTATTTTTAAGAGTGTTCGATCACGGTGGCATCTGAAGTATTACTTAGAGACATTATCAACAACAGGGACGCCACCGGCCACATAGCTAAATGGGCTATTGAACTCTTATCGTTCGAAATAACATAAAAGCCACGCCGAGCTACTAAATCTCAGGTGCTGGCCGACATCGTCTCCGAATGGACGGGATCCGAGCTCCCTAAAGAGTACAGTTCATACTCCAACTGGATTATGTACTTTGATGGCTCAAAAATGCTAACCGGACTGGGGGCTGGCATCATCTTGACATCCCCACGGAGACACAGTCCGCTACGTGTTTCAAATCATGTATACGGACTCCAATAATGCAGCCAAATATGAGGCGCTTCTACACGGTCTCCGCATGGCTGTCTCAATGGGTATACAATGCCTAGACGTGCGCGGCGATTCAAACCTCGCAATATCTCAGGTCAATGGAGAGTTCGATGCAAAAGATCTAAAAATGGCGGCATATCAAAATGCCGTATTAAAAATATCGGCTCGGTTCGAGGGACTAGAATTCCATCATGTCGCTCGAGACACTAACCAGGCATCCGACATCCTCACTCACATTGGAACCAAGCACGACCCCGTCCCGCCTAATACCTTTGTGGAAAGGCTCATTATGCCATCTGTGGTGTGGCAGGGCAAGAGTGCAGACGCCAGTACAGACCTGGTCACACCCCCAACAGCCGAACACAATACAGATACCATCGGGGGTTCAGATGCTGAAATAACTCATTCTGCTGATGAGATCATGGGCGTTATTGATCCATGGACTGAACCTTTCCTAGCCTACCTTAATAGGTAGGAGCTTCCTGATGATCAAAATGAGGCCCGTCACATAGTTCAGCGTTCTGAAGCCTACAAAGTTCACGAGGGTGAACTGTACAAGAAGAGCACTACCGGAGTTCACCAAAGGTGCATCTCCGAAGAGGAGGGATGGCAGCTCTTGGTGGAAATACATGCTGGTCTGGGTGGCCATCATGCTGCAGCTTGGGCCCTCCTAAGCAAATCTTTCTGGACAAGTTTCTTCTGGCCAACGGCCCAAGCAGACGCACAAGCCCTTGTCCAACGTTGTGTGGGATGTTAGCTTTTTGCCAACCAAACTCATATGCCTCCCACTGCCTTAAGAAAAATCCCCATCACTTGGACCATCGCGGTCTAGGGGCTTGATATGGTCGGACCCCTTAAAGGGGCAAGACACAAAAAGAAATATTTACTGGTGATGGTAGATAAATTCACTAAATGGATAGAGGCCAAACTAGTAAAAACAACTAAAGCAGGGTCAGTGACTGACTTTATATCCGGTGTGGTACACCACTACTGGAGGAGCCTATCACCTTCGTAATCCATAGGAAAATCGCCTAGAGCCAAATCCATTGAACGCCGTTCGGCTTCGAAGATTCTACGGATAGTTCGGTCGCACTCTCTTTATTTTTTAGTTTGACTAGGTTTCCCCTTCTCCTCTCCTTCTTGTTTTTTCCTTTTTATATCCCAGGGTATGTTTGCATCTACCGAACTATTAGGGGTACACATCTTTATATGTATACACTCCACTATAACTGGGGGCTTCTTTAATGAAGCTTATTATTAAAAGCTTTTGGCTTACATTGTCTATGTCGTTTGTTTTATACATCTTTTGCCATTATATACACCTCTATGTTTTAAGTTTTTGCCAAACTGGGTTGCCTCGCTCCTGTGCTTATACCCTACGTTCCCGATTGTTCGGCTAGGGTATAAAGGGAGTACCTCTGCGATTGCTACAACCGGGTAATCTGGATCTTTACCTCAGACGGGTGAAGCCAAAATCTAGCATTCTTAAGGGAATAATTGGTTGGCTAGCAATGATAGACTATTTACCTTTATGTAATTCTTCTAAAACAAATACGGGATAGGCTGCCCCTAATTCGGATTCAAGCCTAGGCATGCATAATTCGGCATGCCGACCCAAGTAAAGGAACCCCTAACGGAACTATTTTTCCTGGAAGACGTTTCTTACGTTAAATAGTAATATAACATACCTGCCCAAACAAATTTTGTCTGTTTGAGCAATATGACCGGATTGCCTGGTTTCCAGACATAGTAAATGTTTATTACATTCCAACATGGTATCCAGAAACACTCCAATTTCTTGGTTCAGAGGTTGAAGCCGAAGGCCTATGATGACAAATTTTGACAAGTTTGGCCGGAGAGAAAGTTTGATGACAAAGTACATTGGTACATTGAATCGAACGCCTACTCTTTCTCTATGTCATCTACAAGACTGTCTAACCTACAGTCTTCTTGCGAATATTTCGCACCTATCATCACTTGGTCATATACCAAGTTCATGGGAATCTCTTTTCCGTCCGGTCCTTGATGTCCAACTCGGGCCATATGATTCGAATCGAGTCCAATGTAGCATGTTTTCACCATCTCCCATGCCTCTCGTGCACTTTCCCGGCGTGGTGATGCCTTCCATAGCTCGAAATAGCACCGGGCACCTTCGAGCAGGTTCGCCAACCCCTCCATAATTTTTGGAGGGGCATAGGATGGCCATAAGGCTTTGATCATACTCTTCATGGCTTTTCGGGCCTGCTCGTGCACTCTAGACAGTTCTTTTAGAACATCGCCTTGGAATCGGTACACATCTTCTTCGGGACGCTCGTTTAACAGACCTACAAGAACAACATTATAAGATTCCGTATTATAAGATTATATGAGTTCCCTTGATAGTTCAAAGGACATGCCGAATATGCCGCCTTTCAACTTTTTGTTCTCTTCTTGTGCGGCGGAAAATTGAGCCTTTGAGCTCTTTATTTCTTCGGCTTGATTATCCCTTTCCGCCTCGAGTTTATTCTTTTGGTCAATGGTCACCGTGAATTTCTTCATTTCCTCTAACTCAAAGGTGGCGGCATGTAGCTTTGTTTGGCTTGCTTCAAGCTCCTGGGACATCACATTGTTCTTCTCTTTGAGAACCTGCTGTGATAACGATCCTTGAAACGGTTGGTCTAAAAACCGGTTCAAGACTTTGGGGCTACTGGTATATATCTATTAAATTTACACAAATTGTTACCTACAAATCTTTTGAAAGTAGGTGAGCAACTCCAGTAAGTCCATCTCGGGTGGCCCGGATGTATGCATCTGCGGTGCTGATGGCGGTAAATTCCTACTCGGTAAAAGCTGGGGCACGTAGGGTCTCTTTCAGCCGTCGGTGATTCATCGCACTCTCCACTTCAGCATTTGTGACGGATACGTCATCCGAATCCTCATGAGGTGGATGAGTCGGCGCTCCATCCGAATTGGCTCTCATCCTGTTCGATGAACCCGACTCCGGATTGGCTGATGCTCGGCTAGCCGGGATTTTGGACACGTTCGCCGTGTGCTCCTCCTGGAATAAGATGGGGGGGGGGAGAAATATGACAATTCGGTCATATGCTTAGACGCATATCGAAGGTTATGCCTCTTTGATGACGGAGGGGGTTCGACGGTGCTCCCAGTTTCCTTTTGTTTTGAAGGCCCACCCTGTGAAGATGATGCCTTCCTTGGGGACGCCCTTGATTGGGTACAGCTCGCTGAGCGCCGATCCTATAAAGGACAGTTTAGTGTAATGGGTGATATGCGAGCAAGGGCTCCTCTTTTTGAGGATGATTTCTGAGCACTTACCTTGACGAAAGAGAGAAGGTCGGGGTAGTCGACCGTAATAGCCACTTTCGAGCCGTCAAGGCTCGCCTGATAAAAGACTCCATCATCAAACTCTATAAATATGTCCGGATCCTCGCAGAAGTTGGGGTCTTCATCGCGAGCATGATCCTCTGGTTGAGGGGAGGGACAGTGAACATTTTTGGCTACCTTCCTCCATGTTTGCTTTAAAAGACAATCATAATAGTTAGCACTCCTTGATAATGAGGTAGAACAATGCTGATAATCAACAGACTTACCCATTCAATGGGATTGTAAATGGAAAAACCTTCCCGACAATTTAAGCGGAGAAATTCTTCTTCCTCCCCCTTATAAAGATCTGCCAGAATGGCGGCCAGAGCAGCTGGAGTATTTGGGCCCTCGCGATTATAGCGAGATGAGTCGTCATCCCCATTGTAACACCATAAATGGGTCACACTGGACTGAAGGGGCTGGATGCATCACTTTATCGCGATGCCATGACTTCTATTATCAAGAGTCCGGAGTGGGCAAGTAATCTGACCTTACTAACTAACCTCATTACTTCCGCACTATCTTCTTACTTGGGGCTCCGGGGTCGCCAATTAAGTAGCTTATTTGGAGGAGCACTGGAGAATTCGGGAAGCCCACACCGAACTGGGTCCGGAAGGGGAACATCTTCAATATAAAACCATTCCGAAGGCCATTCTTCGGACTCCTTCTTGGGAGTTCCGACGAGGTAGCCTAATCCATCTATGCGCCAAACTTCGGCGCCACCCACTTCAAATATAGAACCATCTTGGTGGCGAGGGACAAGGTAGAAGAACTTTCTCCACAGTTCAAAATGAGCCTCGCATCCTAAAAACAGCTCACATAGAGCGACAAAACCCGAAATATGCAGGATTGAAACTAGCGTGAGGTTGTGCAGCTGGGTCCCATAGAATTCCAATAGACCCCTAAGAAAGGGATGGATCGGGAATCCTAAGCCCCTCAGAAGAAACAAGACAAGGTACACCTCCCCTCCCTGCCGGGGTTGGGGAAATTTTCTGCTAGCGCGGCATTACCAATCGAGGCCAAACCCGCCTGCACGGAGACTAGATCTACGGAGGGAGGTATCCCTGCGTCTGAAGTCGACTCAGCTGGAGATGGGACACTGAACAGCTTCGCTAATTTCCCTCTTGAGGGCCATGGGGGTGCGAGGAAGAGCTAGGGGCGCTCATCATGTTTGGAGTTTTTCATGGTTTTGCTCCGATGCTCTTCGCGCGATGTGGGATGGCATTTGGGGATCTAACATCTTTATATATATATATATATATATATATATATATATATATATATATTGCCCTTGCGAGGCAGGGGCTTATTGGTAAAAAATAATGGACCATTCACATTCACCTTACGCGTGGAAATCGAGGCGAAGATAGGAAGGGATCATAAAGGCAGAACATGGAAGCCAAAGAAGGACTACCGTCGATCCGGAGTATGTTAAAGAACCCGGCTTGCAAAGCCGAAGACATAAGCTAGATACTACATCTTCATTGGAGGCAAGTTCGGGGGTAGTGAGGGAGTCTTGGATTCGGGGGTCCTCAGGTGTCCGGCCTATTCAATATGGGCCAGACTTATGGGCCGTGAATATAAAGTGGAAAACTGTTCCCCATGTCCGGGTAAGACTCTTGTGTGCGTTGATAGTAAGATTGGTGTTCGGATATACTATTTCCTTCCCCTATGAACCGACTATGTACAACCCTAAGCCCCTTCGGTGTATATATAAACCGGAGGGTTTAGTCCGTAGAGGCTACCAGAATAATCATAGGCTAGACAGCTATGGTTTAGCCATTACAATCTCGAGGTAGATCAACTCTTGTAACTCCTATACTCATCGAATACAATAAAGCAGGACGTAGGGTTTTGAAAGTGCAACTAATCCCCTGGTGGTTTTGGTGATTCATAACAACATATAGCTCATTGAAATAATATTATTTCAAGATCAATGTTTCAGAAAGTTCAATGGTTGGTATGGCATGGACTAGAGATGTGGACCCCTCAAAATGCTAAGGACACATATTGGCAACAGCTCAAGACCATACATTTTCATTTTAGTGATCCAACATCACATTGAGTCCATAGGAAAAGACAATACTATTAAAAGGGGATGAGGTGTTGCTTAATGGCTTGCTTGCTCGAAATGCTTAGTGATATGCTACAGAGCCCTCAACCACTTTCTCATTTCCACATATGTCCTAAACCTAAAGTCAAACTCGGCCCCGCATATTTGATCTATCCGGCGCCACCGAGTTCACTTGACATAGCCATACCTACAAAACCTAATCAGTTCGGTCTTACCAATAGGGATCTCAGTCTCACCGACATGGGATTGCAAACTCTCTGTTTCCCTTCATAATGTTTCGGTCTAACCGAGATGAGCGATCGGTCCCACCGAGTTTGTAGTGCAACTCTCTATTTCCTTTTCACATGTATCGGTCTAATCGAGATGAGCGATTGGTCCCACTGAGTTTTCCTGACCAAGTCTTTGTTTGCTTATTACTGAAATGGTCTCATTGAGTTCATGTGATCGGTCTCACTGTCAGTATCAAAACCGGCAGATCTCGGGTAGGGGGTCTCGAACTGTGCGTCTAAAGATCCCAGGTTCATGCCCTCTTAATGGAGGTAATACCCTACTTCCTACTTGATTGACTTTGATGAGTATAGGGGTTACAAGAGTTGATCTACCTCGAGATCGTGATTGGTAAACCCTAGATGTCTAGCCTGTATGATTGTGATTGTCCCTAAATACTAAACCCTCTGGTTTATATAGGTACCGGAGGGGACCAGGGGTGTACAAAGTCGGTTTATAGAGGAAGGAAACTACACATCCAGATGCCAAACTTGCCATCCACGCAAAGGAGAGTCCCATCCGGACACGGGAGAAGGCCTTCGGTTATGTATCTTCACGGCCTATCAGTCCGGCCAATATCACACAGGCCGGCTCTCCGAGGACCCCATAATACAGGACTCCCTCAGCAGCCCCCGAACTTGACTTCAATGATGATGTTGTATCCAACTTCATGTCTTCGGCTTTGCAAGGTAAGTTCCCCCTTGTGCTTCATATAGTTCGGCTTTTGCATTAAATATTGTACTCTATAGCTTCTACACCGTCGTTGCCTCGGCTTCCACGTGTCGGACAAATGCGAAGTGTCCAGGCATTTTTACAAATAACCCCTTGACCATCTAGGTAAGGCGCTTATAAAAGAGAGATCGAATCTCAGATTTCATTCCTCAACAGATGGAAACCCTTACGTCTTGCCACAAAAAACCAATCCAAACATGTCCGACGCTCCTTGCTCTTCCTCGCGTCCCCAAGGCCCTCAAGAGGGTGGCTGGGAGAACTGCTCGGTGTCCCACGCTCAACTGGCCAAGCTGTAGGCACAGGGGTACCTCCCTCCATCGGATCTGGTCCCCGTTTGGGCGGGATTAACCAGCTACAATGGCCAAGCCCTGTGGAGAAATTCCGCAATCCCAATCAAGGGGAGCGGGTGTGCTACGTTTCCTATCTGCCGAGGTGCGTGGTGATGGAAATATGCCCTAGAGGCAATAATAAGGTTATCATTTATTTCCTTATTTCAAGATAAATGTTTATTATTCATGCTAAAATTGTATTAACTGGAAACTTAGTACATGTGTGAATACATAGACAAACAAAGTGTCACTAGTATGCCTCTACTTGACTAGCTCGTTGAATCAAAGATGGTTAAGTTTCCTAGCCATAGACATGAGTTGTCATTTGATCCAGATGACTCTAAGTCTCAATCTGGATACATACTGAAAGTGGGAGGAATTAGCTAGAGTAGCTCCGTGCAGAGCATTGTAGACATAGAATATTTGCAAAATACATACGGTTCTGAATGTGACAGACCAGTTGACTAAACTTCTCTCACGAGTAAAACATGATCATACCTTAGTACTCTTTGGGTGTTAATCACATATTAATGTGAACTAGATAATTGACTCTAGTAAACCCTTTGGGTGTTGATCACATGACGATGTGAACTATGGATAGTAATCACATACAGATGTGAATATTGGTGCTAAATCACATGGCGATGTGAACTAGATTATTGACTCTAGTGCAAGTGGGAGACTGAAGGAAATATGCCCTAGAGGCAATAATAAAGTTATTATTTATTTCCTTAATTCATGATAAATGTTTATTATTCATGATAGAATTATATTAACCGGAAACTTAGTACATGTGTGAATACATAGACAAACAAAGTGTCACTAGTATGCCTCTACTTGACTAGCTCGTTGAATCAAAGATGGTTAAGTTTCCTAGCCATAGACATGAGTTGTCATTTGATTAACGGGATCACATCATTAGAGAATGGTGTGATTGACTTGACCCATTCCGTTAGCTTAGCACTTGATCATTTAGTATGTTTATATGTTGCTATTGCTTTCTTCATGACTTATACATGTTCCTATGACTATGAGATTATGCAACTCCCGTTTACCGGAGGAACACTTTGTGTGCTACAAAACGTCACAACGTAACTGGGTGATTATAAAGGTGCTCTACAGGTGTCTCCGAAGGTACTTGTTGAGTTGGTGTATTTTGAGATTGGGATTTGTCACTCCGATTGTTGGAGAGGTATCTCTGTGCCCTCTCAGTAATGCACATCACTATAAGCCTTGCAAGCGTTGTGACTAATGAGTTAGTTGCGGGATGAGGCATTACGGAACGAGTAAAGGGACTTGCCGGTAACGAGATTGAGCTAGGTATTGAGATACCAATGATCGAATCTCAGGCAAGTAACATACCGATGACAAAGGGAACAACGTATGTTGTTATGCGGTTTGACCAATAAAGATCTTCATAGAGTATGTGGGAGCCAATATGAGCATCCAGGTTCCGCTATTTGTTATTGACCGGAGACGTGTCTCGGTCATGTCTACATAGTTCTCGAACCCGTAGGGTCCGCACACTTAATGTTCGGTGACGATTTATATTATGAGTTATGTGTTTTGAAGTACCGAAGGTAGTTCAGAGTCCCGGATGAGATCGAGGACATGACGAGCAGTCTTGAAATGATCGAGGTGTAAAGATCGATATATTGGACGACTATATTTGTACATCAGAAAGGTTCCGAGTGATTCGGATATTTTTCGGAGTACCGGAGAGTTACAGGAATTCATATTGGGCCTTAATGGGCCATACGGGAAAGGAGAGAAAGGCCTCAAAGGGTGGCCGCACCCCTCCCCATGGACTGGTCCGAATTGGACTAGGGAGAGGGGGGGGGGGGCGCCGCCTTCCTTCCTTCTCCTTCTCCCTTCCCTTTTTCCTATTCCATGTGGGAGGTGGAATCCTACTAGGACTAGGGAGTCCTAGTAGGACTCCACACTTGGGCGCGCCCTATGAGGGCCGGCCTCCTCCTCCCTCCATCCTTTATATACGTGGCCAGGGGGCACCCCATACACACACACAAGTTGATCAATGATCTCTCTTAGCCGTGTGCGGTGCCCCCTCCACCATAATCCACCTCGGTAATATCGTAGCGGTGCTTAGGCGAAGCCCTGCATCGGTAGCAACATCATCACCGTCATCACGCCGTCGTGCTGACGGAACTCTCCCTTGAAGCTCTGCTGGATCGGAGTTCGCGGGACGTCATCAAGCTAAACGTGTGCTGAACTCGGAGGTGCCGTATGTTCGGTACTTGGATCGGTCCGATCGTGAAGACGTACGACTACATCAACCGCATTGTGCTAACGCTTCCACTTTCGGTCTATGAGGGTATGTGGACTCACTCTCCCCGCTTGTTGCTATGCATCACCATGATCTTGCGTGTGCGTAGGATTTTTTTTGAAATTACTACATTCGCCAACAGTGGCATCATAGCCAGGTTTATGCGTATATGTTATATGCATGAGTAGAACACAAGTGAGTTGTGGGCGATACAAGTCATACTGCTTACCAGCATGTCATAGTTTGGCTCGTCCGTATTGTTGGATGAAGTGGCCCAGACCGACATTACGCGTACGCTTACGCGAGACTAGTTCTACCGACGTGCTTTGCACACAGGTGGCTGGCAGGTGTCAGTTTCTCCAACTTTAGTTGAACCGAGTGTGGCTACGCCCGGTCCTTGCGAAGGTTAAAACAACATTAACTTGATGAAATATCGTTGTGGTTTTGATGCGTAGGTAAGAACGGTTCTTGCTCAGCCCGTAGCAGCCACGTAAAACTTGCAGCAACAAAGTAGAGGATGTCTAACATGTTTTCGCAGGGCATGTTGTGATGTGATATGGTCAAGACGTGATGAGATATAAGTTGTTGTATGAGATGATCATGTTTGGTTGAAGTTATGGCAACTGGCAGGCGCCTTATGGTCGTCTTTTTATTGCATAAGATGCAAGCGCCAAATAATTACTTTACTTTATCGCTATGCGGTAGCAATAGTTGCAAGAGCAATAGTTGGCGAGACGACCATGTGACGACACATTGATATAGATCAAGATGATGGAGATCATGGTGTCATGCCGGTGACGATACAAATCATGACAGTACTTTGGAGATGGAGATCAAAGGCACAAGATGATCATGGCCATATCATGTCACATATTTTGATTGCATATGATGTTTATCTTTTATACATCTTATTTTGCTTAGTTCGATGGTAGCTTTATAAGATGATCCCTTACTAAAATTTCAAGGCATAAGTGTTCTCCCTGAGTATGCACCATTGCGACAGTTCTTCATGCTGAGGCACCACGTGATGATCGGGTGTGATAAGCTCTACGTTAAAATACCACGGGTGTAAGACATTGTTGCACATGCAGAATAATCGGGTTAAACTTGACGAGCTTAGCATATGCAGATATGGCCTCGGAACACTAGAGACCGAAAGCTCGAGCATGAATCATATAGTAGATATGGTCAACATAGTGATGTTCACCATTGAAAACTACTCCATCTCACGTGATGATCGGACATGGTTTAATTGATTTGGATCACATGATCACTTAGATGATTAGAGGGATGTCTATCTAAGTGGGAGTTCTTAAGTAATATGATTAATTGAACTTTAATTTATCATGAACTTAGTCCTGATAGTATTTTGCAAATAGTGTTGTAGATCAATAGCTCGCGTTATTGCTTCCCTATGTTTTATATGTGTTCCCAGAGAAAACTAAGTTGAAAGATGATAGTAGCAATGATGCGGACTGGGTTCGTGATATGAGGTTTATCCTCATTGCTACACAGAAGAATTTTGTCCTTGATGCACCGCTAGGTGATAGACCTATTGCAGGAGCAGATGTAGACATTATGAATGTTTGGCTAGCTCAATATGATGACTACTTCATAGTTTAGTGCACCATGCTTCACGGCTTAGAATCGGGACTTCAAAGACGTTTTTGAATGTCATGGACCATATGAGATGTTCCAGGAGTTAAAGTTAATATTTCAAGCAAATACCCGAGTTGAGAGATATGAAGTCTCCAACAAGTTCTATAGCTAAAAGATGGAGGAGAATAGATCAAAGCAGTGAGCATGTGCTTAGATTGTCTGGGTACTATAATCGCTTGAATCAAGTGGGAGTTAATCTTCCAGATAAGATAGTGATTGATAGAGTTCTCTAGTTACCATCACCAAGTTAGTAGAACTTTGTGATGAACTATAGGATGCAAGGGATGATGAAAATGATTCCCGAGCTCTTCATGATGCTAAAATCGATGAAGGTAGAAATCAAGAAAGAACATCAAGTGTTGATGATTGACAAGATCACTAGTTTCAAGAAAAGGGAAAGAAAGGAACTCCAAGTAGAATGGCAAGCAAGTTGTCACTTCTGTGGAGAAGCCCAAAGCTAGACCAAAGCCTAAAACTGAGTGCTTCTACTGCAAAGGAAATGGTCACTAGAAGCGGAAATGCCCTGAATATTTGGTGGATAAGAAGGATGGTAAAGTGAATAAGAGTATATTTGATATACAAGTTATTGATGTGTACCTTACTAGTGTTTATTGTAGCCCCTGGGTATTTGATACTTGTTCGGTTAAGATTAGTAACTCGAAACAGGAGTTACAGAATAAATAGAGACTAGTTGAGAGTGAAGTGACGATGTGTGTTGGAAGTGATTCCAAGATTGATATGACCATCATCGCACACTCCCTATACTTTCGAGATTAGTGTTGAACCTAAATAAATGTTATTTGGTGTTTGCGTTGAGCATAAATATGATTAGATCATGCTTATTGTGATACGATTATTCATCTAAGATAGAGAACAAATTGTTATTCTGGTTATATGAATAAAACCTTCAATGGTCATACACCCAATGTTGATGGTTTATTGAATCTCGATCGTAGTGATACACATATTCATAATAGTGATGCCAAAAGATGCAAAGTTGATAATGATAGTGCAACATATATGTGGCACTGCCGTTTGGGCCATATCGGTGTAAAGCGCATGAAAAAAACTCCATGAAAATGGACTTTTGGAATCACTTGATTATGAATCAGTTGATGCTTGCGAACCGTGCCTTATGAGCAAAGATGACTAAAACTCCGTTCTCCGGAACAATGGAACGAGCTACTGACTTATTGGAAATAATACATACGGATGTATGCGATCCAACGAGTGTTGATGCTCGTGGCGAGTATCGTTATTTTCTGACCTTCACAGATGATTTGAGCATATATGGGTATATCTACTTAATGAAACACAAGTCTGAAACATTTGGAAAGTTCAAAGAATTTCAGGGTGGAGAATCACCGTAACAAGAAAAATAAAAGTTTCTACGATATGATCGTGGAGGAGAATATTTGAGTTACGAGTTTGGCCTTCATAAAAAAGAATGTGGAATAGTTTCACAGCTCACGCCACCTGGAACACCACAGCGTTATGGTGTGTCCGAACGTCGTAACCGCACTTTATTGGATATGGTGCGATCTATGATGTATCCTACCGATTTACCACTATCGTTTTGGGGTTATGCATTATAGACAGCTGTATTCACTTTAAATATGGCACCATCAAAATCCGTTGAGACGACACCTTATGAACTATGGTTTGGCAAGAAACCAAAGTTGTCATTTCCTAAAGTTTGGGACTGAAGTGCGTCTTCATAGAACACCCAAAGGAAACTATTGGGTACACCTTCTATCACAGATCCGAGGGCAAGATATTCATTGCTAAGATGGATCCTTTCTAGAGAAAAAGTTTCTCTCGAAAGAAGTGAGTGGGAGGAAAGTAGAGTTTGATAAGGTAATTGTACCTTCTCTCGAACTGGAAAGTAGTTAATCACAGAAATCAGTTCTAGTGATTCCTACACCAATTAGTGAGGAAACTAATTATGATCATCATGAAACTTCAGATTAAGTTACTACAGAACCTCGTAGGTCTTCCAAAGTATAGTTCGCACCAGAGTGGTACGGTAATCCTGTTCTGGAAGTCATGTTACTAGACAATGATGAACCTACGAACTATGAGGAAATGATGATGCGCCCAGATTCCATGAAATGGCTTGAGGCCATGAAATCTGAGATGGGATCCATGTATGAGAACAAAGTGTGGAATTTGGTGGAGTTGCCCGATGATCGGCAAGCCATATTGTAATGGATCTTTAAGAGGAAGACCGACGCTGATAGTAGTGTTACTATCTACAAAGCTCGACTTGTCGCAAAAAGTTTTTCGACAAGTTCAAGGTGTTGAATACGATGAGATTTTCTCACTCATATCGATGCTTAAGTCCGTCCGAATCATGTTAGCAATTGCCACATTTTATGAAATCTGGCAAATGCATGTCACAACTGCATTCCTTAATGGATTTATTAAATAAGAGTTGTATATGATACAACTAGAAGGTTTTGTCAATCCTAAAGGTGCTAACAAAGTGTACATGCTCCAGTGATCCATCTATGGACTGGTGCAAGCATCTTGGAGTTGGAATATACGCTTTGATGAGTTGATCAAAGCATATAGTTTTATACAGACTTGCGGTGAGGCCTGTATTTACAAGATAGTGAGTGGGAGCACTACAACGTTTCTGATAAAGTATATGTGAATGACATATTGTTGATCAGAAATAATGTAGAATCTTCTGGAATGCATAAAGGAGTATTTGAAAGGAGTTTTTCAAAGAAAGACATCGATGAAGCTGCTTACACATTGAGCATCAAGATCTATAGAGATAGATCAAGACGCTTGATAAGATTTTTCAATGACTACATACCTTGGTAAGATTTTGAAGTAATTCAAAATGGAACAGTCAAAGAATGAGTTCTTGCCTGTGTTGCAAGGTGTGAAGATGAGTAAGACTCAAAGCCCGACTATGGCCGAAAATAGAAAGAGAATGAAAAGTCATTCCCTATGCCTCAGTCATAGATTCTATAAAGTATGCTATGCTGTGTACCAGGCCTATTGTATACCTTGCTCTGAGTTTGGCAAGGGAGTACAATTTTAATCTAAGAGTAGATCACTAGACAGTGGTCAAGAATATCCTTAGTGAGGACTAAGGAAATATTTCTCGATTATGGAGGTGATAAAAGAGCCCATCGTAAAGAGTTACATCTGTGCAAGCTTTTACACCGATCCAGATGACTCTAAGTCTCAATCTGGATACATATTAAAAGTGGGAGCAATTAGCTAGAGTAGCTCCGTGCAGAGCATTGTAGACATAGAATATTTGCAAAATACATATGGCTCTGAATGTGACAGACCAGTTGACTAAACTTCTCTCACGAGCAAAACATGATCATACCTTAGTAATCTTTGGGTGTTAATCACATAGCGATGTGAACTAGATTATTGACTCTAGTAAACCCTTTGGGTGTTGATCACATGACGATGTGAACTATGGATAGTAATCACATACAGATGTGAATATTGGTGTTAAATCACATGGCGATGTGAACTAGATTATTGACTCTAGTGCAAGTGGGAGACTGAAGGAAATATGCCCTAGAGGCAATAATAAAGTTATTATTTATTTCCTTATTTCATGATAAATGTTTATTATTCATGATAGAATTGTATTTACCGGAAACTTAGTACATGTGTGAATACATAGACAAACAAAGTGACACTAGTATGCCTCTACTTGACTAGCTCGCGGAATCAAAGATGGTCATGTTTCCTAGCCATAGACATGAGTTGTCATTTGATTAACGGGATCACATCATTGGAGAATGGTGTGATTGACTTGACCCATTCCATTAGCTTAGCACATGATCGTTTAGTATGTTGATATGTTGCTATTGCTTTTTTCATGACTTATACATGTTCCTATGACTATGAGATTATGCAACTCCCAATTACTGAAGGAACACTTTGTGTGCTACAAAACGTCACAACGCAACTGGCTGATTATAAAGGTGCTCTACAGGTGTCTCCGAAGGTACTTGTTGAGTTGGCGTATTTTGAGATTAGGATTTGTCACTCCGATTGTCGGAGAGGTATCTCTGTGCCCTCTCGGTAATGCACATCACTATAAGCCTTGCAAGCGTTGTGACTAATGAGTTAGTTGCGGGATGGTGCATTACGGAATGAGTAAAGAGACTTGCCAGTAACGAGATTGAGCTAGGTATTGAGATACCAACGATCGAATCTCGGGCAAGTAACATACCGATGACAAAGGGAACAACGTATGTTGTTATGCGGTTTGACCAATAAAGATCTTCATATAGTATGTGGGAGCCAATATGAGCATCCAGGTTCCGCTATTTCTTATTGAACGGAGACGTGTCTCGGTCATGTCTACATAGTTCTCGAACCCGTAGGGTCCGCACGCTGAACGTTCGGTGACGATTTATATTATGAGTTATGTGTTTTGATGTACCGAAGGTAGTTCAGAGTCCCGGATGAGATTGGGGACATGACGAGGAGTCTTGAAATGGTCGAGACGTAAAGATTGATATATTGGACGACTATATTCGGACATCAGAAAGGTTCTGAGTGATTCGGATATTTTTCGGAGTACCGGAGAGTTACGGGAATTCGTATTGGGCCTTAATGGGCCATACGGGAAAGGAGAGAAAGGCCTCAAAGGGTGGACGCACCCCTCCATCCTTTATATATGTGGCCAGGGGGCACCCCATACACACACATGTTGATCGTTGATCTCTCTTAGCCGTGTGCGGTGCCCCCCTCCACCATAATCCACCTCGGTAATACCGTAGCAGTGCTTAGGCGAAGCCCTATGTCGATAGCAACAACATCACCGTCATCACGCCGTCGTGTTGACAGAACTCTCCCGTGAAGCTCTGCTGGATCGGAGTTCGTGGGACGTCATCGAGCTGAACGTGTGTTGAACTCGGAGGTGCCGTACGTTCTGTACTTGGATCGGTCGGATTGTGAAGATGTACGACTACATCAACCGCGTTGTGCTAACGCATCCGCTTTCGATCTACGAGGGTATGTGGACTCACTCTGCCCGCTCGTTGCTATGCATCACCATGATCTTGCGTGTGCGTAAGAATTTTTTAGTAATTACTATGTTCCCCAACATGTGGGATTTCCAATCCACGCCTTCCTCAGAGGTCTTCTGGAGTACTATGGTCTCCAACTGCACAACCTCACGCTGGGCTCCATTGTACACATCGCGGGCTTTGTCGCTCTTTGCGAGCTGTTCCTAGGCTACGAGGCCCATTTTGATTTATGGAGGAAACATTTCTACCTCGTCCCTCGCTCCCATAAGGGATCTGTTTTCGAGGTGGGTGGTGCCGAAGTATGGCGTATAGGTGCAACAGGATACCTGCCCGGCACCCCGAAGAAGGCATCCGAAGAGTGGCCCTCGGAGTGGTTCTGCATCGAAGATGTTGTCCTTCCGGACCCTATCCGGCAAGGTCTTCCCGAATTCTCCTCTGCTCCTTTAAAGAAGCGCCCCAGCTGGCGTCCCCGAAGCTATGAAGAAGAAGATATTGCGGAGCTTAAGCGGCTGGCGAGCAAGATCTGAATGCTATCCCACTCCGAACTATCCATAGTCGAGGTAATGGCGATTTCAATAACGCGATGCGTTCAGCCGCTTCAATCCAGGGGGTTTCCCATGTGGCATTACAATGGTGAGGACGACGCCACATGTTGCGGGTGCAAGGGTCCGGCTAATTTTGCTGTGCTGGCTGCCACATTGGCTGACCTTTTCAAAGGGGAAAGGAAGACTTCGCTCGCCTGAAGTGCCGAGAATGTTTCTCCACGTATACCCCTATTGACTGTGTGAGTCTTCGATTATAGGCCTTGATTGATCTCTTTTCCTTAAGTATGTTTTATAGCCGAATTTAGTCTGACTGCCTTTAACAGGAATGGAGAAAGGTCGTCGAGGGGATTTACAGCCCCGCTCCACAGCCGGAGGATCATAATCGGGACCTTGATCCACGATACAAAGAAGATCCGGACATATTAGTGGATTTTGAGGATGGAGTCTTTTATTAGATGAGCTATGACGGCGCGAAAGTGGCCATTATAGCCGACTACCCTGGCCTCCTTCCTTCCTCCCATGTAAGTACCCAGGAGACATCTCTTCAAAAAGAGTTTTCCCACCATGATTCACCCAGCACACCATATCATGCTCCCAAGGGGAGACGCTTGCGCCAGCGCACTGCAGCAAAGGCGTCCTCTAAGAAGACTTTGCTTGCACAAGGTGCCTCTCAGAAAAGAAAGGCGAACAATGCACTACTAGAAAATAGGTCTATCGTTCGGGCCTGGCCAGCCCATTAGTCCCAGTTCCTCACAAACCGGGACCCATGGGGGGTATTAATCCCGGTTCATGAGCCCATGGGGCCGGCCGGGGCCTCAAGGGCATTGGTCCCGGTTCGTCTGGATCCATTTGTCCCGGTTTTAGGCACAAACCGGGACCAATGGGCCGCGCTCCTGGCCCACAACCATTGGTACCGGTTCATGACTTGAACCGGTATAGAAGAGGTGGCTTTAGACCCGGTTCGTGCCATGAACGGGACAAATAATTTGCTTATATATACCCATCACCGCTGCAGAGCACTCCAAAGTGCTCTATTTTTCAAGCCGGCGAGGGGAGGGCATTTGGGTGCTCTACTTCACCTCCTATGCACATGAGGTGTTCGATGAAATGCCCGAGCCACACTAGTTAATCTTTCTCCTCTCGAAACTCGACCTCCGAGCTCCATTTTCTCCAAGATTTGTCTAGGTTTAGTGGTCCGTCACGTCCCATTCCCGTCTTCACCGCTGTCGATCGCCCGCGCCGATCTCGTCGCCGGCACCGCCGTGGTGAGCCTCTTGTTCTTATCTTCTTTCTGAAAGAACAAATTCTTACTTTAGATAGATACTTGCCTATTTTTCTTACTTTTATTATTCCTTGTTATTATATAGTGCGATGGTTTTGGTATCCGCCCTCGTCGGCCCTCGTCCTGTCTATGATTCAGATGTGGTATATATTATCTTTTCATAACTATTTGGTTCATTTATTGTTTATGACAATTATGCCGACCAACATGCCATAGATTTTATTTATCTAGGAGGTTGTTGAACCGGAAATTTCAACTGACTCTATTGTCGAGAGGTTAAATTTAGTTGAAGAAGAAAACAATTACTTGAAGGAAAAAATAAGAAAAATAGAGGAGGAGAAGATGATATTGGAGTTGCATGTTGCGGATGTCGTCGATGATCACAAGATCAAGATGGATGCAATGCAGTTGAAGATTAAAAAGATTAGAAAATATGCCATTCATACCGAGGCTTGGTATCATCTTGCAGTTGGATTAGTTGTTACATTGGTTGCGATTATGATCGCAATTGTGGTTGCATTGAAATGTTTTACACAATTTCAATGTGTGGTATAATTAGATGCTCTGAAGAGCTATATGTTGTTCAATGAGAACTATGTATGTACTTTGGTTTTAATGTGATGATGAACTTCTATTAATGATGATATGTGGGTGAAATGATGATACCATGCCAACTTGGAACCATTTCAGAGTTCATTTCAAATGCTTTTCAATTTCATGGTCTTATAGCTCAAAACAATCAGTAAATGCATGAAAATAACAAATGTAGTCAGAAAGGGTTGTAAATTGATGATGTGGCTTTGAATGGTGCATTTTGACCACAGAAAAACTATGGAGTTCAAATAAGTTCAAAAAAATGATATCCCTTTGTAACAAATGAGTTTTCGTATGAAACCCTGATACTTCGAAAGAGATTGTCCGTTTTGTACACGAAGTGCATCCAGTTTTTGCCATAAACCTCTCTACGTTGTCGCACATGCTATGTGGGTGAAATGATGATACCATGTCAACTTGGAACCTTTTCAGAGTTCATTTCAAATGCTTCTCAATTTCATGGTCTTATAGCTCAAAATAATCAGTAAATGCATGAAAAATAACAAATGTAGTCAGAAGGGGTTGTAAATTGATGATGTGGCTTTGAATGGTGCATTTTGAACACAGAAAAACTATGGAGTTCAAATAAGTTCAAAAAAATGAAATCCCATTGTAACAGACGAGTTTCCGTATGAAACCCTGATACTTCGAAAGAGATTGTCCGTTTTGTACACGAAGTGCATCTAGTTTTTGCCGTAACCCTCTCTACTTTCTCGCACATGCTATGTGGGTGAAATTATGATACCATGCCAACTTTCAACATTTTCAGAGTTCATTTCAAATGCTTTTCAATTTCAAGGTCTTATAGCTCAAAATAATCAGTAAATGCATGAAAAATAACAAATGAAGTCAGAAAGGGTTGTATATTGATGATGTGGCTTTTAATGGTGAATTTTGAACACAGAAAAACTATGGAGTTCAAATAAGTTCAAAAAAATGAAACCCCTTTGTAACAGATGAGTTTCCGTATGAAACCCTCATACTTCGAAAGAGATTGTCCATTTTGTACACGAAGTGTATCCAGTATTTCCCATAACCCTCTCAACTTTTTAGTAGATGCTATGTGGGTGAAATGATGATACCATGCCAACTTTCAACCTTTTCAAAGTTCATTTGAAATGCTTTTCAATTTCAAGGTCTTATAGCTCAAAAAAACCAGTAAATGCTTTTATAAAACTCTAATAGCAAAAGAAATCAACTAAAAAGCTTTTATAAACCTCTAGTATTTATTAAACTAAAATTATATAAAATTTATGCAACTAAAATTATCAAAGTATTTTCTGTTCAAAACATGAAAAGCAGAAAGAATTATCATAAAGAATTTTTTGTTAGAAACTTTAGTAGCAAAAAGAATTTTAATAAAGATTTTTTTGATAGAAACTAAAATAAAAAAATATGTTTTTGAATATAATGATAAAACATAGTAATATTAAATAGGAGGAAAAAGAATCACTCAAAAATTATTTTTATAGTGAAGTTATTCACAAACTAGTGATTCACACAAATTTCAAAGAATTAAAATTTAAACTATTCAAATTTGGAAACTAATGGAGTAACAGAAAGATTATAATTATTCTGAGCTAAAAGCAAAAAGAATAAAAAAATAAAGCAAAAATCAAAAGAAAAATAATAATTCAAAAACAAAAAAATACTGGAAAAATAAAAAAATGCCGCCTAATGGGCCATACTACGACTAGAAACCCATCTGTACATGGGCGAGGATGCAGGCCCGCAGGCCCAATAGGCCCAACACGGCAGTGACAAGGGTAGGCAACTAATGCCTGCATATTAGGGAGGATCTCAGCACTTGAGCTGCAACGCAGCTTATAACCAAGTGCTGAGCTCTCTCAGCTCGCGAGGTGGGACTAAACTTCCCACCACACCGCGCGAGCACTAGGCCTTTGTTCCTGGTTGGTGCCACCAACCGGGACTAAAGGGATGCATTGGTCCCGGTTGGTGGCACCAACCGGTACCAATGACCCCCCTTTTAGTCCCGGTTGGTGCCACCAACCGGGTCTAAAGACATCTGCTTCCCGCCCTTTGGGCTGCTGAAAAGAGGCCTTTGGTCCCGGTTTGTGGCACCAACCGGGACTAAAGGCTTTGCTATATAAGTTCACACTTAGTAAATTTTCACTCTCATCTCGCAGTTGCCGCCCCGATGACGCCGATGACATTGACGCTGCCAGGCTGCCCCGACGCCGCCCGCCACCCCCATTGCCGCCGCCGCCGCCGCCCACCGCTGCCCCCGCCGTCGCCGTCGCCCGTGCCCTCTCTGTTGCCCGTGCCCTCGCTGTCGCCCACTACCCTACCCTGATGCGTGTCGCCCCGGCCGGCCCCCGTAGTCGCTGTCGCCCCCTACCCCGAGCGCGTGCCCACTGCCCCTTCACTGTCTTCACCGCCGACCCCGCGCTCCTCCTCACCTTGGTCCGGCCGGCGCCATCTAGCATTTTTTTATATATATGCTTGTTTGTTTTGATGTATATGCTTGTTTTTTCATATATATGATGATATATATGCTTGTTATCATAATTGTTTTTGTTCATAGATATATGATGATTTTTTTATAGAATACAATGTTTTTTTTCATAGATGATCACATATATGATGTATGCATGAATGTGGATGAAATATGATATTTTTTGTTCATACAACATCATATTTTTTTATTCATAGATTTTTTTTTGTTCATGAGAGAGGCGGGGACGTCGAGGGATCATATATGTAATTTTTTAAGAATTGTGCATAGACCAATTTTAGACCAAAGGAGCACCCCCCCTACCGTTGCAAAAGTTGCTAAGTGATATTAAGAAGGAAGAAGAAGAAAAAGAAGGATAGTAAAAAAGAAAATAAGAAGAGGAAGAAAGAAGAAGAGGAGAGGAAGAAGAGGAGAAATAAATAAGAAGGCGAAAAAGAAGAAAAAGAAGAGGAGAAGAAGAAAGGAATAGAGGAGAAGAAGAAAAAAATAGAAATTTTTCTATTTTTTTCTTCTTCTCCTCTATTCCTTTCTTCTTCTCCTTTTTTTCTTCTTTTTTTTCTTCGATAGCCTCTCTTCTATTTCTTTCTTCTTCTCCTCCCTTTATTTCTTCTTTTGACTTCTTATTTTTTATCGGGTATGTCGTTGTCGATATACCCCCTCCCGATAACTTCAACACGAGGGGGGGGGGTCGATATACACCCTCCCCGATAACATTATTTTCCCATGTATGTAAGTCGCGTCGTTGTCGATATAACCCCCTCCCGGATAACTTTGACATGAGGGGCGGTCGATATATATATATATACCCCCTCTCGACCGTGATAACTTATACCACGGGAGCACCCCCCCCCCCCCGGCCCTCTCGCTCGACCAAAACTCTCGAGGACACCCAAACCCTAGAAAAAAACGATGTTGGTCTCCTACACCCTCCCACCGCGCCCCTACCCGACAAACTCTCTCGAGGCCACCCAAATTTACCATGTTAAAAGAGCGTTGTCGTCGAGGCCACCCCAAACCCTTTAAGCATTGTCAAGGCCACCCTAAACCCTTGAAGTGTTACCGAGGCCACCCCAAACCCTAGAGAAGCAGCATCGAGGCCACTAATATGATTCCTTATTGTGATTATATTAGCTAGCTAGTTCTACATTTTCCACTAATATATCCATCTGTCATGTTTGAATAATAATTTCCATGTTGTAAATATTTGCAGAAACTATGGAGCACCCCCAAGACGAAGAAACAGAAGAGATGTTGTGGGACATAATCGCAAAAGGAAGTGATGTCGTTGCGTCGTTTCTCAACGACAGCGATGGTCTGGAAGGATAGGGTAGTGAAGAAGAAGGTTATGATTATGATGGCTCCGGTGACCCAATGCCGGTACAAGAAGTAGACCATCATGACGGCTCTGGTGACCGAACAGAGTCCGGCCAGGTATATATATTAGTTAAGCCTGTGCTGACTAGCTAATTGATGCATTCATTGTTTTCGTATGTAGACATATTAATTAACTCTTGTCTTTCTTCTTTTCTCTAGCCCTCCGGATCGAGCACAACTTTGGTAAAGAAACGAGGCCCGAAGAAAAAGTTGCGCTCGGATGAAAGGTTTGAAATCACAGCAATCGCGTGCGATGGAAAGCCGATTGAACCCATCCAGACAAGGGATGCATTTCGTGCTCAGTGCGGGGTTCTTGTTAAGGACAAGATCCCGATCAGTATCCAGCAATGGTTAAAGCCTAAGAAGGAAGACCCTGAGGTGTCTTATGTCTCCGATATGCAGAAAGAAGATCTTTGGACATCGCTTAAGGCAAATTTCACCCTACCGCCAGAGGAGGATCCGGAGAAGCCAGTTAAAGAGCAATTGATCAAGTCTCATGTTCTTAAGAAGATGGAAGAACTATTCAGGAGGTGGAAGAATTAGGTGAAAACAGAGTTTGTCGACGAAGATTTGACACCAGAATTCACCGGAAAGTATGAGAAGATTAGAGATCACTAACCCGCATTTGTGGCCCACAAGACATCGAAAAAGAGCAAGAAGATGTCAGCAATAAACAAGAAAAATGTTGCGAAGAAGAAGCATCACCATCGCATGGGGTCAGGTGGCTACCTCAAAGCCCGACCTTTGTGGGACAAGGCTGAGAATGACCTGATTGCTAAAGGGGTCGAACCAGAGACATTGAAATGGCCAGACCGTTGCCGGACTTGGTTCTTCGGGGTTGGCAGAACCTTGGAGCCTGTAATAGGGAAGTGTGTTTGGACAGAAGAGCAACTGCGAATACCCGTCACAAGGCTTCAGGAGTATATCGAGAAAGCGCAGCAAGGGACGTTCGTCCCAGACAGAGAGAAGGACGAGCTCACAATGGCCCTTGGGAATCCTGAGCACCCTGGACGGACACGAGGCACGCCAAGCTCTGTTCCGTGGAAGGCTGAGTTTTCGGACGCAGGGGGTTACAAAACCCAGGAGAGGAGGAAGAAAGTGAAGCATAGCCAACTGTAGGCGCTGCATGAAAGGGTACAAGGGCTAGAGGAACGAGAAGCAGATCGCAGCAAATGACCTACCGAAGCTTCCCCTGAAGCTACCCCGCCATCTTAGCGGAGAAGCAGCGCGGCTTCCACGGAGCAGACTCAGCAGCTGGAGCCTGTCTTCACGGCTCCAGCTAGCTACCCCATGGATGCTATCACCAAGTCTCAACATTAGCACCTTATGACGCGATGGATGACATTGAAAGTCAAGGCGACTGTTGGCTCTGTTATACCTAATGAACCTGACGCAACCTACCACGGCCAGTCGATTCTAGAAGGATATGCTAGGGCGATGGTGGATCAAATAACGGACGGATTTGAGGACCTTGAGCTTGACCACCCTACGGGTGAAGGGGAGATTCGGCTGGGTTCTTCTCTGAAGACTCCATGCCTATGGCAGAAGGAGCTCATCAACCTTCTGAACTGGACGCCTCCGCCTCCTCCTCATCCTCCGGCGAGTCAGGGCAATCCGCCTCCTCCTCCGGCGAGTGATCAGGGCACTCAGCCTCCTTCTTTAGCGCGTGGTGGCACTCCGCCTCCTTCGCCTGCACCGGCGCGCCCGAGCAGCCAGCCTCCTCCTTCTCCGCCTCGTCAAGAAGGGTGGATCAAGAGACCCGCCGCCGCTCCGGCTGCTCCGGCGCGTCTGTAACACCCCGGATCCGTTGCGCCAGGTGTCCGTCAGTTATTCGCCGTCGTTGCCATGTCATGTGCTTGCGTGTTGCATTTTATCATGTCATTATGTGCATTTCATTTTGCATATGTGTTCGTCTCATCCATCCGAGCATTTTCCCCGTTGTCCGTTTTGCAATCCGGCACTCCTATGTCTTCCGGCGTTCCCCTTTTGCCTCTTCTCTTGTGCGGGTAATAAACTTTCTCGGAATGGCCCGAGGTTTGCCAAGCGGCCTTGGTATAGCACCGGTAGACCGCCTGTCAAGTTTCGTGTCATTTGGAGGTCGTTTGGTACTCCAACGGTTAACCGGGTAATCGCAAAGCCCTCTTTGAGTTGCAGCCAACACCCCTTCCAAAGTGGCCCAAAACCCATCTAAGTCTCTTCCATGCTCTCGGTCGTTCGATCACGATCGCGTGGCCGAAAACCGCTCCTCATTTGGAATCTCCTAGCTCCCTCTACCTATATATATGTGAACCCCTCCGGATTTTTCGCGCAGACCAAACCCTAGATCAACTCCTCGCGCCGCCGGACGCTTTCTCCCCGGCTGCCGGACATGTCCGCCGCTCCCTCCACGCCGTCCGGCCAATGGCACGCCACCTCGGCTCCGCCGCCGCCTCGGCCACTCATGAGCGCCACTGCCTCCGCCTCTCTCTCCCACAGCACACAAGCCTTGCTCATGAGCCAGCGGGCCCGCTGCCGTTGCACCGCCGCCGCCGCCATGGACGCCATACGCGCCCGCTGGTGCCCGCCGCCGTTCGCCCTCCGCCGCCCGCGCACCTCGCCGCCGCCGCCTGCCTCTCGCCGCCCATGCCGCCATGGCCGCTTCGCCCGCTCCCGGTCTCGGCGGCGCGCCGCCCGCCGCCTCCTCCCGCCGCCGGGCACCGCGCCGTCCCAGCCCGGCCGCCGCCGTCCGCCTCGCCGGAGGCGGAGGTCCGGCCGGCGCAGCCTCCGCCCGGCCCGTCGTCCCCGCTCGGCCTCCTCCAGATCCGGCGCCCGCGTCGACCCGGCCGGATCCGGCCGTCTCCATCATCTCCGGCCTCCCTCCGGCCGCTCTCCGGCGAGATCTCCGGCGTGCTTCGAAAACCGTGCTACCCTAAGGTTGTCCCCGAAATTCCACTAAGTCCCCAGATCTGTGTTATTTTCTTGCATTTTCATAACATCACATCTCCGCATCCGTTGCTCCGTTTCGCGCGTATAATATGTCAAATTGTTCGCCTCGAAGAGTACGTCATTTCATTCCATTGCATAATTTGCATTTGAGCTCATCTTGATGCCCGAAATGCTGTTGGAAGAAGGCTTCAGATCGTTAGTTCCAGAATCTTATCAGCTCGAGCTCTTTTGTCATTTTTGCCATGATTTATGTGTGCACCCTATGAGTATGAGCTCTACATGAATGTTGAACTTTGCCATGCCATCTTTCCATAGGTGTTGACCATGTATTTTTGTGAGTTGTGTGCTGAGTGTATCAAGCTTGTAAAGTAGGGTAGTTCTTTGTTCTTTGTTTTGCTAGACAGATTCTGTTATAATTTGATGCCATGTTAACATGCTTCCACTAATAATTCTATGCATAATCTGGAGATGCTCTATAAACATGTCTTGATATACATGTCTTGTTCTATCCATTCATGCCCTTGTTTGCAATTATAGCCTGCTGGAACATGGTCATTTCTTGCTCCAAAGTTGCTTGAAAATGTTTCCTGACAGATTGTTTGCATAAGATTCAATTTTCACGAGGTCGTTGTAGTTGATCCGTGTATGCTATGACCTTGCTCTTACCATGCCTAGCTTCATAAACATGCCTTCTTGCTGTTGGTAGCCTTCTCATGCCATGTATTGCTCTGTAGTGAGTGTTTCGAGCTCACGAACATGCCTACTTATTGTTTGCTCCTGCCATGTATAAATCTGTAATAAAACTTGCCATGTTTACATGGGTGCCATCATATTTTCCGTGCCTTTTTAGCTCATGGTCAGTAAGGGTCTTTCGATATATGCTATGTGTACTTCATGCCCATGCCTTTTGTTATTATGTTGGGGTGCTGTAGCATGTTGTTTTGATGCTTGTAAGATGCCTAGTTGCTGTTTTGGACAGAGGGTTGCTATAACTTGTATAGTGTGTGTGTGTTGCACCGCTGTTTGCTTTTGAGTGTGCTCTATATGAAACTTGCTTGTTTTTTCATGTAGTTCCATATTATCATGTTGCATCCTTGTTTTGGTGTATTTGCTTGATGTTTGAGTGCATTTTGCATCAATGTCATGCTTAACTTGCTTTTGCTCATATCTTCTAGACCGTAGTCTCGAATCTAATGAACTTTATATGTAACTTGACTAGAATTTCGTGTAGATCATCTTGGTGCATCTTAACGTGCTATTCAACAACTTGAACATAATGCTTATTCAGTTCTGGACCAATTTCGAAATATGCATATGAGGACTTACCGGAATTGTTATATGTTGTTCCCGGCCTCATTTAAACTTGCCTTGATGTGTTGCTCTTGTGTGCATCATCTTTTGCCATGAGTAGCTTCATGTAGCTTGGTCATGCATCATGCTTGTTGTGCATCATGTCTTGTCCATGTGTGGTGTGTTCACTTTGTTGTGTGCTTCTTCTCGATAGTTCCCGTTTCGTTGCGATCGTGAGGATTCGTTCGCCTACGGTTGGTTCGGCTTCATCCGTTCATCTTCTTCATGGACACGTTCTTCTTCCTTGCGGGATTTCAGGCAAGATGACCGCTACCCTGGATCTCACTACTATCATTGCTATGCTAGTTGCCTCGTTCTTTCGCTATGCTGCGCTACCTATTACTTATTTGTCAAGCCATCCCATATTGCCATGAACCTCTAACCTTTGACACCATTCCTAGCAAACCATTGTTTGGCTATGTTCCCGCTTTTGCTCAGCCCCTCTTATAGCGTTGCTAGTTGCAGGTGAAGTTGAAGATTTCTCCATGGTGGACAGGGTTTATGTTGGGATATCACAATATCTCTTATATTATTAATGCATCTATATATTTGGTAAAGGGTGGAAGGCTCGGCCTTATGCCTGGTGTTTTGTTCCACTCTTGCCGCCCTAGTTTCCGTCATACCGGTGTTATGTTCCCGGATTTTGCGTCCCTTACGCTGGTCGGGTGATTTATGGGACCCCTTGACAGTTCGCTTTGAATAAAACTTGTCCAAAAGGCCCAACATTGCCTTTTACCATTTGCCTCACCACCACCTACTTTTTCCCTTGGGAGTCGCGATCCTGTGGGTCATCTTTTATAGCCCCGGCTAGTGCTTGTCTAAGCGTTGGTCCAAACTAGAGCACCGTATGGGACCATCCCTTGGCAACTTGGGTTACGTCGGTACTGTGACGCTTAGCTCATCCGGTCGTGGCACGAGACGAGATACGCTGCTACTATCGGGATGTCGGCACGCCGGGCGGCTTTGCTGGTCTTGTTTTACCATTGTCGAAATGTCTTGATGTACCGGATACCGAGTCGATCGGAGTGTCTCGGTGAAGGTCTATTCCTTCGATGATCGCGAGAGCTTGTCATGGGCTAAGTTGGGACACCCCGCAGGTATAAACTTTCGAGAGCCGTGCCCATGGTTATGTGGCAGATGGGAATTTGTTAATGTCCGGTTGTAGACAACTTGACACTTGATCCGAATTAAAACGCATCAACCGAGTGTGTAGCCGTGATGGTCTCTTCTCGGCGGAGTCCGGAAGTGAACACGGTTTCGGGTTATGTTTGACGTAAGTAGGTGTTCGTGATCATCTCTTGATCATTGCTAGCTTCACGTCTGCTCCGCTTGTTTCTCTTCTCGCTCTCATTTGCGTTGGTTAGCCACCATACTTGCTTAGTCGCTGCTGCAACCTCACCACTTTACCCCTTCCTTTCCCATTAAGCTTTGCTAGTCTTGATACCCATGGTAATGGGATTCTTTGAGTCCTCGTGGCTCACCGGATCTTCCAAAACCAGTTTGCGGTGCCTATGTTACCGAAAGCAGGTGACGCAGCTAAGCTCAAGGAGGAGCTCGATGAAGATCTTGCCCTTTGGTTGTTTCGTTCTAGTTGATCAAGAGTGGAGCCCAGCTTGGGGTCGATCGGGGACCTTTATGTCGATTTGGGGTTCTTCTTTTAATTTTGGTTCCGTAGTCGGACCTTGTTTGTATCTCGATGATGTAATGCTTTATTCATGTAATTGTGTGAAGTGGCGATTGTAAGCCAACTATGTATCTTTTCCCCTTTTGTATTACTTGGGTTGTGTGAAGATTACCTCACTTGCGACATTGCTTTCAATGCGGTTATGCCTCTAAGTCGTGATTTGACACGTGGGAGATATAGCCGCATCGAGGGCGTTACAAGTTGGTAATCAGAGCCTTCCCCGACCTTAGGAGCCCCACTGCTTGATCGTTTTTAGGGGCCGAGTTGTGTCTAGAAAAATGTTTTGAGTCATTTAGGATTATATATATCGGAGAGTTTAGGAATTCTTTTTACTCCCCAGTCCCTTCGACCTTCTGGTGAGGTATCCTGACATAGAGTTTTGACTCTTCTCTTCTTAAATTTCACTAATTTTTTTTTTTAGGATCACGCGGATATCTTGGAATCGTTCCGATGGTTTTATGATGACAACATTGTCTTGGTTGCCTCCTGACATTTAGGGGTTGTGGCAGTGTCCCGGGGAGTTGAGCTCCGAGGTGTTGTCGTCATAATTTTATCGTTGCGCTCGGAATACCTGAGTTTAGTACGCCGACATCGAAAATCTCTTTTATGCAGTTGTTGGTGAGATAACCCCGCTAACCTAGTACTGAGGTGAGTACGGGAGTATTGCCATGACTCGTATAACGGATGCTTTTCGAAGGTTGAGGTAGACGATTTTCGAAGGTTTCTTGGTTATGTGTTGAAGGATGGATACAGCTGGATGTAGGGATTGTTAGCTTGGGTGAGATATATTGCTCCCCTGTATCCCCAACACCAGATTGCATAACCAGAAAGTTTCGGGAGTTTCATAGGTGGGAATTCAAGTAGCTCTTAGGATATTTTTCCGACGGATGTATGATATGAAATTGGGGTTCGACGTCTAGTGGTCCGCCTATTCACGGTTGGTTTTACACATGGTCTCGTTGTGTCTTAAAGAGTCCTTGGCTATGCCGACTTCGGGGCTTCAGATGTCATGTGCACTTGCCTTGTACATGATGGTGCTGTCTGATTGAGCCGTGTAGGCCCCACCACGAAAACTTGGACGAAATCTCTATCATATGTTTGTTCCGGCTTATTCTGCAAGCCAATCCTTTGTTTTGTTTTAATTGTGGTATTCGAGTTGCTTCGAAGTCAAATGTTGAATCCATACCTTTCCTAAACGGTGTTCTCATACTCCGATGGGAATACCAATCCTTCTCGACAATCGAGATTGTCATGTCAATCCTTTTCAACCGGTGTGCTTCTCTTCAAGTGGATCCCATCATTTTTCCAATCCGCAAGATCAAATCTATGTTTTCCCAACGGTGTTTGTTTTGTTCATCCCAACTTGTCTTTGGTTATCCCCACCCTCCCACCCTTTTCTTCAAGGACTCATTTATTTTAACCAAGTATCCTTTTATTTTTGTGAAGTTTCTCCATTCTTTTCCGTCAATGTTCTTACCCGGTGGTTCTCAAGAAGATGTTCTACTAGTTCGTCATTCCTCATTCCTTTCTCTTCTCCGGTGAATTCAAGTCAAGCTTTCAGTGTTGATCATATTCCTTTCCTCGTTTCTAATGCTTTCTCATATCGGTACACCTCATTATCATTCTTCTTCTCGCTATTTGTTATTCCGGAGTGCTCAAGATATCTCGAAGATTCGTGTTTCCACTCTGCATTCGTTCAAGCCATTTAATTCAACCGGTGCAACATCTCTTTTAAATATTTTCAACGGTGTTCTTTTGAGTGGGCCCTAACCCACAGGTCTTTTCCCAGGATCTTACCTGACTCTTCTAATTATTCCGGAGCCATTCCTAATTCTTTTCGAGTTTGACGTAAGAATGAGTTATCATCAGTCAAATGCCTTCTCCAAGATCAATTTCAAATTTTTTTTCATTGTTGGTTCAACCTTTCTAATTTTCTTCTGGTGTGCCTCAATAATTCTTGGTGGTGTTTCTCGTCATCATTCTCAACATTTGAAGACCGAAGAAGGGTTTCTCTTTAATCTTGCTCTATTCTCTTCAAGGTTCATGGTTCTAGCTTCATGCTATCCTCATAATTGTTTTGATCGTGACAATTCTTTTCTTACCATCCGGAGCATTTCATGAGTTGTTTCCATTTCTTTCCTCCGAAGTCCATCATTTCTGAATGCTACTCATTCTCAGCTTTCAGCTCTCGTTCTTGAATTCTTACCGGTGAATCGTTCAAATATCCTCTAATCAGTTCATGTTCTCTTCACTCTCATGTATCTAAATCCCCTCAAATATCTTCATTCGTTTTCCAATTCTTCCCGGTGAATTGTGCCTTTGCTACTTCGATCATTTTCAATTCTCACGGTGGTTCGTTCAAGATCTCTCTTCCTTGTTCATCATATCAATTCATTGGTTGTTCCAATCCTACCGGTGGTTTGTTGAAGACCTTCCCAAGTTGAGCAATATCTCTCTTAATCCTTTCTACGAGAATAAGTGGCATGCCAAATCCATTGCTTATCATCAATTTATATTGGTGAAGGATATGCATAACATAATTCTTATTCTTGTTTCATACAAGTGTTTAATTCTTTTCTTCCGGAGATTGTTCATGATGAATAAATTCTCGGTTTCATTTGTCTCATCTTCTCTTTTTCCCGGAGTTCCAAGCTCTAATTATCACGGAGATCCATCTAAATCATTGCAAGGATTCACCTTGTGTTTTCAATTTCTCTTTCTTTTCATTCCTTTTGTTTACCGGAGTTCTTCATGGAGGCTCTACATGGTGGTTCATCAAGGATTCTTTTCATTTGTCGGTGTACTAAGGTAGGGGTACCTCAGTACCCCAACTTGTGCACGGGTAGCCGCAGCTCCCACACAGAAGATCCATCAGATGCTTGCCGGAGACCATTCCGCCCCTACCAAGCCATTCAAGAACAAAGTGTGCAAGACCAAAACTCAAGACCCCGGCAAGAGGAGCTTGCCGAAGGCCATTCCAGGCTCAAGGCTATATTACTCCTGCAGATCCCCATGAGAGGAGCTCGTCGGGAGGACCAAGTCCACATCACGAAGACACGCCTCGGCGCCCGTGTGCGCCCGGCGAGACCCGGGAGCGGCAAGTCCAGAGCCCGACAAGCCCCGGTCCGGCAAGATCAAGGCCCGGCAAGGTGCTTGCCGGGAGAGCTATGCTACGTGTCCGCGCCCAGCTCATTCACCCACGCCGCCTCCAGCCTTCTCCAGAGACGCGTGGCGGGTGGCTGTGCTGCATGAAGGATGCGGGCACTCCACGGTGGTAACTTCGCCGCCGGCGGAAGAAGACGCAATGGCGGAGCTTTTGGGCGACGGCGACGGGCATTTAATGCCCTTGTCCCCCTCTGTCAAAAGTAGGTAGAAAGCACTTTGAGTCTGCCTTGCTCCCAAGACTGCTCCAACTACCACCTCTTTTACGTTTTTACCCCTCTACCTCACGTTGACACCTGTCGGTGACCCCTTGCCCTATAAAAGGAGGCCCATGCACAACGTAGAGGGGGTTCGAACAATCGGCTACTCTCACAGAGGGTTCCAACCATTGGCGATTCTCGCGAGAGGGCTCGGCGACTAGCTACTCTCGCGAGGATTTCGCACACCACTCCACCGTTTTGCTCGCATTCTCGAGCAAGATCAAATACAACACAATGCAGCAAGAGGGTTTCTGCGACGATCGCGGCCGGCTGGGTAAAATCCCAGCGTCGCCTCGATCTGCTCTCCGCAGCCTCCGCCTCCTACCGAACACACGAAGGGCCCGGCCCCATAGGTGCCGACGCGACCATCCTCAGCGCCGACATCTCGGCGCGCTGTAGGGGCGTCGAGGTTGTGCGAACCTGATCCGGCGTTCGCGCGCCCGGCGCTCTTCATCAACCCCTCCAGCCGTCGGCGGCTTCGCCGACAAGCTGCGTCATGGCCTCAAGACGAGAGCTTCGAGGGTCGCAGACCCATCTCCGTCTTCCCGCGCCGGAGCCGACGGCAGGGGGAGACACCGTGGAAGGGTGGACGCCGGCGGCGCTTCGCGGTGCCACCAGATCGAGGGCAGGGCGGAGGACCACGCCTCGGCCTCCGTAGACCCACGTCCCTCTCGGCGCCACGACGACCCAGCGGCGCGCGCCCGAAGATGGTGCCCGCATGCTTTGGGGCTAGAACATGCCGGGGGCTCGCGGGATGCTCCGGACCGCCGTCCGAGTATGAGCAAAGCGAAAGCGCCGAGACAAGACCCTGCTCCTCTTATCGCTACTAGGAGTCCGAGCACGGCCTGTTCCTCGCGCCACCCGCTCCCGCTCCCCCTACGCTCCGGCAAGCGTGTCTCCCTGGAGCGCTACGCAGTCGCTGAGGACGCGCCATCGAGCTCTAAGTCCAGCGAGGACGGCTCTGGTGCTTACTCCGACGAGCGCAGCTCCTCGGAACGCTCTAAGCCCGGCAAAGACAACTTTGGTGTTCGTTCCGGCAAATGCACCTCCCCGGAGCGCTGCGCTGCCGTCAGGAACGCACCATTGGGCACCTCCAGTGGGTGCGAGGAAACAAGGAAAAGAAAAAGCTAAGTCGCTCGCGCCCTCGTGCAGAGCATTCCTTAATCTCATGCTTTTATTCGTTATATCCCTCTCGCATTCATCGTTTGTGCCCGAAACCTGCGCGCTGAGGAGCCTGCCTGTGGACAGCCGCACCCTTACTTCGCTTCGAACACACTCAACGAGTAAAAGAGCGAGCGGCGACCAGCTTCGCACCCTCGTTTCGTTCGAGTCTGCTCAGCAAGTTAAGCGCGTCGCGAACTAGACACGGCCAGGTTGCTTGCGGGAGGCGACGCCACCAGCGGCTGCTGATGTCCCAGACTCAAGAAGCGCGTTAAGCGCCGGCAAGTTCCCTAAAAAGCGTAAGGCAAAAGTGCACAAAGGATGCTGGGTAGAGGATGTAACGTCGCAAGCCTTGCCGTGAGATGTCCTTGGTATGGGAAGCTTGGGCGCAAGAGGAGCCAAGTCGTGGCCCAGTTACGTGCTTGTTTTGTTTCCGAGTCCGCTCAACAAACACAAGTGTGCCGCAGCACCCTTATCTTGCTTCCGAGCCACGCTCAGCAAGTTAAGCGTCGTAACTGGCCCGACAAGGTTGCTTGCCGGAAGCAACACCGCCAGCGGGCTGTCCCGCGGCAAGCGTGTTCGCCCCGGCAAGCTCCCCAAGAGCGTGAAACACAAACATCTGAAGGACAAAGCCGGCATCGCCTTGCTTAGCCAAGGTTTATATACACATACATGTGCATTGAGCAATCGCATATCTACCTCAGCTATTTTCATGGCTAAAATTGCAGCAACAAGGGAGAACCAAAAGACCTCGCCAACGACTAAGATCCGGCAAGTCCGGGTCGCCGGAGGCTGCGAGTGCTAAAACTCTTCCTCGGCAAGCCAACCCACTGGGCTGCGAACGCCAAGATTCGTCTCCGGCAAGCTAGAGTTGCTGGGGGCTGCCATTTCAGATAAGTTTTTCATCCCTCGTCATGCATCCTTTCATGGACCGGGAGGTGCGGGACTGCGTCTTTGAACAAGCGTGTCTTGTAAAAACCCATACGTGGAGGAGCTGAGTCGTGGCCCGATTATGTGCTTGTTTTGTGTCCGAGTCCGCTCCACAAACACAAGTGTGCTGCTGCACCCTTATCTTGCTTCCGAGTCCGCTCGGCAAGTTAAGCGTCAATCGCTCCGCAAGGTTGCTTGCGGGAGCAACACCGCCGGTGGCTGTCCCTTTTCGGCGCTGCATGTTCGCCCGGCAAGCTCCCGGCGTGAGGAACATACAAGACACAGAATTAAGTAAAAGATTCAGTCCGGCAAGCTTTCCCTTCTTTTCATTAAAAACATCCAATTTAGTACAAGTCCATGGAGGATGAAAAACATGATAGAGAGGATTACAAGTTCTTAAATACAGCTAATGCCCGAGGGCTTACAATCTGAAAAGATAAGGTGCCCGTGATCCCTCTCCTGTTTCTCTGTTCAGGAGTTCAGGAGGTAGGTCAAGGAGCCCCCGGCAAGATAGGCTTGCCGGGGAGAGAAGACCCCGGCAAGAAGAGCTTGTCGGGGAAGGGCGACAGGAGCGACCAGGGGAGCGCGGCGAGGACGCCGCCGTGCCCCAGGGGCTGCGCAAGGTGACGGGCATGGGGAACGCATGCCCGAAGAACCAGCGGCAAGCCCCTGAAGCCCGCGAAGAGCCACGGGCGCCAGAAGACCCCAAGAGAACACCGGGGCCGCCAGAGCTTGGCGAGTCGGGCGTGGGAGGCGAGCTTGAAGACGGGTAGTGGGGCGTCGGCCGCTGTCAAGGCTACTCGCCCTCGTGCTGCGACGAACGGCCTTGCCGCCACTCCCCTCTTCCTCTTCCACAGCCTCCCTCGCCCGCCGCCAAGAAGACGGCCCGGGAGTTCAGGAGCCCGCAACCCGAAGAAGGGATTGCGGTGGCGCTTGAGGCAGCGGTGTCCGGCGTCTGGTCGGGCCCGCCATCCCGTCGTCGTCGTCGCTCCCCTCCTCGTCACTCTCGCCGAGGAGGGGCTTCGCTATCCGAGGAGCTGTCCACACAGCAGCGCACCGGGTTCCATAGTCGCCAAGACCTTGACGGCGAGGAGGTCACCATCCAATAACTTGAAATGGAGGGTGAACCCGCCGTCAAGCTATGGATCCGGCGAACGTCTTCCACCCTCGGTCGAAGAACATCACGCCGGGGCTGGGGACACGACACTCACCCGAGTGCCGCTGATCCCGCAGCCCCTCATGCGTAGCTCCATCACGTCAGTGGATCCGCCCCATCGCATCCGCGAACGGGACCGGCAGCCGGAGGCGGCGGCGAGGCGCCCGTGCGCTTGATGAAGAACTCCGGTGGTCGTCTCCGGTGTGGACATGCGCCGTGGTCGAGACGCCGGGCGACGGAGGCACGCGTCGCCGCCGCCTCTCCCTCGACCGCCTCGCCACGCCCTCGACCTCGACGCGGCGCGCCCTCCCTCTCCCTCTCAGGGCGGCTCCGCTTCCACGGGAGCGGAATGGGGAGTGGTGCGCTGCCTAGAAGAAACTCGCGCCCCACCGTCGAAGGGCCAGATTCCCTCTTTCCATGGCGGCAAGGAGAATGAAGATGGAGGCGAAGGAAGAAGTGGATGAGTACGGCTGTTGGGCACCCTTCCGCCCTATTTAAAGGGGCGAGGTGGGGCTCAACCGCCCTTCGACCAATCGGGGCGAGAGAGCCGAGGGGGGGGCCGACTCGCCTTCTCCGCCTGTGGCGGCTCGGTCTCTCACCTTCGCCGCCCGACCCCGTGCATGAGGGCAGCGTGGCGGCGGCGGAGCCGGCGACGGGTGAAGCGACCCGCTCTGCACCACGGTCACGGGTGGATGCCTTAATGATCGCATGCGCTGCCCCACGTCTCCCACGACGCGCGACCGGCGCGTGCCGTTCACGGGAGGGAGGGCGGCGAGCAGAAGTGGATTCGACGCGCCATGGGCTTCAGGCGTGCCGTGCCTTGTCTTGGGCCTGGCCCAACAGCGCTTCGGCACTGTGTATGGCCCAGGCCGGGGCTCTGTCGGTGTACTAAGGTAGGGGTACCTCGGTACCCCAACTTGTGCACGGGTAGCCGCAGCTCCCCACAAAGAAGATCCATCAGTATGCTTGCGGAGACCATTCCGCCCCCTACCAAGCCATTCAAGAACAAAGTGTGCAAGACCAAAACTCAAGACCCGGCAAGAGGAGCTTGCCGGAAGGCCATTCGTGCTCAAGGCTATATTACTCCTGCAGATCCCGGCGAGAGGAGCTCGTCGGGAGGACCAGTCCACATCACAGAAGACACGCCTCGGCGCCCGTGTGCGCCCGGCGAAGACCCGGGAGCGGCAAGTCACAGAGCCGACAAGCCCCGGGTCGGCAAGATCAAGGCCCGGCAAGGTGCTTGCCGGGAGAGCTATACTACGTGCCCGCGCCCAGCTCATTCACCCACGCGTCGCCTCCAGCCTTCTCGAGAGACGCGTGGCGGGTGGTCAGTGCTGCATGAAGGATGCGTGGCACTCCACGGTGGTGGCTTCGCCGCCGTGGCGGAAGAAGACGCAATGGCGGGAGCTTTTGGGCGACGGCGACGGGCATTTAATGCCCTTGTCCCCTCTGTCAAAAGTAGGTAGAAAGCATCAGTAGTCTGCCTTGTTCCCAAGACTGCTCCAACTACCACCTCTTTTACGTTTTACCCCTCTACCTCACGTTGACACTGTCGGTGACCCTTGCCCTATAAAGGAGGCCCATGCACAACGTGGGGGTTCGAACAATCGGCTACTCTCACGAGGGTTCCAACCATTGGCGATTCTCGCGAGATGGCTCGGCGACTAGCTACTCTCGCGAGGATTTCGCTTTCCACTCCACCGTTTTGCTCGCATTCTCGAGCAAGATCAAATACAACACAATGCAGCAGTAGGGTTTTACGCGACGATCGCGGCCGGCTGGGTAAAATCCCAGCGCGTCACCTCGATCTGCTCTCCGCGCAGCCTCCGCCCTCCTACCGAACACACGAAGGGGCCCCGGCCCCATAGGTGCCGACGCGACCATCCCGCGCCGACATCATTCTTCAATTGTTCTTCAAGATTTCTCTTGAAGTTATGACCCGCCAAGCTACTCTAAAATAAACATGGTGCTCAACACATGTCTTGTTTTGAGGAGTTCAAGCATTCTTCATCTTGCATTCCAAAGTGCAATTCTTTCTACCTTATCTTCTGAGGTGGTGTTAGGTCATTCTTGACAATTTCCTTCTTGTTTCACGATTCACATGTTGTCAAGAACGAGGTATATTAAATCCATCAATCTCTTCGTTGGAGTTATCTTGGTAAAGATTTCACCTAAAGCCTTCCCTAAGGAATGTTGCTATTATGGTGTTTATCAATGATCCAAGTTATCTCCTATCCTCTTGGTGAAAGAAGTTTTTCATCTCTTTGGTGCCCTCAATCAAATCAATGGTTTCCATTTGTGGCCGGTTGTCACCTCATAATGTTGAGATGTTTCCATAAGCCCACTACAAGCTTATTCTTTTCGTTGTTGATTTTCCAACAACTCCGTTCAATTCTTCTTTGCAAGGATGCTTTCCAAGTTCATTTGTGGCAGAAGTTGGCATTTTCTACTCCATTCTGTTATTCCAATGATCTATCTTCTATTGTTTCTTCCGGAGGCATTATGATGTTGCTCTCTTCACTAATCATCTCGAATTGTTAGGATCGTGTTCTTTTCATTCTTATCCATTTAACCGGAGTGTTGTATCATCTCTTCAATATCTTTTCATCTCATCAAGTTTTCTTCTCTTTTCTATGGAGTGCTATCCAAATTCTGCCATCCTTGTTCCTTGGCTATCTAATTATACCGATGTAACCATATTCTTTTCGTTCGTGAAGCTCTTATTTCCATGTCTTTCAACCTTCAAATTCTCGTAATACTCCTTGTTCCTCTTTTCTAACGGATTGTTTTGCAATCTCGTTCATCTCTAATTGCTCAACCTCTCAAGGTTCGATGTGTCACTCATTCGTCAAAGAAGCAACTTAGTTTCACATCTTCTCTTCCTCTTCCGTTTTCCCTCCGGTGCCATCCTAGATCTCGGGACGAGATCCTCTCGTAGTGGTGGAGTGTTGTAACACCCCGGATCCGTTGCGCCAGGTGTCCGTCAGTTATTCGCCGTCGTTGCCATGTCATGTGCTTGCGTGTTGCATGTTATCATGTCATTATGTGCATTTCATTTTGCATATGTGTTCGTCTCATGCATCCGAGCATTTTCCCCGTTGTCCGTTTTGCAATCCGGCACTCCTATGTCCTCCGGCGTTCCCCTTTTGCCTCTGCTCTTGTGCGGGTATTAAACTTTCTCGGAATGGCCCGAGGTTTGCCAAGCGGCCTTGGTATAGCACCGGTAGAACGCCTGTCAAGTTTCGTGTCATTTGGAGGTCGTTTGGTACTCCAACGGTTTACCGGGTAATCGCAAAGCCCTCTTTGAGTTGCAGCCAACACCCCTTCCAAAGTGGCCCAAAACCCATCTAAGTCTCTTCCATGCTCTCGGTCGTTCGATCACGATCGCGTGGCCGAAAACCGCTCCTCATTTGGAATCTCCTAGCTCCCTCTACCTATATATATGTGAACCCCTCCGGATTTTTCGCGCAGTCCAAACCCTAGATCAACTCCTCGCGCCGCCGGACGCTTTCTCCCCGGCTGCCCGGACATGTCCGCCGCTCCCCTCCACGTCGTCCGGCCAATGGCACGCCGCCACCTCAGCTTCCGCCGCCGCCTCAGCCACTCATGGCGCCACAGCCTCCGCCTCTCTCTCCCATCATCAGCACCCTTGTTCCTTGCAGTGGGGCCCGCCCGACCCGTTCGCCCCGCCGCCCCCGTGGGGCGGCCGCGCGCCCGCCGTGGCTCGCCGTCGTTCGCCCTCCGCCGC
The DNA here is from genome assembly GCA_021437245.1 of Aegilops speltoides. Taxonomy (NCBI): domain Eukaryota; kingdom Viridiplantae; phylum Streptophyta; class Magnoliopsida; order Poales; family Poaceae; genus Aegilops; species Aegilops speltoides. The sequence goes on from CM038142.1 coordinate 211,592,666, forward strand.
CATAGCACCTCGCGCCGCCGCCCTCGCCTGCTGCCGCCCGCCATGGCCGCCGCCCGCGCCCGCTCCCGTCCGGCGACAGCGCCCCGCCGCCTCCTCCCGCCGCCCAGGCGCCTTGCCGTCCCAGCCAACCACCGCCGTCCGCCTCGCCGGAGGCAGTCCGGCCGGCGCAGCTCTCCGCCCGGCCCGTCGTCCCCGCTCCGCCTCCCTCTGATCCGGCGCCCCGCGTCGACCCCGGCCGGATCCGGCCGTCTCCATCATCTCCGGCCTCCCTCCGGCCGCTCTCCGGCGAGATCTCCGGCGTGCTTCGAAAACCGTGCTACCCTAAGGTTGTCCCCGAAATTCCACCAAGTCCCCAGATCTGTGTTATTTTCTTGCATTTTCATAACATCACATCTCTGCATCCGTAACTCCGTTTTGCGCGTATAATATGTCAAATTGTTCGCCTCGAAGAGTACATCATTTCATTCCATTGCATCATTTGCATTTGAGCTAATCTTGATGCCCGAAATGCTGTTGGAAGAAGGCTTCAGATCGTTAGTTCGAGAATCTTATCACTTCGAGCTCTTTTGTCATTTTGCCATGATTTATGTGTGCACCCTATGAGTATGAGCTCTACATGAATGTTGAACTTTGCCATGCCATCTTTCCATAGGTGTTGACCATGTATTTTTGTGAGTTGTGTGCTGAGTGTATCAAGCTTGTAAAGTAGGGTAGTTCTTTGTTCTTTGTTTTGCTAGATGATTCTGTTATAATTTGATGCCATGTTAACATGCTTCCACTAATCATTCTATGCATAATCTGGAGATGCTCTATAAAAATGTCTTGATATAAATGTATTGTTATATCCATTCATGCCCTTGTTTGCAATTATAGCCTGCTGGAACATGTTCATTTCTTGCTCCAAAGTTGCTTGAAAATGTTTCCTGACAGATTGTTTGCATGAGATTCAATTTTCACGAGGTCGTTGTAGTTGATCCGTGTATGCTATGACCTTGCTCTTGCCATGCTTAGCTTCATAAACATGCCTTCTTGCTGTTGGTAGCCTTGTCATGCCATGTATTGCTCTGTAGTGAGTGTTTCGAGCTCACGAACATGCCTACTTATTGTTTGCTCCTGCCATGTATAAATCTGTAATAAAACTTGCCATGTTTACATGGGTGCCATCATATTTTCCGTGCCTTTTTAGCTCATGGTCAGTAAGGGTCTTTCGATATATGCTATGTGTACTTCATGCCCATGCCTTTTTTATTATGTTGGGGTGCTGTAGCATGTTGTTTTGATGCTTGTAAGATGCCTAGTTGCTGTTTTGGACAGAGGGTTGCTATAACTTGTATAGTGTGTGTGTGTTGCACCGTTGCTTCGTTTTGAGTGTGCTCTATATGAAACTTGCTTGTTTTTACATGTAGTTCCATATTATCATGTTGCATCCTTGTTTTGGTGTATTTGCTTGATGTTTGAGTGCATTTTGCATCAATGTCATGCTTAACTTGCTTTGCTCATATCTTCTAGACCGTAGCTCCGAATCTAATGAACTTTATATGTAACTTGACTAGAATTTCGTGTAGATCATCTTGGTGCATCTTAACGTGCTATTCAACAACTTGAACATAATGCTTATTCAGTTCTGGACCAATTTCGAAATATGCATATGAGGACTTACCGGAATTGTTATATGTTGTTCTCGGCCTCATTTAAACTTGCCTTGATGTGTTGCTCTTGTGTGCATCATCTTTTGCCATGAGTAGCTTCATGTAGCTTGGTCATGCATCATGCTTGTTGTGCATCATGTCTTGTCCATGTGTGGTGTGTTCACTTTGTTGTGTGCTTCTTCTCGATAGTTCCCGTTTCGTTGCGATCGTGAGGATTCGTTAAGCCTACGGTTGGTTCGGCTTCATCCGTTCATCTTCTTCATGGACACGTTCTTCTTCCTTGCGGATTTCAGGCAAGATGACCGCTACCCTGGATCTCACTACTATCATTGCTATGCTAGTTGCCTCGTTCTTCGCTATCTTTGCGCTACCTATTACTTATTTGTCCAGCCATCCCATATTGCCATGAACCTCTAACCTTTGACACCATTCCTAGCAAACCATTGTTTGGCTATGTTCCCGCTTTTGCTCAGCCCCTCTTATAGTGTTGCTAGTTGCGGTGAAGTTGAAGATTTCTCCATGGTGGACAGGGGTTTATGTTGGGATATCACAATATCTATTATATTATTAATGCATCTATATATTTGGTAAAGGGTGGAAGGCTCGGCCTTATGCCCGTGTTTTGTTCCACTCTTGCCGCCTAGTTTCCGTCATACCGGTGTTATGTTCCGTATTTTGCGTCCCTTACGCGGTCGGGTGATTTATGGGACCCCTTGACGGTTCGCTTTGAATAAAACTTGTCCAAAGAAGGCCCAACATTGCCTTTTACCATTTGCCTCACCACCACCTACTTTTTTCCCTTGGGAGTCGCGCATCCTGTGGGTCATCTTTATAGCCCCCACAGGCGATGCTTGTCTAAGCGTTGGTCCAAACTAGAGCACCGTCTTGGGACCATCCCTTGGCAACTTGGGTTACGTCGGTACTGTGACGCTTAGCTCATCCGGTCGTGGCTCGAGGCGAGATCTGCGCTACTATCGGGATGTCGGCACGCCGGCGGCTTTGCTGGTCTTGTTTTACCATTGTCGAAATGTCTTGATGTACCGGATACCGAGTCGATCGGAGTGTCTCGGGTGAAGGTCTATTCGCCGATGATCGCGAGAGCTTGTCATGGGCTGTTGGGACACCCCGCAGGTATAAACTTTCGAGCCGTGCCCGCGGTTATGTGGCAGATGGGAATTTGTTAATGTCCGGTTGTAGATAACTTGACACTTGATCCGAATTAAAACGCATCAACTGAGTGTGTAGCCGTGATGGTCTCTTCTCGGCGGAGTCCGGGAAGTGAACACGGTTTCTGGGTTATGTTTGACGTAAGTAGGTGTTCACGATCATCTCTTGACCATTGCTAGCTTCACGTCCGTTCCGCTTGTTTCTCTTCTCGCTCTCATTTGCGTTGGTTAGCCACCATACTTGCTTAGTCGCTGCTGCAACCTCACCACTTTACCCCTTCCTTTCCCATTAAGCTTTGCTAGTCTTGATACCCATGGTAATGGGATTGCTGAGTCCTCGTGGCTCACCAGATACTGCCAAAACCAGTTTGCAGGTGCCTATGTTACCGAGCAGGTGACGCAGCTAAGCTCAAGGAGGAGCTCGATGAAGATCTTGCCCTTTGGTTGTTTCGTTCTAGTTGATCAGTAGTGGAGCCCAGTTGGGGTCGATCGGGGACCTTTGTCGCATTTGGGGTTCTTCTTTTAATTTTGGTTCCGTAGTCGGACCTTGTTTGTATCTGGATGATGTAATGCTTTATTCATGTAATTGTGTGAAGTGGCGATTGTAAGCCAACTATGTATCTTTTCCCCTTTTGTATTACTTGGGTTGTGTGAAGATTACCTCACTTGCGACATTGCTTTCAATGCGGTTATGCCTCTAAGTCGTGCTTCGACACGTGGGAGATATAGCCGCATCGAGGGCGTTACAAGTTGCTCCCGGGTGCGCACGAGTGAGGACAAAGTGCGCAGAAAAGACTAGTATTGATCTGTGGGGCCAGTCTAGATCCTGCC